>OZ005743.1:96116272-96716272 GCA_963930735.1 Dioctria linearis | reverse complement strand
TATAAATAAAAATGATGGCTATATTAATCATGCTCCTATACAACAGGTGTGCATATATTCCGCTCTCCTTAGAGAACACAATATTCGCGCACTCAATACATAACTAGCTAATTCCGCGGACATCTGGATATTCACTGGCTTAGAATTTACTCATAATGTGTAAGATACGATTACTATCTCAGCTAAGATTCTATTCGTGGAAAATTGTCCTACTCAAGTACGTGAGTCTATCAATGTTTTCCTGAGTCTGTATTCGATCTAGAGCACTACTTTTAATTTCTTTAGATTATTCTGACCTACTATCCTAGTTCAATAGAGGTATTCAGACACGAGTATTAGGTAATAGTAATAGGATAAGATATATGTAAACAGTTGTAAATATATATAGGTTCTATTAGATGGTAAAGAATGTGATACTGTTGGGCAACTTAAAATTATAGTATGTAACTTAAAATGCTTATTCTACAAGACTGTGAACAGCGCTATGCAACTGACGATTAGCGACTGGGTTAATGTGAAAATACGACAATTCTTCTTCGGGCTAGTATGAAAATGTACTTATCCAAGCTCCGAGGACAGATGGAAACCAGCTCGGTGCTGCCATCAGGTGACTATATTAATCGACATGGGAGTACCGCTTGCGAGGGATACGACGGTTGCCCTCTGCTCCTATTTTAAGTCCCGGTCTTATCCTCGCACCTCCACGTGCTATCTGCAGCTCAGCACCTTAGAAATGTCACCATTCGTGGAATGATTCTCCGTCGATGTTACAACTTAGATATTTTATCTTATTACTTATGTAACAGGATCTCGCAACAAGTATTGGATTCCCAGATTCCTCCGTTATAGGTATGAGCGGCTCTTTCTAAGCAGCCGTTTCCTTACAAAACTCACTAGGAATTTCTCCGCCGAGACTTCCTTAGTTGGAAAATTCAGATAAGATTAACATTAGTAATTAAAAGTCGTATTAAAATTCTAGCTTACTCAGATATCAATCCAATTAGACGCATTCTAGGTAACCACGGTACTTTACAAGAGCCGCTAGGAATCTATGTGCCAAAACTTTTCCAAACGAAAGGCTGATGCAATTGGAGTCACAAAAATCACTAAAAATCTTTCCGCTAAATAAATTAAACACACGTGTGAAAAAAAAAACTTGGACAACTCATAAAAGTGAAACCGCTTATTTAAATGGAGAGCTCTTCAAAAACGCCCGTCTCCGCACCTGATCTTCTACCTTCTTTTGTTTGTCGGTCTTCAGCGCGTCTTTCTTCGTCGTTCATGTGGCTATGGCCCGGTCATATGCGTGCAACTCGTCTCAGTGTAGCATATTGCTACATGTAGTATGCTACGACCATAACATCGAACCAAGAAATTACAGTATTTTTACACGCTTTTTCTCAAACTTCCGGACTAGCTAGAGCTCTGAAACTTTCAGCATTTATGTATTTCCGATGCCCATGTAATATTCAATTGTTTCCAACTACACCACCAAATATAGAGATCCATAAGACGTATTAGAAGACTCCAATGAAAAAAAGTTCAAAATGGGAAATATATAACTAATTTTAATATTTTATATAGAAAAAAAAATAATATGGCGAAAAGGGGTAGTGATTTTAAAAAGAGTGTCCTCGAATTTTCGTATTTTTTTTACTTCAGTTTAGATATGTAAATGGCGAAATAAAATTTTAAGGGCAGTGTTGTTTTTCTGCTTGTATTTATAAATTTGATTTAGAATCATTACAAATAAAAGTTCTAAAAATTCTTCTTTCTCCATCATTGACCGATTCTAACAAGTGTAGGTTCGATTCTCGTCCGCGGGAAAAATAAATAAAAAAGTTAAATAAATTGAGCTTTGACATGGGACACCATTGTTCTTTAATGCAGTAAGTCCCCTTTGCAAAATTAAATTGTTGCTGTTATAAAAATAACTTTTTTCAAAAATTCAAAAAATCAAAAAAAGTTCAAGTGCCAGGTATGTGCCATCTGTATCCAAGAAACTATCTTTTGGAGCAGAATGACGAAGGGTTATACATCAAGCAGTGCACCATTACCCACAGTTGTAAGTTGATTAGTTTAGTCACCGTTGTACTTTAGTATGGTACTAAAGAGTTTCTTTGTTAAGCGGTGTGGATAACGTGTTTCGTATCTTTATGTGTTATGTTTCATGCAATTTTCGTCCTTTTTTTAGTTTGTCAGTTCTCTTAAGGTCCTGTTCTTTATGGCCAGTTGCTATGTTTCGTGGCAGGACAGCCCGTTAGGCCTTGATTAGATATTGCACTACATATGTAACATAACAAATGGCACCCAACGTGGGGCCACCTCAGTTAGACTTCGGTGGTCTAAATATGACTTTTATTGGGGACTGGGACTTTGAGTGATACGATCATCTGGTATTCGCTAGTTGATGACCTCAAGTCAATCAGGTGAAGAGGAAGGAAAGAGTTGTTGGAGGATGGAAGTGATGCTGGAGACCTTCAGTAATCAGGAGTTGGCATACTGCTAACTAGCTGGCTGAAGAATCTCTAGTAGCATTCGCAGTCTCTGGCATCTCCAACGCGACTCTTCCCAGATTTCTGTGAGGACTCAAGATTTTTCATGCACACACTTACACTGCTTATCCTTACTGAATAACTTCTGATCTGATTGGGGAGAGGGTGGGCCTGGAAGACTTTCGTGTTGGGAGTTGGCTCTTGGAGAGTGAGAGACTTTTGTAAAAAATTTTTCTTTTGATTTTTTTTTAACGTCCGAACAGAAAATGTTTGTCTATTTTCAATTACACGCTAGCATTGATCCTGATTTTAAGCGTTATTTTGTACGGTTACGACGAAGTATTTTGAATTCTCCGCTGAATTCAATTTCGCTTATATCAAAAGGGTGCGACATTACTTATTTCATTATATAAAAGAAAGATTTTTTTGATCTGTCGAATTCTGAATTTTTATAATTTTCATACTTGGTGGATAGTCCTGAGGACTTCCTTTTTGAAATTTTGTTTGAGGAACTTTTTGAATTTTGAATCAAAACTTTCTCTGACTTTTGTCGAGACCTACGTGTCTCTTAACCAAATTTCGACCAACCCCTGTACAAGCTGCAGAAACTGAATACGTTCACTTTTGTTAAACTCTTGGAACATTGTAAGGTTTTTCTTTATAATGGCGAACGTGAGAGCACCACATACCGAGACCGACAAGTTGCCTGAACAGTGCTCCCTCTGTCAGGATAGAGACTGGTCAGTCGAAAGGAAGCCTGTCGTGATCAGACGTGGACACGTGTTCCACAAGGCATGTTTGAGAACTTGGATAGGCGAACAAGCCAACTGTCCAAAGTGTCGGCGCCGCCTCACGCAACATGACTTTACCGAATATACGGGAGCCATCACCAAGAGACCTAAGACGAAATCTGTCAAACCTGTCAATCACGAGCTTAGGCAGCCGGTGCCAATGTTTGACTTACCACCTCTGACGATCCCACCAGTTAGTCGAGGATGCCTATCACCTGGAATGCGAGATCCGCGTTCCATGACTTTTTCACATCCCAGTTCACGACGAAGTAGTCCACTACCTATTGCTCAGGGGCAAAACTTGGCAGCGACGGAAGCCTTGATGGCAGGTCTGCGCATGCAGCTACAGGATTTAGTTCGCGAAGGTCTCGAGCAGAGTCTGAATACATTGCGGACGGAACTGTCGAATAACGTCAGACAGCAGATATCAGCTGCAATGCCACCAGTTGACGTATCACGTCCACCTCCTCCTGTGGGTGAACTGATACCACCTCAAGAAACAAAGTGAAGGGAGGCAGGAGAGAGTTAGACAAAGCGAAATGAAAGAAAGATAAGTAAGAGGAATAGATAAAAGCAAAATGGGAATAGCATAGCAGATACCAAACAAACTAGACAACCGATGAGCAAAATAGAACACGCACATAGTTGGTTATTCTCGAAATGGAGAAATTTACACAACCATATAAATCGGTCGGCATTTCTTTGGAGAAAGGCGGTGTACTAATGCATTCTATTTTTGAAAAGTACGTTTGTAGTTTTGGCTTTTTTACGATACCCTGCAGGATCAAGACCACGATGAAGCATCTAATCTCATTGTTATTTATTAGATGCCATTTCCCCATCCATGATCGCGGCTTTAGATTCGGATGGTTTTGCAAAAATTGATCGGCGTATAAATTCGTTACTACTATAATACTAATTAGCTCGTCATCTAAATATTTTTCCATTTAAAACAAGCACTTGTTTCTGAACCTCTTTGGTACTATTTGTTGTTGGCCAGGGTTAGCAATAATTGAAACGGTTCTCTGTTACCACCTCTCCTCTAATACCCCACGTGATATTTGTATCTTTGTTTTCTTTCCCACTTTCGTCGCCCTTGCTGTCAGTATTTTCAGATATACTGGTATCGGTTTGAGTGTCGGACCCGATGTTTTCATTGTTAACGTTCTCAGAAGACGATGAGAGTACTTGTAAACGTCTCGGCTTCATTGTAGGTAAAACAACGTCATCGTCACTGCTGTTGTCGCTCATTTTGGGGATAAAATAAACTAAAAAATTAAAAAATATTAATTAACAATTCTTTTTTGGCCAACTTTATAATATTTACGCACTTGAAATTTTTACGTTGCACTGTACGCACTTAATAAGATCCACTGACACTTGATAATATATGCACCGATAGATTCTTTTTGGAGTTGAAACAACGAGATGAAGAGCGAGATCACCGAAAATTCAAAGTTGCTGCACTGTACTGTTGACGAGTTATCTGTCAGGAAGTTATCGAGTCTTGTGTATGTATAGTAATTAGAAAATGCGCAGTACCCTTTATATATTTTTGAAAAGGCAATAGAGTAGGAGCACAATCAAGAAATACCCAGATATCGCCGACTGTACTAACAAAGTGATGTATGCGAAGACTTGTACTTTCATGTGTGCCATTGTTGGGCTCCAATAATGCATAAAAATTCTAAAGAAAAAATTTCGTCCTTCCCGAGATCAGGTCGAGGCATCGTTCATTTTATATTCGAGCCAGGTGTAACTGGTTTTTGTTCCACTGCCCAGCCTTTGTATGTTTTTAGTTTGCCTACATAAAAATCCGCCCAGGGCCAGACGCAACTTTTTGGCACCGCCATCCTCGGCCATCAATAAAATCCACACGAACTTTGAAGAATTCTAAGAAAGCACATATTTAGCGGAGATCAGTAAGTTATTGAGGTTTGCTACGAGTTTTCGCATACATCATTGTGTTAGTACAGTCGTCGATATCTGGATATTTCTTGTCTGTGGTAGGGGTGTTGGTATTTTACTGCATTCTGATTGGTTTGGGTAAAGTTTGTATGGGCTTACTCGTGGGTGTGGATTTCGATGGTATCAGTATGAGGGTGTAGAGTGCATGATCCCTGGCTGTGTAGTACTTTACAACAATAATAAGAGAGACCTGGGGGTTCTCCAACATTGTCATTGCACATAAATAAATACGTTATGCGAACTGATAAGCTGTTTCAGCAGGTGCATACGGCGCCGCAAGAGTTTATCTCAAATTATTTATATTTTTTTTTATTTGTTTTTCCCTGTCTGGCCTCAAAATATTCTAAACATCTTTTAATTTGAGAAGACGTATCATTTTTCACAATAATTACAATTTAAATAGCCAATGGTTACTACTTTTAACTCATGTAGAGTATATTCCTGCCACTTTTCCATGACGAGTATACTCGCCAATCACAGCTAACTGGTTAAATAAAAATTTCTTACTATTCACATCTTTGTACAGAATTAAATCACGTGAAAAAGTTGCACAGTGTTCTGTATAAGTGCATGCATATCATACTGAAAAAGGTTTTTGCGTATAAAATTGATAATTCCGACTCAGTTTCAGAAATTTTATTACTGTTTTATACAGCAAAGAATGAAGTTTATTTGGATGGCCAGAAATTGCAGAGTCTATTTTATGAATATATCTAATATCTTTCTTATAAAATCTTAGGAAAAATAAGAAAAATTGAAACTGCATCACCAACCATCAAGAATTATAAATACTATTTTCTATTCCTAAAACAATTAAGAGGAAATTTTTATTTGCAATATTTGACTCGAGAGTTTATACATTGAACTAAGCAATAATTTTCGTATTCAAGACAAAAAAATTAGTCGTCGAGTCAGCAACGCAGTTACCAGATGCATTACCAAGTTAATTACTCAATACAGCAATGTGCGTTTTCAATCGGTGAAAGATTTCAGTAAAGTATAAGTTCTTGTAAGAAGAACTACCGTTTCGAAATATTTAACTACTTAGGTACTCGACCCAAGGACTAATACTAATTATTTATTGTTCTAAAGAGATATGTAAACCAAACACCGAATAAAATGCCATGCAATACAACATAGAACAAATGACCGAGAAGACTTAACATGGAACAGATGCTCTGAAGAAACGGGGACCCTCATCTTCATCATCGCTCCTTAAAACACAATCAAAGTACATTGAAACTGAACTATGAACCAACCCAAACGCTTCAGCTCGAAGCGGGAATTTTGCTGGTCTTTTGCTTAGACATATCACAATAATTTTGCTTCGCGGTAGTTCCTTACATGATTAATTTAATTGTGTACGTGTTCAAAACAGATTACAATTTTTGATGTAAACAATAACTTTAGCACCTAATGATAATTAAATTATTATACATATTAACAACACAAATCGCAAGTACCTAACCAACTGCACAAAATGGCTGGAAATATTTTCTTGCAGTACGTACTATTAGTATGCTGCCCGTACTCCCGATCAAAATTTGGCATTTCGGAATTAATCCTACACCCGAATGCCTCTCACCCGTAAAAAGTAACTCGTGTGGGACTTAGCTATGGTGGATTTCATATAGAATTTATTACCTATTTGAAGATCGGCGGAACACAGTGGTTAAACCACTGACTTATAACAATGGACTGAGCGATTTGCTATTTCATGTGGCACAAAAAATATTGTGTTTCTCTATATCACCGTTAGAGCACCCTTTAAATCGATTACATAAAAAACATGTAAAACTCAACTAATCAGATGAAATCTTACATCCGAAAATCGAATTAAATTAAAAAAATATATTTTCTTGTGCCCAAATGATATTTTAATCGCTTATAAGGAATTAAACTCATTCCGACTTTAATTTTCAAAAGTTATTCTTAACTGAATCCTGCTTATGGGCAAGAGAGACGGAGCATGGTAAACACTTTCTTTACCTTATTCCTTCTGCGGTGATTGCATCTGTAACCAACATAAAAACATCAAATGGCATAAGCAAACGTTCCAGAATGCAATATTTTGTGTTGGTAGCTCCAACTCTGCCATAGGGCGAAAGAGAGAACTATAAAACTTGTGCCATGCTTTCCTAAAGGAAAATGACAATACGCTCAGTCCATTGTTATAAGTCAGTGGGTTAAACCAAAAAGAGAATGATAGAAAAGTCATGTTAATTTAAGCGATTTTAGCGGTCTATGTTACACATGCGACATGAATATACAGGTCAACGTAAGGACCTGGTTTAGGAAGGCAGGCGTCATGTTTTGATGCGTCGTATGTTTAAGCATGTTATATATCTTTCAGGGAATACTTATAAAAGGCAGAGGTAATAATTTTTGATTTGTGCATTATTTTAGAAGTGGATAATTTTCATTTAAATACGAGATACGAATAACAAGGCGTGTTTTTTTCCATACTTTCCTAAGAAAGAAAGCAGGAAGAGTTCTTCCCTTTACCTTTCAGTGAAAACAGAAAGAATTACTTTTCTGTAAATTATAAGAAAGCAAAGCAAGAACAAACATATGTATATCATATTTACCTGTTAACCGCAGTACTCTAGAATTTTGAAGTGGGAAACGACTGGTACCTACTTCGCATCCAGGGAAATTTTCATCTGAGTTATATATAGATTTGCACTGAATATTTTGTCGTTAGTATATTGAACATGCCGCCCGCCCCGCCGCCGTACAGTGAAATAATAGTAAACTGGATGATGGTACCGCTCGCCATGATCGTCCAGGGATTGTTGAGTGCTGGCTCTGTACTAAACAGAAATGAAACAGATGAATTAATTGTTTAGTGCATTAGAAGTACGTATAGATTATTATATTAACAGTAGATATACCAAGCATTGATATATAGCTATCTCTACCAACCGGTCATTTTGACCGGAACGTCTATTAAATAAAAGATTTATTATTTAGATTTACTGTAGATGCATATAATTCAATGTTTATCTGTTATTTACGAATACAAAAATTCATTTTCGAATGTATTCTCTGAAATATCCTTGCGGCAAGATTCTGATACAAGCAAATAAGGCTAGCAAAGGTTGAAATCTAGCTATAATATAAGTAATAAAAAAAAGCTAATTTAAACTCAAATACGCCTTTAAATATTACAATGAACAAAGAAAAGAAAGCTCTAGCTACCTATTTACTTGATTTAAAAGAATATTCTGGCGAACTGAGAATTGAACTGAAACCTATTTAACCAAAAATATAAATAATTCTTATGTGCAGGTAGTTTTACTGCCTGCTATCACTCTCAATCCAACCCAATAATTGCGTACTGCCTTAATGCGATTTGGGTTGCAAATAAACGATTACATTAACAATATAATTTCAGACTCGTTCTAGAAAAGGTAACTATGTAAATAGTGAGGAATTTGCTACTGTTATGCAAAATTCTCATTCTGCCATGCGAAAATTTGTTATCCGGGTAACCAGTGGTGGCCGTCTGCGATTATAAATTTGTTTTTTTTTTTTCTGTATGGTATCTAAAAGCATTGAAGAAGAAATTAACTGAAAGAATTCGCATGTATAGGCCGATGTTTTTTTCGTCACCGATAAACCCCACAAGATGATAGATTATTTGGAAATTTTCTAGGAATATGAAAACGAATTCGGAACGTGATCGCTACACTTGCGGGAAAAACTTACACCCAAAAATGATTAAAACTTTTCTATAATGGTACTCACACACGCAATTTCTAGGTAGTATTGTTATTCCTTTGTTAAAGATAAATTTATGATCCGTGGAATACTGAAGCAATTCAAAAAGGTATTTACATTTAGTAGTAGGTATACATCCCATACATTATTTTTCTTGATCAACAACAACAATGGCAACAGTAGAAAGATATTTAATAGAACAGAAATAGAAAAAAGCCATGTTGAGAAATGAATAAATGGTAGGATACACGGTCAAATGAGAATAAGGGAGACGACAGAAATATTCACGAAATTAAGATAGCATAACAAAAGGTTTTAGAAGACAAACCAGAAGGACAAACTAGAGAAAGAAAATATAGATGAGAAGTAGAAAACAGGATATAGATGTCAAAGAATATCAGAATCAGTAATATAATAGTATATAATAATAGTGCAGTATAGTAGCATAGCATAGTATATAATAATAGTGCAGTGGGATGTCTGATAGCGAGTAGACGTATTCTCCAGTCACTCCTGTTCTGTCTGTGTTTAATAGTGTACCGCTAATTCGCATTCCGCATACTAAACTAAATTATTTCGATCTTGTTGTTTTTTGCACGATATAGTATACTTATATTATTTCTACTGAATTTACGTGTGAATCTATTATTTTAAACTCACGGGGTCGTGCTGCGGTAGTGATAACACCTATCCGTAAATATGTCCGGAAAAACGAGACAAAATACTGCTGAACTCCAAGGGATTGTTGTACGTGACGTAATAAAAAATGACAGCCCAGTAGTAGATAACAAAGCATTGTCATCACCTACTATACAGCTAGATGATGATCATACTTCTCTTCATGAAAATCGAATAGTTGAGCGCCTGGACGCAATGCTAGAGGAAATTTTTTTAAAACAACGAGAGTGTATTGAGTCTGCAATTGAAAGCCGCATAGCTGATGCTGTGGGGAATTTTAAACAAACGCTAGCAGGCTTGTGTGAAAAAGTCAAAGATCTCAGCACGACAGTTGACCAGCTACAAACGATGTGTGCCGCATTAAAAACCGAGAACGATGATTTAACAAAGGCACCAGCGTTTAAGTGATGTCATCATCAGTGGAATCTCGGTAACTGTAAGCGAAATGTGCCAACAATTGTGAAAAACATTACAGCTGTGGTCAACCATCACCTGTCTCCAATCTTTGAGGCTTTTCGCCTCATGCCTCGTCGAATTAATGACACCGATAAACCGAAGAAAAATTCTTTTCCACCACCAATAATTCTTGCTTGGCCAGTTCACTTGAGCGTAAAATCTTCCTTAAATTGGTCCGATCACATGGAACCATTAAGCTAAGTGAATTGCAAGTGGGCTTCTATTCAGATAGTCCAGTATACATAAAGGAGAGCATTTCTGTTAGTACCAATAATATATTAAGAAAAGCAAATAGCCTTCGAAAGCTGGGTAAAATTAACTCTACCTACACACGGGATGGTCGTGTATTTATCGTGCGAACTAAAGATGAGAAACCTATACACATTGCTGAATTAAATCAACTGGATTAACTATCAGGAGTTGACCTCGCATGAAATTCATTTCATTTAATCTGTTTTCCATTGACATTTAATTTTAATATTATCTAATTTACATTTGTATATATTCTTTTTCTTACTGCTCTTTTGAATACTAGATTATTGTTTCCAAGTTTTTGAATTTAATAATTTAATTTTTCTTCTTCTTCTCTATCTTGTTACACTTTGTTTTCATTTACATCATTCTAAATATAAATATTATTGTTGTTAAGTTCATCCTATTGCTTCTTTTGTTTCTATCTCTTATTTTATTTTTATCATGCTATCTTTTGTGACTGTGTTGTGGTTTGATCCAATAATTTTGATGATGTTCTTGATTGCAGTCTGCTGGCGGTTGTGGTATCTTTGGGATGGCTGACATTATATCTCCTTTGGATAGCGTAAGAACTATGCTTAACATATTCTCGAGACAATCGGGTGGGTTGCAGATTTCTTATTTCAATTCCCGTAGCTTGAAAAATAAAGTGGATTTCTTGCAAGACATGTTCGAATGCTCTAATATTCATGCACTTCTAGTTAGCGAAACCTGGCTAAAACCTCATTTGCATTCCAACTCGTCTCAATTCCGAGTTATACGGTTTTCAGGAACGATCGCTTAGAAGGTATTGGTGGAGGTGTTGCGATATATATTCACAAATTTCTTAAAGCGACTGTTGTTAGCGGGTCTTCTACAGGTCAAGTTTTCGAATTCTTGTGTGTGGAAGTTGACTCCGGTGTTGATAGGTGTCTACTAGTCGCTGTGTATTGTCCTCCCAGTAGTTTTAATGATACTGTCGCAGAAGAGTTTCTGGATAGAATGTCCTGTCTTTCTCAAAGATATACTGACATTATTGTGGGAGGTGATTTTAATGTGGATGGTCTGAGTGGACAGAGCAATGGACGTACCCTGAACTACCAGTTACTTATAGTTGACTTAAAGGTTGTGAATAGTTTACCAACGTTCTTTAATACAAACAACCCTTCCCAGTTGGACTATTTTGCCACAACTAATAGTGAAAAGGTGTTATTTCATAACCAACTATCCCCTCCGAGCAACTTTGATCACGACTTTCTCTTTTTGTCATATGACTTAAGACTAGGTCCCACTACGAATTCAGAATCCTTCCTATATCGTGATTACAACAACATTGACTATGAGCTTCTTTATGATGATTGTATGCATTGGCCATGGACGGAAGTATTCTCACTGAACTCTGTTGATGACAAGATTGATGTGTTTCGTAATTTACTTTTACATCTCTATCAACTGCACGTCCCTCTACGCCGTAAGAAAATAGTTCCACAACGTTGTCCCTGGATCACGCGCGAGATACACACTCTTCTTGCTGAAAGAGATCACCTTTTCAGTTTTTATAAAAGAACGCGTGATTCTGTCATTTATACTCGTTATAAAAGAATTCGTAATCTGACAGCTTTGAAACTTCGTAAGTCAAAAAAAGCATTTTTCGAAGTTAAGTTAAATCCAGATCTATCAACTAAAAAGTTATGGTACAACATCCGGAAAATAGGTGTTGCTGGCAAGGCCTCACATAAATGTGATATTGATCCTGAAAGTTTAAACCAACATTTCCTTTCAACTAATACAACCGGGTGTTTTCCGAGTGGGCCAACTGAAATCACACCTAACAGTCATCAGTATGAGGGTTTCGCATTTCGTCACGTCGATAGTTCCGAGGTTTTGGCGCAATTATACAAGGTCAAATATACAGCTGCTGGTAACGATATGTTGCCCCATAGATTTATCAAAATAATTGCACCCTTCATAGCTCATATTCTTGCTCATATATTTAATTATTGTATTATGGTTTCCCAGTTTCCTACTTCATGGAAGAAAGCCCTCATTGTCCCCATTCCTAAACAACGTAATCCTAACGGTGTTAACGACTACCGACCAATCAGTGCTTCTTTAGTAAAGTGTTTGAGAGGGTTATATATAACCAAGCAAACGGATTTATCGAACAAAACAATCTCTTATCTCCATGGCAGTCAGGTTTACGACGACGGCACAGCTGTGAGACCGCTCTGTTAAAGGTTTGCTCAGATATCAACGAGTCTCTGGACTCTGATGAGTTGTCTGTCATGGTTTTGCTTGATTTCAGCAAAGCCTTTGATTCAGGCAACTATAGCCGTCTATTATTAAAGCTCCAAACATATTTCAATTTTTCCTCTACCTACAGCTATTAATCTTTTCAAGAGTTTTCTCTCTGTGAGACAGCAGGCAGTTAGGGCTCAAGACTTATTATCCACATTCTTAGACATAAGTTGTGGTGTACCCCAAGGCTCAATTCTTGGACCTTTTTTGTTCAGTCTGTACATCAATGATCTTCCCTCTATTGTTGTGAACTCCTCCATTCATCTCTATGCAGACGATGTACAGATTTACCTAAGTAGACCTATAGGATTACAAGAAGATTGCATATTTTGGATCAATGAAGATCTACAACGAATACATGAGTGGTCTCTTGAAAATAAGCTCCTACTTAATCCTAAGAAGTCAATCTGTATGCCCAATTTTTAGAACAAGTATTGACTCAACTGAATTGCCTGCTGTCTCACTTAACAACGCTACCTTACCCTATCTCAGCTCCGTGAAAAACCTAGGCGTTGTAATGAACTCCAAGTTTTTCTGCTGCAGTCATATAACTAATATAATAGGCAAAGTATACAGCTGCCTTCGACAACTACGAAGCAGTGCATATCTGTTATCGGTTGAGATGCGCCTTAAATTGGTGCGAACGCTTATCATACCATTCTTCACCTATGGAACCATACATTTCCCGAAGATGGATTCAAGTTGCAGTCGAAAACTCAGTGTCGCTTTTAATGATTCTGTTCGTTTTATATACCAACTGCCCCGTAATGCACATGTGGCTATGTATCGAAACTCAATTCTGGGACACCCCTTAGATACTCATCTTGCTCATCGTGACCTATTTGTTCTTCACAAGTTAATCTACAACAAATGCCCTGAATATCTTTATACCAAACTGCAATTTTTACGATCGCATAGAAACCTAAACTTGCTTCTTCCTCGCTGCATGTCACAATATGGTGAACGTTCTTACTATGTCCAAATTCCCCGCAAGTGGAATTCGCTACCAACTGGATATCAAAACACAGGCTCCAGCAGGCCATTTCTTAATTTGTTGAATTCTCAAAATTTGCGTTAAAAGTACATCACAACAATATTTAATTTTTGTTTGCCTATCTGTTAAGTTTCTTTCTCTACTCTGCTAATTAGTAGTGCTTACTTACATATCTGCACTATTTATTTTATTTTATTTTATTTTCTTATTGGTTTACCTATATATATTTTCTGTACGTCAGCAAGATATTGTAATCTTTGTGCAGTTGAACCTCTTAATAAATAATTTATGAATTTATGAATTTATTTATGAATATACAAATATAACTGCAGTTTATTATACTTATATATGTGATTCTTGTATGCTTTAATGTAGCATACAAGTGGTTGGTGTGGTGAATCCTTTGGTTAGGACCAGCTCGATAGTAATAGTTTATTGTACTGTACTTCTCAACTGTAATTTATTGTATTACAGTTGAGTGGTGTTGTTGTAACTTAATGTATTACGTTATTAAAGTAAAAAATGCAAAAAAATGAAAAAAAATGCAAAAAAAAAAAATGGAAAAAAATTATTAAAGTAAAAAATGCTATTAAAGTAAAAAATGCAAAAAAATGCAAAAAAAATGCAAAATAAGGCAAAAAAAGTGCAAGTGCCAGAAATGTGTCAATTGCTACTGAGAGCTATACTCAGAGCAGACAGACGAAGCGTTGTACAACAAGCAGTGCACCATTATCCACCGTTGTGTAAGTACGTTAGTTTATCCACCGTGGTACTTTAGTACGGTACTAATAAATTTTCCCATTAAATGGTGTGGATGATGTGTGGCTTGTGGTTTTTTGTGTGGCTTTAGTTTGGCTTTAGTTTGTTCTGAGTCTTATTTAATATGTATGTTGTCTGGTCTAGATGTTTGTGTCATAACATTGTTGTCTCTGGTATATCCCATATCTGTCCTATGCAGCATGACGTATGGTGTGACAGTCACAAGTTAATTCGTTACGACTGTGGTGTCAAGACTTGCAATTTACTGTGTTGGATGCCATTTCATCATCCTTGATCGCAGCTTTAGATTCGGATGGCTTTGCAAAAATTGATCGGCGTATAAACTCGTTATTACTATAATACTAATTAGCTCGTCATCTAAATATTTTTCCATTTAAAAGAAGCACTTGTTTCTGAACCTCCTTGGTACTATTTGTTGTTGGCCAGGGTTAGCAATAATTGAAACGGTTCTCTGTTACCACCTCTCCTCTAATACCCTACGTGATATTTGTATCTTTGTTTTCTTTCCCACTTACGTCGCCCTCGCTGTCAGTATTTTCAGATATACTGGTATCGGTTTGAGTGTCGGACTCGATGTTTTCATTGCTAACGTCCTCAGAAGACGATGAGAGTACTTGTAAACGTCTCAGCCTAATTGTAGGTGAAACAATGTCATCGTCACTGCTGTAGTAGCTCATTTTGGGGATAAAATAAACTAAAAATCAATCTTACCAGCCGAACAGTATGGATTCAGAGAAGCACACTCCAGGTGCCACCAACTGCTTAGGATAAACAACATAGTCAACACTAGTTTCCGCGAGAAAAAATCATGTGGCATGATAACGTTGGACATTGGAAAAGCGTTCGACTCAGTGTGGCATGAGGGCCTTCTACACAAAATGCACGCAGCGGGATTTCCAATATATCTGATCAAAATAATTCAAAGCTTTCTTCAAGACAGATCTTTCTATGTTTGCATAAACGGGAAATCTTCTAAAACCTACGCCATCAAAGCGGGCATTCCACAAGGATCATCTATCAGCCCTGTACTTTATAACATCTTTACTAGCAATGTACCCAAACCCAGCCACTGCTAGCTTGGGCTTTATGCCGATGACACTGCAATCTTATCAACCTCAACTGACACATGATGCCCACGAATTGTGATCAATTTTTCTTTTATGGTGCACTGAGGCTGAATTTTTAATAGTCCTGTTCCCTGTAGTAGCTTGAGAACATCTGGTTGTCACACACGATATTTATTGGCGTATTATTACTTGTAGCGAACATCCATTGATTGGCGTCAAACAATTGTAACCAAATGGGCTGCTGCAGTGTCTGGGTCAACTTGCAGTGTTCGGACCTTGGCTTATTGTTTAAAAAATCCATTTCACATGCACACATGGTCCCACCTTGATGGTAAATCGGATATAGTTGATTGAAAAGATGTACCTTCCCATCTATCGCGGTACATGTGGTCAGTTCTGACTCTGTGATCGGATAAAAACGATCACGGTGTTGCGAAGTCATCAAAAATGGAGAGTGAGTCTGTACAGTGACGAATGAATTGATGATCCACACAGGGATGGGATAGACCTTCGATAAATTAATCGTTTCCCAATTGACTAGGGGGATTTTAATTTGGAATATGACATGGCCTTGAGTGATTCCACCCTTTATATTATCAATTTGTATAGTTCCAAAATATTGTCTTGATGAATCGGTAGTTTAAGGGTCGAAAATAAATTATTTCTTATCACTGCGGCAGCTTGTCGCAGCTGGCTGGGTGTTACCAACAGTGGATTAATTTTTCCGTGATTTGTGTCAGTGATGACATCAGTTATCAAAGCTTGAATATGCTACAAGTTGGTCCCTTGCTCATTGAGATCACTCGTTATATGAAGTATGTAGTTGTCCAAGGAATCGAATTTTTGTTTGATTGCCGCTTGGTCCTTCCTTATGAGGTTTATAGTTGAATCAACGACTGAAGTCTTATTTCTTAGTAAAGTCAGTAGGTGGTCTTCATTTTCGTTGATTGATGGGTTTGTTTTAGACATCTCTTCCGCTTCTCTTCCTCTCTTCCTCGCTTCTGCCGATTAAGGCTTGAATAGGGTGAAATCAATTCGTTTGCAATTTTTATCTCATTTTGAAGATGCTCAAATTGAGAGATTATTTGTAGACATGCGCTCTTAGGAGTCAATTGGTCACAAAGTATTTGAAGTGCCTTAGTTCCACTTTCCAAAATGTCTAGTTCCATCCAATATGGTTACAAGTTGTAATGAACAATTATTTTCCAGTCTGATATTATTAACTTTGTCGCTCCAAGGTCCTTGAAGTGTATGCCTAATTGAGGCTCGAACTGCGTGATTTCGATGAGTTCACCTTTAGCACACGACGGGACCATGAAGACAGTTAGTAATAACGTAAGTAGCGATGTTCCCAGAGAAGCTTTTGTTCTTTTTGTTGCTATTGTAGGTGATGGTTTAGAACTGGCTTGATCTTCGTTTTGCCGTTTGCTCGAACTTGGTCTAAGGTTTCGTCGTTAGATGCTGTGCAATCCTCTTCAGATGCTCTTTCTTTGTCTGGGCCTTCCTCCATAGGCAATGGAGCCAATTTATGTATTGGTCTGCGAAGGACTTCTGTTGACGTTCTTACATCAGCCACCCGAATATAACCATCCTTTCCTTTATGAACCCCTACAATTCTGCCTAAGGGCCACTGCTGCACTGGTGTATTATCTTCTTTCAAAATGACAAGCATTCCTGGCTTGGCATTGGGTGATTGCTATTTCCACTTAAATCGATACTGTAGCTCATTTGGCTATTCCGAAGACCACCGTTTCCAAAATTGCTGTTTTATATCATAAACTAACTCCTGCTGAGAAGATAGCAATTTAGTCTTTATAGGTTTTGCTTGTGAATCAATTGGTGCTGTCAGCGGTCCACCAATCAGTGAGTGCCCAGGTGTTAGAGCACTAAGATCATTGGGATCTGAAGATAGTGGCGTTAGAGGGCGAGAGTTTAGAATCGTCTCTACATCAACCAGGACGGTTTCAAGTTCTTCATATGTTAATGAAGCTGAAGATATTGTGCCAACCAAAAGGCCTCCCACAACCCGCCAAAGTGTGGAGAGCATGGAGGAATAAAATGGAAGTCGATTCCTTTCTGACTGCACATGGTCGAGATATTTTGTTGTCCTTGATCGGAATGGATTGCTTCAGAGAGTCTTGCTAGCTGGTTTCTTGCTCCCACAAAGTTGGTGGCGTTATCGCAGTATAAATTGCGACAATGTCCTCGTCTACTTATGAAACGTTTAATGATCCGATGAATGCCTCCGTAGTAAGGTCACTTACAACCTCGAGGTGAACAGCCTTGGTTGCGAAGCAGCAGAATATTGCCACATACGCCTTTTGCGGTCCTTTCCCTCGAATTTTATAGTGAATCCAGATGGGTCCACAAAAATCAACTCCACGGTTGATAAAAGGTCGTGCTGGTTGAACCCTGGCTGCTGGCAAATTGCCCATCATTTGTGTCATCATTTTGGGCTTGTTTTTGTTACATTGAATGCAATGTTGAACTATTGAACGCGCACTTCCGTTTCCTTTTAAAGGCCAAAAACGTTGGCGAATCGCTGATAGAAGCCCTTACGGTCCTATGTGTTAGTTCCTTTTGTGACTCTCTGACATATTAAGTTTGGTTAGCTCATGTGAGTGCGGTAGCAGCATTGGATGTTTCGAGTCATATGTAAGTCCAGAGTCTTGAAGTCGACCTCCAATTCGTACAATCCCTCTTTCGTCCAAAAATGAGCGTAGCTAGTGGACTTTGCTTGGATACCTCTTTATACCGTAGGAGATGACGTATGTCTTCTTGAAATTCTTCTTGTTGCATTAGCTTGATTATGTTGAACAAGGCTTCATCTAACTCTGAAGCAGTCAGCATTGGCGAAATTTTCGCGTGTTTTTGTCTGCACCTTGAAACAAATCCTAGCACATACCCAGTTACTCGCTTAAGTCTTTCAAAGGAATTTCTATGATCAATATTGTTGATGAAATGCGTACTCTTGTCTTCAATTTTGGTTACAGATTACAGGACTTTAATTTTTCGGCTGATAGACCTCTTGAGAGAACATCTGCTGGATTTTCTTCCGATTTGACATGTCTCCATTGTTGAGGAAGGGATATTGTTTGAATGGAAGCTATTCTATTACCTGCAAAGGTCTGGTAGGAGGTAGATGTAGAATTGATGCAATCTAATACGATCTTTGAGTCACACCAAAGAAAGCTTGCTACTTGTTCTAGCTTGGAAGATGTTTTTACTCGTTGGAGAAGCTCCGCTCCTAGTTCGGCAGCGCATAACTCAAGTCTGGGTACTGTTAGTTTTTTTTTGGGAGGAACCCTTGACTTTGCGCAAAGGAAACGCATAATCACTCTTCCTTCATTATTTATTGATCTAATGTATATAACAGTTCCAAAGGCCTTCTCTGACGCATCTGATAGTGCATGGATTTGAATTACTCGTGGAGTGTTTCCTGCAAACATATGTCTTGGAATACGAATTTCATTTAGTGCTGAGAGATTTGTTCGAAAATTCATCCATTTCGTGTATAGTTCTTCTGTGAGTGCTCCAAAATTCATAGGGCCATATAAAGTTGTTAAGGTTGTATCTCCTTGGACCTATATGTTACAAGACACTAGCGGTAGGAACGCAGGCACTTGGCATAGCAAGGATTTGAAGGTATATCGTTCGAACCAAGATAACCATGATTAGGCAGTTGTTTTCGTTTAGTTTGTCGCAATACCAAAGATTTTGTTGGTTGCCCCAAAAAGGCATCCACTTAGCTTCACTGGGAAACTACAGGGTAGCAAGATACCGCTTAAGTCCTCTGCGGTTGATACTCTCTTGATGCAACGTTTACACAATTTTAAACTACATGCTGTCGCCTGGTATACGTCAGGATACCGGCTATTCCAATTCCAGACAATACTCGCGTTTTAATATTTTCTGTTAGTTAATCAATTATTAGGGTTTGGTAGTGAATGGTTGAAATAAGAATAAGTGACATATCGGAATAATAGATAAACTAAGGACTAGTTTTAAGCTACTGAAATTCTAAATAGGCTAATATGCGCGAATTCGCTAAGGTAAAACCCAGACCAACTTCAACCTATCGTCCATTAAACGGATAATCTTTGTTTTTGTTAACTGAGATTTCTACGAAATCTCCCGGAAGAAGGGGAGGCATGTTATATTTTTTATTAAGTGCGAGCCAGATGATGCGATAACCTGAAAGAGAAAAGTTTTTTTGTTATTTAATCATTTAATTATCTAGGGGAATAAATAATTACTTTCGTGTTCCGTCTTAAGTGCTGTCCCCAACTTCCAACAGATTGATGCTGCAAAAGATTTTTATTATATTCCAGATTTTAAGCTAAGGAAAATGAGGAAAGCCTACCGTTGTAGTGGTGCTGGAGGTGCCTGGCGGCGGTCTTTTTCTCGAAGGAAAGTGGAATTGTAAAGCGAGAAAGCAACCTACACTGCATCTATACCATTCTGAAAAAAAGAAGAAAATAAACTAAAGAGGAAAAAAAAGAAACTAATTACCTGAAATTAGGCATTCACCCCTGTTCACGTGATCGGCACTGGATTACATATAAAATGATTATAAACCTGGCTTCAGCACCTCGTTGCGGCGAGGTGAGAAGTATTCATCACTCTATATGAAGTATTCACCTAAGAATAAGTTAGTTTTAATTTTGCTTGTTTATAATAATAACAATTTGCTCACTATTGAAATAACGATGTAAAGCAAGCGGTGCAAGGCAGGAAACGTCAGCTAGGAAAGAGAGGTTTACTAATTTAGTAGGGTACCAGGCGCAGCATTTATCAATTTCCACTAGGGAAGGTAATTTTTAATTTGCATGATAAACCTACCTGGGTCGGCTTTCTTCCCGATTCATGGTTAATTCAGCAACTAACCTCCCACTAATTAAAAGCACATATCCCGAAAGAATTTCTCTAATAAAATAAAATAAAACTTCGAAATCAAACTGTTCTCCAAGGTAAATATCGGTAACAAAAAAAAAAAGGGGTGAAATAAAACGTAATTCAAAGATTTTAAATTAAATTTGAACCACCTGTCAAACAGAAGATCTTTGTATTGAATTTTGAGGGAACCAGAGTAGATGAAATTTTTTTGACTATAGCACCAGAAAATACAGAAAAAATAGATTGTTTCTCAAAAAAAAAATAATATTAATAATATATTACCGATTCAAGTCGGTCAGTTCCGATTGGGCAACGCCTGGAATTTTTTTCGAACTTTCCAATAGGTGGCCGAATTTCACAAAAAAAAAAAAACCGTTGACCTTGGTAGGTGAAGAGGGCAGTTCTCCGATTGCAGTCGTGAAGTTAATTTAGTCAGTCTGTCAGTAATTTTAAAAAGGAAAAAGAAAAAAAGAAGGAAAAGTTGATGTGAAATAATTAGTGTGACGAAAAACCAAAGAAGTAATTGTTGTCGGAATTCAGTGAAAAGGGAAGGAGGTCTAACTAGGATTTGAAACTCCGTGGATTTTAAGGAAAAGATAAGTTCTGTGTTTTGGCCCTTTATTTCCTTCATTTTGTCTCTCCTTGAGTGGTGTTAAAAGTTTCCAAAAATTAAATTATTACTTTCTTATAAGGAACGAAAATCCTCGATTTTATAGAATTAGTGGTTCCTGCGCTGCCTTGCATGCACCATAAAGCTCAGAAAGCTCAAGTGTACGAAAAGTGTGAAATATGAAATAATTTGAATTTTTCTTTTAAGCAAGCTCTCTTTTTTTTTAAATATATATGTATGTGTTATAACGTGCTAACCACGTTCTTCTATTTTAATAATAGCCCGCAACGTATAAAATATAAGAGTTCGTGGACTTGCAAACCACGTGGCGCCCATAAAATATCTCGCCCCACCCCTTTCTCCGCAGTTAGCTGGCCCAATACTTACGCACCCACAGAAAAGCGTGTAACCCCCAGGCTTATGTCCGTATACTGTAGAAGATAAGTGCTACCCCGAATATAACCTTTAAGGCCTGTGCTAACCTATTTTTTACATTTCAAATTACCACTCCTGTTAGGTTCATAAATCGATTTTTTTTTCTTCTCTCTACGATTCTAACCTAAATTTAAGTTCGTATTCTTTCTACCAAATCTCTAGTTAGCTCTACTTTAATACTCTGAGTTCCCTATGTAGGTCTTACTCCAAAACTTTGACTTAAACTTAGGCTTAATCTACTATCCTACATGTCCCGAGATCGGTGCAAGTCTCTTTCTTCTTTCAGGCCTACTTCTAGCCTCCTAAGCTCGTTTCGACTTCTCCTTGCAGCTCTTTACATTTTTCCGGCTCCTCCCTCTAGCTCTTCCCAAGCGACTGAGAATAAGTAGGGTGATCTGAAAGTGAACATATCTGCAGTATGCTGATATTTTTTTTCATAACATTTAACATTCACATTCATTTTGCAAATAATTTTCCTTTTCTCTTTTGACAAATCCAGCAATTCAACCGTAACAAAGCTCGTCAAAAATGACAAGTAAAACGACCGGAATTCCATTCTAATTGCTTAATGGGAAGATTCTCTTTGGAGGGACCGCAACATTTTATGGGCCAAAAGCATTTAAATAAAAATTATTTTGGTGTCAGTCGGTAATCTTGTTCAGCTTATCCTTCGTTATTTCTGTATGAAGGAAGCCTGAACGATTAAAAAAATAATACAATAAATTAGAGACTAAGAGATTAAAACACTGATATAATAACGCATGTGAAAAGATTAAATAATGTTTCAAGTAAACTGAAAACTTTTCTCAGGTTGTTACTAATAAAACATGACCGAGAAAAGAGGCCATGCTGGTCCATTCATTTTTTTATTATAAGTCCTCAAAATTATACATGTAAAATTTAATTTACTGGGTCTAGATACTCTAAACGCTTATTTATTAAAACAAGTCTGACATTTGAAAGTTCTAATCATTCATATAAAAACGCTGCTCTCGTTTTCGATGAAGTTCGTATTCAATCTGACGTCCAGTACTATATAAAACAAATATCGGTTATAGGCGAGTTGGGCTCTGACAATCAGGTTTCGGTACCAGAAATTTATCAACGAACAGTCGATCGACCGAATTCAAGTATATTTAAATCTAATCCAAATTTGCCTGTGATAACTCAATAAAATTGAAACACGCAAGAGTAATTTTACAAGAGTTGGTCTTATTATTAAGAGTTGTCTTAAAAGTTAACTCAAAAACTGTTATTTTTCAGCAACTATGAGGCTGACGATAAATGGGATAGTTTCCCTGTTAAAAATAATTCACTTACCGAACCATGATAATATCAAAATTTTAGCTTTAGAAACCTAGAAGATCTTGGGAAAAGGTATTTTATCGAACATTTTGGGTTTTACTAAAAAAAAAATTGGAATCCTTGGAAGTAACCGGTACCCCACATGATACAACGAAACAAATTTTTAGGGAGCTCAACCCACCCCATTAAAATTAAAAAATAATATTTCCAAATCTTTGACTGTTGGAGTATATGCCCGTCATAGAGACCTAACAATCTGTCAAATTTCGAATTCTTACGTCACGTCATTTTCGATAAAAATTCTGTGACAGACGGAAGCTTGGAGTTACTAAAGATCATCTAACATTCCACATGAGTCTGTTTCAATAGCTTTATTTTATGATTCTACTCATTTAGTAAAATCTGCGCGAAATAGAATAATTAAATTTTATCTGGACACTTCTGATGGTATTTCTTTATGGGATATTATTAAAACATTGTATGATGCTGATGCAAACAAAATTACGAAAATATGCTAAGAATTCAACAAAGAATACAGAGGAGAGTAGAACCTCGCCTCGCTTTTGGCTAAGATCAGACAGAGCTATCTTCTCTGTGAGTAACGGATTCTACTATTCTGTCAGCTCAGAGGTGGGTGAAGTGAAGGTGTTCAGCTACTTCCACGTAGTTCGATGGAACCAAGATGGAACAGCATACGCCAAGGGCTGCGTGGCTGAGGGTGTGCTCAGTCGCTAGTATACGCACTCTGAATACCAGGCGACCTCTTGTTTTAATTAGTCAGGTGGTCAGTGGTCCGGCTAGGCAGGTAGTGGGGACTGGTAGTGAGCCTCCTAGCGTCGGTAATCTGAGCACTGTGAAGAAGTGTAGGTCAGGTGCGGAAAAAAAGAGAAGCAGGAGTAGGACGGCGGAAGTGAACATCTCTCCGGACTTTGCCCCTTCTACTCAGCTTCCCACCAATATTTCTGTCAGCGTCGCTGGTGATGTCGATGTAACGACCCATAGAATCAAGCGAGTTAGATCTGACGGATCTGGTGAGCAGGAGAGCAACAGCAACAAGCTGAAAAAAAGTCTGCTGCCCCAGTGGTTCGCCTCCTTTCAAGTCGCAACAGGCTGGACATCACGCTTTAGAAGGAGTTCCTGGGACATCCAAGGAACTTTCCATGAAGAAAGGGAGTCAGCCTGGGACTGCCGTGCCTGAACACGCGGGGGAACGTAAAGCGGCAGGCTGCTAGCGGGCTCTTCGTTTGGTCATCAGCGCGAGCGACTCACAAACTCCTCTGAACGATAACGAGATTGATGCCTTTCAGGGCGCAATTGGGGATACGATCGGCAAGTAATTGACTGTAGCTCGAGTGTTGGGCGAATTCTCTATTCAGGATGGGTCCATCTGGATCAAATGTGAAGACAAGAATTCACTGAATTGGCTGAGGCGGACGGTTGACGACCTGAAGGAGGTTGATGGAACTCGGTTCGCCCTAAGGCGGGCCAGTGAAATCGACCCTCTCATCCGCATAAGGGTTGGGATCCCTAATAATACCGGCCACGGTCGGGATGTCGGGGAAATCCAAAATCCCGTTCTCAGCACCCGGAAGTGGAATGTCTTTCACAAAACGGTGGGCTCCAAGAACCCGAAAGGGGAAGGGGGACCTTACTGATCTTGGGAATAGACAAGAAGGCTGCTGAAGCGCTAGAGACGCTCTGGATGTGGGCGCATCTTCACCTGGGCAAGGTTAGGTTCTCCTGGAAGGGCGTAGGGAAGTAATCCACATGATTAACCTGCAACACAGTAAGGCGGCGTCTGCTTTATTAGGACGTTGCCTGGCTGACTTGCGTACAAAACCCCAACAACAAAAAGTGGTGCTTGTGCAGGAGCCCTGGGTCTGGAAGGATCGAATCCGCAGTCTAACGGAGGCGCAGGGCGCTCAAATCCTATATGAACCACATGTTCTACTCCTGGGGCTTGTGTTGTTGCAGCAAAAAGCGTTGTGGTGACCTTACTGTCTCATTTGTGCGATAGGGACACTACATCGATCAAAACTCTCCTTCAATAATGATGGAGTCAATAGGGAAATCCTTACTGTATAAGTATATTTCCCGTATGACTCCGCTGCTCCCCTCCTACTGACGGAGTAGGGCGAGCGGTTGAGAATGCGAGGTTTAATCGGCTTGGAGTCGTGGTTGGCCTTGACATTATCTGGGCAGCTCAGACACGAAACATCCGGGTGAGCAACTGCTGGAGTTCATAACTTCAGCGGACCTGGTTCTGTTGAATCAGGGCAATGAACCAACCTTTGCTACCAGCCGAAGGCAAGAAGTCATCGATTGGACTTTTGCGTCTTTTGACATTTTTCGCCTTTTTTACGGCTCGAGAGTGTCGCGAAAAGAGTCGCTCTCTGATCACCGCTACACTGAGTACTGTATGGGTGCAGACCTCATTGAGGTGGCACCACACAGGAATCCAAAGCGGAATGATTGGGGAACCAGTTTCTACGCTCGCCTCTCCGGCGGAAAAAATCAGGAGTATTGCCACCTTGGAGAAGGCAGTTGGAAGGCTGCAGTCCACTGTGACTGAGGCTTTCGTAGCTTCCTGTCCCATTAGTACGGAGATTTGACTGGTAGACCAGCTTGGTGCTCTTCTCCAGAAGACGTCAGCTTGGAAATTTGTTCTTCCAAAGCATTTTGGACACACTCTGCAACTCTGTCCTCATGTCAAGCATCTTGGATCTTCCTAGACGCGAAGCTGACATGGGGATTGCACGTAGAGGAAAAAGTTATTGCAGGTACGATGGTCTTCGCTCACTGCAGTAGAACTTTTGGCTGCACATGGGCATGAGAGCGAGAGTCGTGCATTGGACCCATGCTTACATATGCCTACTGTATATGGTGTCCTAGGACGAGATTGTGGGGACTGCAATCCGTAAGCCGGCGGGCCTGCAAAGGCTTGCCTGCTTGGGTATTACGGGGTATTACGGGCTCCATGCAATCTACGGTTACTGCTGCTCTTGAGGTCCTACTTAATCTGCCACCCCTGAATCTAGTCATTCAGACAGATGCCAAATGGGCTGTGTGCAGGTTGCGCTTATGGGGATGTTGGGAGGATGGCTGGACTGGCTATTGTCATTGCTCTCTGGCGTACCGGCTGGACATGGAAAACCTTCTGGCCAGTATCCCACGTGATGCGTACCTGAGCTATGGTTTAGGCGTCGCTTCCCTGTGAGCTTTCCTGGAAGGGAATCGTGGACTGCGGAAAGTGCCTTATCGAGCTTTCCCCGGTTCGCTCTAAAAATTTTCAACCACGGCTCTCTCACTAATGAGGGAGCTGGGGTAGGTGGCTCTTTTCCTAAGCCTGATATTTGGGTGGAGTATTCACTTGTAAGAAATACCACTGTCTTCCAGGCTAAAGTCTTCGCCATATCGATGGCAGCGAAGTTAGCCCTTGGTATGCGAATTAAGGGGAAGGACATTGCTATCCTTTCGGATAATCAGGCAGCCTTGATGGCGCTGAGTGGCCCTCGGATAACATCTTAGTTACTGGGGGATTGCTGGTCGTCTGTGGATAAGTTGTGTATCCAGAATAAGGTGTCCCTTCTGTGTATTCCTTTTCACATGAGTGCCTTTCCTGCCAGGAGAGTGTTGCGATTACCTACACGTAGGTAAATGGGATTAACTCCGGGACAGGTGGAAATTGAGGAAACTGTGATAGAAATACAACTCTTCTTTTACAACACAAACTATTATTTTTAATCACTTTATTTTTAAGTTTGCTGAAGAAAGGACTTTTTTTGGATTCTCCGGTATATAGCAAAAGCTAAAAAATGTTTTTAATTTGTTATTTCATTACACAACTCGTTATACTTTGGGTGACAAGTTTCAAGTCGTGGTTTGACTCATCAACAGGTCCCAAATAGCGAAATTGAGTGACTTGAAAAACAAATGAAAAATTAGAACAAAGAAAAGAAATGAAAAAATGAAAAAATTGAGAACAATAGAAGAAAACACATTTTTTATTAAAAATTTTTTAAAAAATTAAAAAAAGCAGATTCATTCGATACGAATCGAACCTGTATTCGCCCGCAGTGGGCTGAAAAAGAAGAGAAATTAAAAGGAAGAAGAAGCGTTTCGTGTTAGCAGAAAACCTTCCAAAAATAACAAATTAAAAACATTTTTTAGCTTTTGCTATATACCGGAGAATCCAAAAAAAGTCCTTTCTTCAGCAAATATAAGTTTAACCCGGTAAAAAATGCTATAGAGTAATCTCTATATAAATTTCTTCCTCCTTGGTATAGATAGGAGTGCTTTTTGCCTCATATAATTCACACCCAGAATTTATTCTGAGTTTATATGAGAGGAAATCAATTTGATCTGTTTCAACCGTCTGCAGCAGGCAGAAAACCAAGCTGCACCGATGAGTGGAAGGTTTTCTGCTAACACGAAACGCTTCTTCTTCCTTTTAATTTCTCTTCTTTTTCAGCCCACTGCGGGCGAATACAGGTTCGATTCGTATCGAATGAATCTGCTTTTTTTAATGTTTTAAAATTTTTTTAATAAAAAATTTGTTTTCTTCTATTGTTCCCAATTTTTTCATTTTTTCATTTCTTTTCTTTGTTCTAATTTTTCATTTGTTTTTCAAGTCACTCAATTTCGCTATTTGGGACTTGTTGATGAGTCAAACCACGACTTGAAACTTGTCACCCAAAGTATAACGAGTTGTGTAATGAAATAACAAATTAAAAACATTTTTTAGCTTTTGCTATATACCGGAGAATCCAAAAAAAGTCCTTTCTTCAGCAAATATAAGTTTAACCCGGTAAAAAATGCTATAGAGTAATCTCTATATAAATTTATTTTTAAGAAAAATAAGAACTAATAGTTATACAAAAGTAACGTATAAACTTTACGCGGCGGCAACCCGAAGTTAACTCGCCGGTTATTAACTTCAGAGCATGGAGTTTGGTTCTTCTCACATACATTAGTACCTGAATCAGCGATAATGCTTTCTTGCAACTTAGAAATTAGAGCTCATATGGTTCGCATTTATGAAATGAATTGTGTACACTTTGGTAACATGAGGGAACACTTGACTCAGCGATTTGTGTGCAACATAGAAGCGATAAATTATGATTTTTGTTTATTCGGTACTGAATTAGTAAAAGCTATGTGGCACGGGTATCTCTAAAAATGTGCACATGAAACCCGAGACTTTGTGATTCGTGAGAACCATGCACCATGCTCTTGCTTCATAACAAGAGAGAGCCCGAGATAACCGAATACTTTTTTTGTGCGTGTCCGGCCTTCGCCCGGTGCAGGTTGGATACTCTAGGGTCTACCCTTCTGTGGATGAGCTGAAAAAATTGCCTCACCAAAACCTGATGCGCTTTATTAAGAGGACAGGAAGGTTTTGGTGAATGTCCTTCTAGCAGAACAGCACAATGGGCCGCTATGGCCTCCGTGGTTGGGATAAGGTATCCTGTCCCCCTGCCTTTCAAATTAAAAAAAATGACTTTCAAAAGTTTGAAACAAAACCCGCTATACAAATATTAAGTGGTTCTATAGCATCAGCCATCCGTACTTTAAATAAGTTGAAAAAATTATATAATGATAATATTACTCATAAAGCTGTATCAACTGCGCAGTTCGAAAAACAGTTTCGAAAAATTTCACAGCTTATTCGATATTTTTATTGTTAAATATGTATCCTTTCACAGCCCGTATAAAACACCACTGTCACTTGATAATACATTTGCAATAAAATTTTTAAGTGAAATCAAATTGTACATAGGTTTGATGCTTCGTTTGGGCAGTAGAGGGAAGGTTTTGTGACATTAGATACTTTCTCCATTAACCTCCTGTAACCTTTTTGTTGCGCATTCTGTGAAGGTAACTGTGATGTCTAAAATTTCCACTAAATGTCCAACCACCTCTCCAAATCTTCATCGAATTTTGTCAACAGTTATAGAACTTCAAAGTAAAAAAATCAAATACTTAACAATTATTTCCATTTTTTCTAACCAAGAAATCGTACAGAAAAAGTTATAGGAGGATTGATTGGAATGTAGCATTATGATTCTTATTATCGAATCTTCACAAATTTTCTATACATTTTAAATTTATGATTTTTATTCGAAATTATAAAGCCTTACTTTATTTTTTGATTTATATTTCAAAAATCAGAAATAATAATTAAATAAATTGAAAAAAAAAAAAATAAAATAAATTAAATAAAAAATAAAAATCAATACCTGATTTTTATTTAAAAAATCAAAACTAGAAATTTGAAAATGATTTTTATTTTAAAAATCATAAAATGTTTTTTATTTTAAAAATAGATGAAAGACCGAATGTAATTTCTATTTACTCGCATATGTTGTACAATCTTCGGCATATTTAATATCAACCGCCAAAGTACTTTTCACCCGACAAACAATTATGTGAAATAAAAATCATTTTATGCTTTTTATTCTTGATTTTTAAAATAACATTCAAATTTCATTTTCATTTCTCATTTTTAAAATAAAAATCAATTCTCGATTTTTTTTCGATTTTTTAAATAAAAATCAGTTTTTGATTTTTCGTTTTGATTATTAGAAAAAAAATTAGAAAATAATCTTTTACATTCAATTTTTTTAAAATATTCATAACCGATACGGTCCATGAAAAAAATTTGCGAATTTTTTAAAATTCTAACCATTTTCCAGCAAAATGCATGGTCACTATACCTTTCTCTCGCAATATTTGGAAACCTCAGAATGTTACATTTCATTTGATCTTACAAGTATACCCACCTACATGCAACAGTTTTTTAGATCATCCTAAAAACAGTTCATCGCAGGATCAAATGAAAATATGCGAGAAAACGAATTTATCCATCAGTATAGCAAAATCAATAAAGTCTTAAACGAAATCATAGATTTCGTTGCGAAATTGAAACGAGTGTCGTTGGAATTCAGCCGATTTCGGAATGGATTTTATCGCTAAATCTTCAATAATTCTGTATGAAACGGTTGACCAGAGGTCGGAAAGAATTGTCGTTACGATTTCTAGAAGAAAATAGTAAGGAATTCTGGAAGCTTTACCCCTTTTCTCTGAAAGCTCATTGAACCGCATTGCCAAATATATAAGTTTTTATTTTTCCATATTCCATTCCACACAAAATAGTACAAAAATTAATAATTAGCTTTTACGGAAAACTCTGTAAACTTTTTTAACATAAAAATTGTCGTTGAACAATTGGTAAGAAATTTATAGCAGTTTCTTTACAGTTAGTTACGTTTTTTTGTACTCTTTTGCATATTAGGTATATAAGAAAATATAAACTTATATGGATAGTTGTTACCTGCAATTCAAATTACATCATAATTATATAGCACTAAAAAATAAATTAACATTGGAAAAGCCCATTAAATTAAATAATTGAATGACCATAGGAAATCGATATAATTTATTAAGTATTTATTGATATAATATAAAAATAATTTTTTTCAGTTTAATTTGAAAAGCAAAATTACATAAATTACGTTAAAACAAATGTTTTTAGTTTTAGTTTCATTTAAAAAATTAGTAAATATTTTGTGAAAAATATATATATATTATTTCTTTATTTTTATTTAGTTCAGTCTACGAAAAAAAAAATTACAAAAGCTAGTTAAAAATGTCTTCATTTTCAATCTCGACCTCTTTGTCAGTTTCTTGACTATTGTCCGCAATTATTTCGTCAACGTGGGTTCCGTCTTCGCAAGTTCTATTTAAATTCCTTTTTTCTTGTTTAGCAAGTCTATCCTTTGCTTTATTGAAGTATCTTTTTATGGCTTTCTCGACGTCAAAGTTCCTTGCTTCTGGATTATTTAGAATGCAAGAATCTGCAATTATAAAATAATAAGGAAAAATTGCATTTTGGGAAAGTTAAGGATATACCTTTTATGATATTTATAATAGTAAATTTCTTCACAGCTATATTGTTGTTAGCTCCAGTCCAAGAAAAATACTTGCAGTTATCATTCTTGCTGAATATTAGTTTAAGGCTGGAGTCAATGGTCTTAGTAAACTCAATGGATCCGTGTTGGACAAATCCTGAAGCTAGAAGAGAAGTATTAAATACTTGTATTAAGCATATGACATGATACATAACTAAATAAGGAAAAAATGTATTATTTTATTTTTTACTTCTACGAAAAATAAATTACATTATATTGAGTTGAAGTTTTTGATGGTTTAAAAAGTTTTATCTTACCAGTTGTTTTTGCATGTCCTTGTCCGCTTGTAGATCCTCTTCGAATCCTAATATATCACTCTTAGTTTTTATGGAAAATTTGGGAAGAGTGTAGAATCTATCGTATTGAATTTTTAATGAGTCAAGGAGGACCATATCAACTTTTTTTCTTAAAGAAATTGATTCTTTAGCAAAATGAAGGAGTAACTTCCTGTTTGCTTCCGTCATTTTTTCGTGTTCTTTGCGAATATTCTCGTTATCTTGCCTTATGTCTTTACATGTATCCAAAATTTCTATAAAATGTATATATCAAGAGATGCTATAAATTATAGTTTATTATTTATAATTAAACCTTTTAGCAAAACTTCGGAGATAGACTCATTTGAATGTGTACATGGTGGTCTTACAATTAATTGGTGCAGCTCCGCCACAGCTTGTTCTTTTGGTGGATTTATTTGTGTCGAGGTAACAGGGTAAGAAATATCTAGGAAGTTTTTTTTCACTTTTTTCTTGCAGTTTTATAAAATATATTATTTCGCTCACTTACCAGTTGGAACCATTAAAAAATCGGTGTAATTTATTGGAGTTGAAGTTATGGGATTGCTTTGTGCTGGAAGATAGAGATCAAACTTTATACGGTGTGTTACATTGGATGTTTTATTATTCATAACATGTTTATGTACAAAGTATTATAAAACATACCTGATGTAGCAACCAAATCAATTAATTCAGTTTGATCTTCCGACATATTAATTCTAATTTATTAAACTGTATTATAACTTGTATGTTATGTTATTTTTATGATATGATAAGGTCTATAATAAGCTCTCCAAAATGAAAAATCTGAAAGGTGATTATAAATTTTTTTGGAAGATTAATTAAAATGAATTAATTTCCCCTAAAGAAGTGGTAGAAAATATTTTTTCGATTAATTCGATAGCATTATAAATTTTTTCTCTATCATTCACAGTATCCACATTTATATTTTCAGGTATTATACTGTTATTTTCAGGTATTATACTGTTTATTCCCTCTTTTTCGACCACTTTTACTTTCTTTCTTGGAATATCATTAGAATCTTCAATAAAAATTAATTTTAGTAAATTTTTTGCTTGTCTTTGCACACTTTTATGGAAATTTTATTTTAAGACATTCTAAATATTTGAAAACTTAATATTAATTCTATAAAAATTTCTAACTTACATGATTATTTATTTTTGCAGAACTCTGGAAAACACCGCTTATTTTCACCGAAACTTTTCTTCTTAAGTGAAATAATGCGCACTGTAGAATCACTAGATTTCAAATGAGCGACGCGACGTAATTTCAACATATGCTCCCGACAGTCTGCAAGAAATCGGCACGAAATCGCAATTAAGAATTCTTAAGAAACTTCTCGCATAAAGAGCTACGATTTCGGTAGGATAAATAGTAGAAGTCGTCAAATATTCCAATAAAATGGAGGAAAAGTTATTCTATACGATTTCCGTTAGAGTTATATAAGATTTTCGGAAAATATTTTTTTAATTATTTTTTCTTTTCCGACAACAGTCCGACTTGTCGGACTGTCTGAAAGCTTTGTTTGCTGGTTAAAGAACTTTCAAAGTTCAATGTCAGAATACATGCAAGTGCATAGGGAACCAATGTAGAGATGGGCAGCCAAATGGCGGTACCCAGCAAACAAAGCTTTGAGACAGTCCGACTTGTCGGAAAAGAAAAAGTAATTCAACAAATATTTTCCAAAATTCTTATATAAATCTACCGGAAATAGTATAGAACAACTTTTCCTCGCGTCTTCTGAATTTATTGGAATAATTCACGACTTCTACGATTTATCCTACTGAAATCGTAGCTCTTTATGCAAAAAATTGTTGGTGAATTCTGAACTCCGATTTCGTAACGATTTCTAGCAGACTGTCGAAATATATGATGAAATTCTGCGGTGTCGTTCATTTCAAATCTACTGATTGTACAGTGCGCAATGTTTTGTTTGAGAGGAAAAGTTGTGATTAAAATAAACATTGTTTTAGAGTTCTAAATAAATAAATATTTGTGTAAAAAGTTATACATATATATTATATATATATATATATAAAGTTTTTGCACTCTTTTGTGTGGAATTAGGAAAATAAAAGCTAATGGGGAAAGTTTTGACCAGCAATTCAATTAATATAAAAATTTTATTGTGCGCTAATTTGGCAATGCTGTTCAATGAGCTTTCACAAAGGGGTGAAGCTTTCAACATTCCTCACTACTTTCTTCTAGAAATCGTAACGACACTTCTTTTCGAGCTATGGTCAACCGTTTCATATAGAGTTATTTCATACATAGCGATCAGTGCTGTCGTTTGTACTCCGACCGGAGTATTTGTACTCCGAAAACTAATAACGTACTCCGGTACTACTCCTGTTATTAAAAAGTACTCCGCTTTTTATTTCTTCATACTTAAAACTCCTATATTTTTTGTTAGCAAAAGATCCAAAAGGTTTTATTCACCTTTATTTGGAACTATACATTCGTAGTACATTTTAGTAATAAAATGTATTAACAGGTCCGGTTGAAAAGTTGGTTTGCTACTACGTTGTACTTTATGAAATATACCAAACAGAAGTTAAGGCCTAACACATCCATGATTTATAATTTTTTTCAGCGTTGGGGCGCAGTATAGTCTTGTCATTCTGATTCGTTCGTTAAACGCTGTAATTGATATGTTTTTGAAGTGAATAATAATAATGAAGAACTCCAGAAAATTTTATTCTAGTCCAAAAAACGATTTTTTTCAATCGCTCTTTTCCTTTTCCTTTGTCTTTCCTATTTTCTTCATTTTCCTTCTTATTAAAGCTAAGTCCAATTAACAGTAAATTTTTCATGGAAGGTTTGGGTTTTTGTTTATGATTCGGCGAAGGTATTTTGTGATTTAATTTAACTACATCATTTGTTTACTTTAATTCAAGGGTTGTAGAAAGGTTGATTCTTTGTAATAAAACAATATAAAATTTGTGAATTGTGAAAGAAGGGAAAAAGCTTGAGAATAGTTCCCAATTTGCAAAATACGAAATTCAAGGCACTTACAGCTTACTCCATCTCTGTTGAAAATTTTAAGGCCGACGACTAGGATTGTCTTCTTTTGTGGAAAAACTAAAGAAATATTTCGCCAGTAAAGCTGTTTGTTTCTTAAATTTTGTTTTAAATATGATGTCCCCCGACGATTTAATATAACAACAGTTTAGTTTAAATAATCTGATTGAGATAGGATTTTTGACTTCTTGTGGACAATTCCACAGAAACAGTGGTATTTGATTAAAGAGCACAAATGTTGCCAAATACAAAATTCAGGGAACTTACAGCTAACACTATCTATTTTTAAATTAATGCTCATAATGTTGTTAGAAGGAAGTTAAATTTTCAAGTTAGGATTTTAATGGGTTTCGAGACGAAATCATTTTTTTTTATTTAATGGACTGTTAATGGGTCACATTTTCCCTCAATGACTGTACTACTTTTATTTTTAAAATAACCTAAAGGTCATGTTTTTGTGGTAATCAGAACCATATCTAGTTATGATTTTTTGAATATAACTCAGCAGACCAAAAATCGCCGAATTTTAAGGATTTCAAAGTCCTTTAATTGGATCAGCATGCGGCGCAGCACAAAAATAAATAGTTGTATTCTCATCTCATAACTACTTAACTTTCAGCAAAAGAAAAACGAGATTGGTGATGGTCGACTGAGGAAAGTGCGAATTTTTATCGATTCCTTATGCAATTACCCTAATGAGTAGGTTGACCATTATTTATAATGACCTTAAAGTTCTTTCAGGTATACAGTTTACTAACTATTCTATATTTACCGGAGAAACAGAACTTCATACAGAACTGTAAAGTGCAGAGTAAAAGCTAATGTGATCAAAATGACTTTCGCTAATGTAGAAGTAATTGTCAAAGTGTCCAAAATATATGTCCATAGATAAAGTACTAACGTCAATTCTTGACAATATTGCAGACACAGAATTAAAGTTTATAACTGTAGTGGTTGTGGTACAAGCAATATGAATATCCAAAGATCAAAGGCAATCTAGAACAATTCTTAGAAAATCAACAAACATAAATAATAAAGAAAACATAATTTCAAGTATAAGGATAGATTTAGATCACGACGGGTGGATATGTCAAGAAACCATTCTTGGAAATTCTATGGAAGCTGTTTTGTCGCCCACAAAAGGTAATACTTATAATAAACAAACTAAGCGTGTTCAAAAATTTTGCTCTGTATGCACGCAGCCTTATAAATAACAGAGGGTTTTGTAAAATATGTTTTAAAGATATTGCAAACAAGTAAAAAAGCTCGACTTGGTCTAACTAAGACGAATTCTTACGATACCCTAGATGAATTCCCGTATGTAATTTCGTGCAAGTTTGATTTTTGAGGTGGTTTTTCGCAAATATTTCTAGAACGGTTCATCGGACAGAAAAAATTATTACTTGCAATTTTATATGGATTTCATATTCTGAAGAATTTTTCAGAACATGAAAACCATATAGGATTGATCGTTTTCACAGTAGATATACGTAAAAATCCTAAATTTTCATATGGCAACACCAAGAAGGGGTTACCGGACTTAGTCCCTTTTTGAAATCATATTTACTATTTCTATGAAAACACTATGTACAAAATTTCAGTTCTGTACGTCGACGCGTTCTCAGGCAATGTTCAAATATATACATAGTGAAAAAGAAATTTCTGTTTGGCAACCTTACGAAGGAGTTACCCGATTTGTCCCATTTCTGAACTTAATTTTACTTTTTTTTTAAATGCAAAATGTCACCTCTCTAAGTACTCGCACTCTTGAGTTATCGTGAGGACGGACGGACATGCAAAAATCAAGATAACTTTTAATTTTATGCATGGGTGTCTAATCCATTTTGTTCTGCCAGAATTATTTCTGTGCATTACTGATTCAATTATTGTAAAAGATTTGAAATGCAGAAAAACTAAAGCGACTGCATAATCATTCAAAATTCAAAAGTTTTCAATAATTTAATAATTAAACTAATGATGGAATTTATGTATTTTATTAGTAACTATACACCTGTATTAGTTTGCTTTATGCAGGTACGCTTTTCCCAAGAATAGCTTTTCATAACAGAACCTTTTTACTTCATGCAAGTATGATTACCTGAATCAAAGCTAATAATTAATCAATCTTTTAAATCAAAAGCTGTCAACTAAACTTAAGAAACTCTTATTGATGGAAAACGCCAGTTGTTGATATATAGAAAAAAAATATAAATAATGTAATAATAGTAGACATAGATTTATTTAAAAATATAAATATGACTCATTTGAATCAAAATTGGTTTTATTCACATTAATACGGTTTCTGGACATCCCATTCTAATTAATTTGAATTCACTAATTTGGTTAGTCGTGTACTCCGTTTTTTCCGAAAGTACTCCACTTTGGCAGCAAATTGTACTACTCTTGAAATTTTCCAAACGACAGCACTGATAGCGATAGCTTCCTATCCGAATTCGACTGCGTAATCATGAAAAGCAAATACATTTGCTCTAGTATAGTTTCAATAATGCAGCGCTGTTAGATTCGGCTCTTGTGGATAAAACCTATGAGAATTTCCGTCATACCTTTTCGGTCTCTAGAGATTTCTCTACTCTATCCTTGAACACATTTTGTATTTCAGGGACAAGAGAGTTTGATTAATGCACGAGGTGAGAAATACAAAGATGTAAACCAGCACAAGCTCTTGATAAAATGTGCTCAGGATTCATAAGAATTATGAATATTAGCGAAATTACATGTCGACACATGTATATACCGACCTAACGAAACAAATATTTTAGGTCTAAATTGTAACAATTCCGCAGACATGAGCCAGATAACTGTCCACAGGCAGTACATTGTGTTCACGCATGGTAATTTTTTTTGTCGACCTAAAGCAAAATTGCATCAGAAGTTTAAATCAACAACGCTTCAGTGAAGTGGGGTAGCCAGAAACAACTGTACATGGGTAGTACACTGCATTTGTCATGGTAAGTTGAAAACGAATATCTATACAAAAAAATTGAGTAGGCAACGAAAATTTCTGACTGAACAGAATTTACAAACAAGTTTTTTTTTTTTGTTGCATTTAAACAATAGAAAACGAAGCGCAGCGGCTATGCCAATTTGCCATGCGCCTTTGAATGCCGTTCTTTGGTGCCATGAGCAACCCATGGCTATATAAATCAGAATCTGACTTGACTCGTTCTCTTTTTCAGTTTGGCAGTGCAGTGATCAAGTTGGTAATCTATTTCCTAGTGTTATTTTCAAGTGCTCTAAATTTTATTAACAGCTTAAATACTCTATTTAATTGACAGTTCAAATAATTATTTTTATTCTGGGTATCGACTAGAGTAAAGATTTTATTTTGAATAGCGATTAAACTAAAGATTCTTATTGCGGGTAACGACCGAATAAGAAATTTTCTAATCTAAACCACTTTATTACGGGTCTCGACCGAATAAAGAATCTTATTGCGGGTATCGACCGAAGAAGAAATTTACTAACATAAACCACTTTATTACGGGTCTCGACCGGATAAAGATTCTTATTGCGGGTATCGACCGAATAAGAAATTTACTAATCTAAGGCACTTTATTACTGGTCTCGACCGAATAAAGATTCTTATTGCGGGTATCGACCGAATAAGAAATTTACTAATCTAAACCACTTTATTACTGGTCTCGACCGAATAAAGATTCTTATTGCTGTTATCGACCGAATAAGAAATTTACTAATCTAAACCACTTTATTACGGGTCTCGACCGAATAAAGATTCTTATTGCGGGTATCGACCGAATAAGAAATTTACTAATTTATTATTATTATTTACTTTATTACGGGTCTCGATCGAATAAAGATTCTTTCTGTGGGTATCGACTGCAGTCAGAATTAATAACCTCACTTTATTCTGGATATCCATTGGAATAAAGAATAGTCCAATTCCAAACCTCAATAAATTAGAAAACCAATTTGATCTAGTGCCTAATACTGAACTGGTGAGTACATTGTTAGATACAATAAAATTTTCTAAACATAAATTTAATTTAATCTTAATTATTCTTTCACATTTATTCAATATTAAATTTAGCTTTACAGATAAATTTAAATTATCATTGTGGTTTTGAAATAATATTATCAGGCATATATGTATATATCATACATTAATTACACAAATTGTAGCATTTATTGCATTTAAAAAAAATCTAGTTGGAGTGCGAGTTACAGTGTAGTGAACTTGGTGAACCAAAGAATTAAGCTACGAAATTATTGACTTTGAACCAGGGTTATAACTTCCATCACGTTTCTTCATTATTTGCGTGTTCGCTCTAACTACGGGCAGAATATTTTAGGCTCTTTCGAGCCGGATTTAAAGTCTAGTAGTATATATTCTCAGTTTATTCAAACATGTCTGCACTTCAAAAACTTTTCGCTAACCAAGTCACCTCTGCAAAAATATTCGAAAAATCGTTCAACAACTACAACAATTCTGATGTAGAGAAACGAACGAGAGGACTTGTTTCTGAGCGGTTAATCGCCTAAGCGAAATTTGGTCCGACTATAAGAATACGCATTATATAATTATCCAAGCTACTCAGGCTTTAGAGGATATCGAATTGCAAAAATACGATTATTTTGTCAACGATCAGTTCTCAAGTGTGGAAAATAAATACTACACGTTTCGAGGTATTCTCAGAGATGCGCTAGATGCATTCGAAACAAATGTAGAATTAAAGCCAAACACGGAGAATGGATCTTCTTCGTTTGTGAGATTGCCTAACATCACTATCCCAAAATTCTGAGGGTCATATGAGTAATGGAGGTAGTTTCGCGATCTATTCCAATCCCTGGTGGGTGCATGCAATTCTGCGTTATCTCCAGTGCAGAAATTGTATTATTTTAAAATCAAATATTCCTGGAGAAGCAGAACATTTGTTGCTTCAGCTTCCAATGACCAATGCGAGTTACGATAACGCTTGGAAGATATTGCTTAACAGGTATGATAATAAGCGAGTATTAATAAATGCTCAATTAAAAATTCTGTTCAATCTACCTAAAGCGACACAAGAGTCAGCCAAGGCATTAAAACTGTGCTAGACAAATCTTCCGAATGCATTTACGAACTCGAAGCATTAGAAGTTCCCACTAAACACTGGGATACAATCCTGATTTACATGCTAGTGCAATGTTTACCAACAGAGACATATCGTTTATGGGAGCAAGAAGTGAATAGCGTAAACGAACTTCACACTCTTGAATCTCTAAAGAAATTTCTAGAGAAAAGATTCCGAACTCTAGAAGCAATCGCAGACACAAAACCACATTTAATGAATAAACCAGCTCAGATTCCAAAAGTATCAACTCACTTCACATCATCCGGTGACAGATGTACACTTTGTAAAGAGCAGCATCGTTTATACAAATGCTCCAAATTTGTAAATAATTGGATGTAGAAGCTAAATTCAAAATCGTCACATAAAATAGCTTGTGTATTAACTGCCTTTCAAAAGGTTGTAGCGAAGAGCCCGCCCATTGTCAGCCCTACATACATTCGTCTTGCCACGAATTTAAACAAGCGCTGCAACGGACACCTCTTGCTGCAAAATCATCTTGGGACTCGTATGGGTGGCCGCACAGCGAATACGCCGCTAGCGATCAGCCGGCTTGGGGTGGTTCTTGCCACCCACATCCCTTGATGCTTGAAAAGCTGTGCGAAGTAAATAAGGAAACAAACAGGGAACTGAGTTGCCCACCTCGGGACTTCAGACGGATGGACAAAAAGAAAAAAAAATAACTTCTCGTGTCGCCTCCACTGGTGCAACCTGAATACCTGAAAGGAAAATTTATGTAGAATACCATACCAGTGTTGCAGTATTGAAATAATAAAAAAATGTCAACGGCGTACAAGTGACTACCACCCGGAGAAGTTCGACGCCGAGAGAGTTATTTTCAGAGAGAGAAAACGTGGACTTCAGGAGATGATGAAGTCCGTACTGGACGTGACTTGGGCCTATCGCCCTCATCCACCCTGGCTAAGATGTCACAGTCGGAAAGAAAATTCTTAGCCCCATATCGTGTACGTGTGTGTGTTCAGGTGTCTCGCCGCGCGACCAAATCACCTGCCAGTAGGCTCTTACTCGAACATGTTAAGCATACTGCTAATAATTGACAATGTGTGCTGCTGAGAGGAGGACATGTAAATATATGTCTATACGAGTACAGATATCGGAGCTAGAGGAAATAAGTTTTAAACACCAATTCCAGGATCAAAACGTTATAATGTGAATCTTCATATTTTTTTTCTTAAAGGTTTTACGACGACTGTATCACAAGAGGTTCATAAATAAAAAAGAAAGCTATGCCCTATTTAGCTACTTTACATCCTTATCAACTAAAGGCAAGAGAACGAGTACATTTGTTTAGCCTTACCTACCTAAATTGCTCGAGCCCTATTCTGAAGCCACTTAGAACTAGTTGCAGTTCCAAACAATATTAACACAATATAGGTATATATATATATAATGCACTACTCAAATAAAAAAAAAATCACGGTCAAAAGGAGGGCGAAATCGTTATCAGAGTTCAATAAAGCAACAAACAAATTATCATTGTGCTGACAGGAAAAAAAAACAAGAAAGATGCCTCCCAGTTTGACAAGGGACGTTACCCTTCCTACGCTCAAACCTGGATCCTAACCAGTTGCGGTAAAACGTTCATTGTTGCGCCCACTTCTTGGACGCCGAATAGGTTCCTCTAGCACTTATTTCCTCTGCAGGGTCATCAGTGTACACGGCGTAGTGTAGGTAACATCTGGCCACCTATGCCAATAAGATTGAAAGTGTGGCGGCGGCGTGGCGTAGGTGATCTTCACTGTTGCCGGTGGGTTACTGTGTTGCTCAAAGTAATAACGTGGGTCTGTGCGACAATTATACCTTCCGGTTCTTTCACTAAGACGTCGTGTAGCACTTGACAAGGTAACTCTATTTATATCTAGAAATGATTTATAATTTAATAAAGTAACGCAATCCACCTTATATAGTCTATTTAATGATGGCAACTACTTTCTTTTCAAATATGACAACGTGGAGCACTAACAAGGTAATTGCTTCTATTTATATGAATAATGATTATGATTCATAAGTTAATATATTCACGAAGTTCATTTTATAGAGTCTATTCAATAATAGGAACTACTTTTCTTTTCAGATCTAATATCGCAGAGCACTTACAAGGTAATTCCTTCTACATATATATGTAGAAATAATATTATGATTTGTAATTTAATTTATTCACGAAATTCATTTTATAGAGTCTATTCAATAATAAGAACTACTTTTCTTTTCAGATCTAATATCGCAGCGCACTTTCAAGGTAATTCCTTCTATATATATGTATACTAATAATATTATGATCTATAAATTTATGTATTCACGAAATTCATTTTATAGAGTCTATTCAGTAATAGGAACTGCTTTCCTTTTCGGATATGATATCGCAGAGCACTTAATACGTAGATATATCCCTCAGATCGACAGAGTTGATAGTGTCAGAGGTTCTATGAATATATGGCTTCAAATAAAGTTGTGGAGTCAATGGTCGCCAATAAGATAGGAGATGCTACTTCACAAAGCTCCGCAGGCATGGTAGCCGCAGTCGGACGGTACCTTATTTTTTCACACCGAACCTTAAGAGGTTATGTGACAATGTGTATAACTTCCCCTTGTTGTGAGTGTATAGCGTATAGCGCCATACAGATGGAGAAACTTGCTAATCTACCTGCGATTAAAATAAATGCAGAAAAAAAACTCAGATACTTATCTTGGCCGTGGATTCCTTAGCTCGGGATATGCCTCTCAGGTACAGGAAAAATTCCGGGTATATGCTCCCGTAGAACTGGCTTATCGTTCACTATCTGCTAGCCATGTGTCACCCATTTACATCTGCTCCGCGACTATACCGCTAGTCTTGCGATACTTACCTTAAATTCTTGCCGGGGAAATTCACGAGTTGATCACTTTGCAGGTACCCAAACGAAAGAAAGACCAGTCGTCCCCTTATTATTTCCTCGTTTTCATCTTGTGCAATTATTTGCAACGCTTCAAACAAAAAAACTTTTTTCACCCAGCGCTCAGATGGCTACCTCACTCGTCGATAGACTCTCAATAAAAAAAAACTCCCTGGCCACCATCTCACCCGTTTCACAAAACTAAGAGCCATCTTTCGCATCTTATCTCGGGTACTTTATATTATCGGTATGACCCGCAGCCAGAACGTTCTTGACTAAAACCATCACGTGATACTACTCAACTTGTCGCTCGAATAGTCCACGACGGACGCGACGGTGTTCAAATTCCGGTATGGAATGGCCTGATCATATGTATGAGATTAGTTGCAATTCATTTTGTGCAAAGCTTCTCAAACTATTCCTCATTTCTGTTTTTGATCACAGTGGCGTGCGTTGAACATATGATAGTGTGGTAGTGTGATTATCATGGCATTAATTTGAATGTGAGTATTACCACGGTAAGTATTGGGACACGTAACTGTTTGTTTTTCTAAGCGTTAGGTCATGGCCAAGTAGCATAAGACTATTTTTGAAATGAATAATGATAACCAAAAAGGAATTTAAGAGAAAGAACAAAGGGAAATTTTAAGATAAAAAAAATACATAAAAACCGAAAAGTAGCGTGAGGGCAGAACGCTACAGCGTGGGGACGACCCACTGAGAGAAGAGTCTTAAGCCGGGCCAAACAAAAACCAACACTTTTGAACTAGCTGGAGGAATAGGTGAAAACATCCGTAGCAGCGCCCAACGTGGGGACGACCCACCAGAGTCTCAAGCCGGGCATACGCCACAAACCTGGCTCTACAGCCTGAACTCGCTAGGGCACCGCGTCGCTAAAAAAACCTCAAGGTACTTTGGAAAATGGAGAAGGGATAGAAAGAATAAGATCGTCATATCGAGGCTATCCAGACAGGATTGGTGCGGAAACATCTACCCATTGGGGTAGAGATGGGTTCTACTAGGATCATTGTCCATTTACAAAACTGCCGCTCAGCCATCACAGAATCGGAAATATGAAGAAGAGACAGGAAAGAATAAAATCCTCATATCGAGGCTAATCCAGACGGGATTAGTGTGGAAACATCTACTCATTGGGGTAGAGATGGGTTCTAGTAGGATCATTGTCCATTTACAAAATTGTCGCTCAGCCACCACAGAATGGGAAATATGAAGAAGAGACAGGAAAGAATTAAATCCTCTTATCGAGGCTAATCCAGACGGGATTAGTGTGGAAACATCTACTCATTGGGGTAGAGACGGGTTCTACTTGGATCATTGTCCATTTACAAAATTGTCGCTCAGCCACCACAGAATCGGAAATATGAAGAAGAGACAGGAAAGAATAAAATCGTCATATCGATGCTAATCCAGACGGGATTAGTGTGGAAACATCTCCACTATTGAGGTAGAGATGGGTTCGACTAGGATCATTGTCCATTTACAAAATTGTCGCTCAGCCACCACAGAATCGGAAATATGAAGAAGAGACAGGAAAGAATAAAATCCTCATATCGAGGCTAATCCAGAAGGCATTAGTGTGGAAACATCTACTCATTGGGGTAGAGATGGGTTCTACTAGGATCATTGTCCATTTACAAAATTGTCGCTCAGCCACCACAGAATCGGAAATATGAAGAAGAGACAGGAAAGAATAAAATCGTCATATCGAGGCTAATCCAGTCGAGATTAGTGTGGAAACATCTACACTATTGAGGTAGAGATGGGTTCGACTAGGATCATTGTCCATTTACAAAGATTTTGCTCGACCATCACAGAATTGGAAATATGAAGAAGAGACAGGAAAGAATAAAATCCTCATATCGAGGCTAATCCAGAGGGTTAAGCAAGCGGAATTCCTACTGTAGTTTCCCACGCGTAGGGTACCGTATGGGTTGAGGTTGACACATTGCCAGACAAGGGAAAAGGTTAACTGGGTGAACTACAAAAGGTGTATCACCCACCACTGATAAGGCAGTAATAGGGTTACGCGATCAAGTGAAGCTTCTCAGATGCCTTTTTAGGGCTAACGGGACTATTCTTTATTTGTTCACGATTGGCCAGAGTGGACCAGGGAAATAATGAAAAGGGCCGTTAGAATTTTAAGTCTTGTGCATGTAAATTTCACGCAAAAAGAAAAGCTGCGACGTTTGGAACTTTGTGTAATTTCCTTACATGAACAGGGAACGAAACGGAAGGTGTTATAACGCATCGTCCTGAGAATTAGTGTGCGAACGGGTCTAATGATGGCCCTATCCAAGCGTTTTGTAGCGAAGATTATCTTGCCAGTCAGAACTGCCTGCTGAATTTGTGCTAATGCCTGAGTTGCGAATTAACCGAAATTGTCGCGAGAAATAACTCTGTCCGGAAGTAACTAGAAACTTAACAGCGCAAAGAGGTTGTCAACCGAGTAAAATTAATGGGACTACACAGCAAAGCACAACCAACATAAAAAAAAGAATAACAAACATATATATCGGTAGGACCATGAACACAAATAAATAATTAAATTAGCGGACTAGTACACAAGGGAGTTTCTAATAATAATAAAACGACGACTATTACCATTGTGCGTATATACATACATATATATACATGTTCGAAGGAAAATTCAAAATAATAATGTTATTATAGATCCAAAGACGAAATACCTATACTTTGTGCGTGTATGATCGTTGTGCGTATATAAATATATTCAGAAGAAGAGTTTAAAAAAATACCTTTATCATAAATCCAAAAGCTAGATCTATGAATTGTGCATGTTAAATTTGTCCGTGGATAAATAAGTATTCAAGAAAGAAAAAAGAAAAAATCCAGAATATTATTGTATGGTGCCGCCAGAGAGAAGGATCTATAGATTGTGCGTATATAAGTATATAGATTCAAGAGAAAACAAAAATTCAAAATAATGGCTTTATTAGAAATCCAAAAAGGAAGATCTATTAATTTGCGCGTACTAAATTTGTGCGTATATAAGTATATAAATTCCAAACGGAAATTCAAAAATATTGCTTTATTGTGCATCTAAAGAGGAAGATTTAGAAGTTCACTCGTGTTAATATTCAAAATGCTAAACCATACGAAGCAGGTGGTCTGGCCATGCAGCGGTCCACCCGAACACACACCCACACTAACATTTCAACAATCCAGTTCTGCGAACTGGAACGAAACAAATCGTTCTCAATCTCTCTCCAACTCTCTACAGCTTGGCAAACTTTCAAAGGGTCTGACGCAGCATGAACTTAGTAATGGAACGTTTGGACAAAAGAAAAAAAAGAAAGAATTTAGGGAATGTACGGGATCGGAGCCTGAAGGATTCCGTCCCGCAACAATCCTGTTGTCAAGGACAAGTCAAAGAAATAAACATCGTTCACCAACCTGACAACGGACTGAGGTCAAAATCAGAAGACAGTGCGAGTGATCAGCGATTCAATGGCCGCCGGTACCCAGGAAAGAAGCCGTAGCGATAATATGTAACGAAATCAATAATAAAACACAAACAAAAAAACCCAGTGCATACGATATAATGATCGTAGCTAGCTTTTCGACCTTCAGGTAACGATAGCCATAAGAGGGGTAAGACTACAGCAATCACGACTAAATTTATGCGTATGATATAATGATCATAACTAAATATTCGGTCTCAAATATCGGTCACTAACGTAGAGAAACCGTTGATAAGCTAAACTTAACTAGGATAATTAACCCAGCTAACAGTAACTAAGATCAAAGCTGTAACCTAACCATAATAGCTAAATTGCGGCGCGATAGCCAAACTAATCTAATGGTAACTAAAAGCTTTCATCGAACTACGACGAAACATACAAGCCTAAGATAATACAAATGCAACTAAAATTATACCCATATTGTAATAGCTAAGTCGAGACACGATGGCCGACATAAGTCAAAGATGACTAGCATATAATCGGGTCCTAGTAACTACAAATCGATATGCTAACACACTGGTCTGAACCTATATCAAATAATCTAAAGGTAGCTACAACAAGGCTATAGTATATATTTATTCTAAGACTATAAGAAGCTAACTATATATACTCCCGGTAATATCGAGATAACCATGAGATCTTAATAGCAACATATAAAGAAAAGGTGGGGCCTAAGATAATCTTACCATAACTGCTATAAAAACTATGATGAACTTATACGAACTGGATTGAGACATGATACCAAAATAATCCAAAGGTATCTAAAATAATCCATATGCAAACTATAAGAACTAAAGTAAAGGATGACATCTAAACTAACTCAAACCTATTTGATGTATAGGCTATGACAAAACTATAATACCTATAAAGAGCTACGCTAGACTCTAAATAACTATACCATAATGATAACCAGACTCTAATAGGCTGTACCTACTTCAAGAAATATCAATAACTATAATATGATAAAGGTAAGTATTTAAACGCTATATAACCATACTATAAATACAACTAAGGTCGTAAAAGCTAACTACAAAATAACGATAGTCGAAATAATAACTGGAATAAGATACGGTACTTTCCCAAAATACGCCAAAACCAAAATGTCAAAATAAAACTCAAAATGTACAAAATACTGACTTCTTTCCTGGAACCAGCGGATGTAAACGGAACCTTTAAGCTCGGAGTAGTATGCTTCGCATACGACGTTCACCCTCCACTGATCAGGCGAACACGCCGACACTTCAAACTAGGGAAAGTCCATGGAATAATCAAAAATAGAGGAAGGGAATTCACCTGTCTTCACCCCACGTGGGACTCCGCTCCAAGGGTACCGCCCCGGTATTGTACCAGTCAGTCCAAGTAGGATACCAATCTAGAGGATGCTAACCAGCCATCCTCCCGTCAGAGTGATTGAGACAACTCCGAATGGAGTCATGGGAGCAGAGCGCCACGCATGCGCGAAGCATGGCAGGTGAACATATTGGATAGATCCTGATCTTTCCCACAAGGAATAAATCAAGCAGGTGACTATTATCGCTCACCGACTTGTAGGTGAGAACAGGGCATTTGCGCGGTTCTTTTGGACCTAAGGTCGAGTGGTCGGCCATTTAGTTGGCGCGAGCCGAAGCAACGCTTCCCAGTGGTACCCGCAAGCCCAAAGCCCGTCTACCACTGAATGGATGAGCACTCCGACGCATGAAACTATGGAACTCTAAAGAAGAGCGGAAGAAAGAAATTGAATGATTGAAAGGGATGTTATAAGGTTACACCAATGAAGCCAAATCACGAGCCAATTTGCCAGCCACCACAGCCAGATCTAACGAGAGCAAAAAGGAACTACCACGAAAGCAACGAGCTTTACGGGAGAAAAAGGTAGCTCTGCGTAGACCAAACCATTGGCAGCATAGCAAGACAACTCGCTCCAGCAAGCTAAAAGCTGCATGTTTAAATTGACGAAAAGACTTTCATTTGGAATGAATTGAAATAATACGCGATATAGAACTTAGTTTAAAAAAATCGAAGTTGAGAAGAAAGTACTGAATAACTAAGGCAAATATATATAAAACTTGCAAAATGCTTATGAAATAATCGGTAGGTCTACAAAAGAAGGAAAGTTTGACATGATGAAGTCAAAGCTAGAGCTTTACAAATAAAACAGAAAGAAAATATTTTGAAACCGAGAGAATACAATGCACTTTAGTCAAAAGAGGCCTAATCAAAGGCCGGAAAGAAAACCAAATTTGGGCGCCATTGTAGCGAAGCACAAATGAGCGACCAGAAAAAATCAAAAATAAAACTTGAAATAGTAGTTCAGCTTTAGTCAAGAGAAGCTTGACTAAAGATAGAAAAAAAAACCGAAGCTTGGGCGCCATTGTAGCGAAGCACAAATGAGCGACAAGAAAAAATCAAAAATAAAACTTGAAATAGTAGTTCAGCTTTAGTCAAGAGAAGCTTGACTAAAGATAGCAAAAAAAACCGAAGCTTGATCAGTATTCAAGCTAGTCGCAAATAATAACTCAATTAATGTCACTATATATGTATTATCAAAATGTCAGAGGATTACGTACCAAAACGGAACACGTTCGATTAATTATAATATCTAACCATTATGATGTAATCTGCTTTACAGAAACATTTCTGCAATCGGGTGTTCATAGTTCAGAAGTTTTGGATGATAGGTATATAGTTTATCGAAGATATAGAAATTTGAGAATATCTGGGCGTGAGGATGGCGGTGGATGTCTAATCGCAGTTAAGAGTGCTTACAATTCATTTCGAGTCGAGTCTTTTGAAACGGACCATGAGGTGTTATGGGTGGCAATAAAAGAAAATAACTTAACTCTCTATTTATGTTGTGTTTATATTCCTCCCCAAGAATCTTACGAATCATGTAATTCCCTTTTTCCAGTGTTACTGATAAAATATTACAGCTTCCTGCTAACACAATAGTAGTCTTCTTAGGTGATTTCAACTTACCGCATCTCAATTGGGCTTATGAGACGCCTGACAATTGCATGCGTCCCTCAGCAGCCTATAGTCTTTCCTCACATTCCCTTCTTAATAATATGGAATTATGTAATCTAAAGCAATTTAATAATAAATTTAATATAAACAATAGACTTCTCGATTTAGTTTGGACAAATATTTCTCATTCCAAATTTAGTATTACTTCATCCTTATGTCCACTATCTAAGATAGACTCCCATCATCCTCCGCTCGATATTATATTAGATTTGGCACATTCAAGAAATGCCCGTAATGAGTTTACTAAAAAAAGAAATTTTCAAGGAGGCAATTACACTGGCCTCGCTGAATTTTTAGAAAATTTTGATTTCTCTCCCATCTTTTTACTTGATGTTGACCAATCATTTAATATATTCTATGAAGCACTTAATACTGGAATAGGCCTGTTTTTCCTTAAATAAATAAACGCAATCAGAATCATTTTCCGAAATGGTATAGCTCCCAACTGATTAAAGTCCAGAAGGCAAAAGATAAATATAGGCGTCTGTAGAAAAAAAGTCCCCATTTTGAGATTTATAAAACTTTTTCTTATTTGAGGAAGCTATCTAAATCCTTGATTACTCAATGTTATCAAAAGTACGTCGAAAGCACTGAACACTCGCTAAAACGCAACCCAAAGGCATTTTGGGCTTTCAGTAAAAACCTAAATAGATCGAACACGTATCCTAAAGAACTAACATTTAATGATGATACATCGTCATCTCCTCCTCTTATATGTGAAATGTTTTCCACGTACTTTACATCCGTATACTCTGAAAAAGACTCCGGCATTATCCTTTCCCCCTCTGCGGAAAGTTCCAATATGAATATTATGTTTCTTCAGAATCTGTTCTTAATGTATTGAGTAATCTTGATTGTGACAAAAACCCGGGACGACGGGATTCCAAATATTCTTTGTAAGAGATGCGCACAAAGTCTAGCGGAACCGCTTAGTAGTTTATTCAATCTTTCAATCACTAATAAAATCTACCCAGTATCTCTTAAAAATTGTTTCGTTATACCGATTTATAAATCTGGTGACCCTAAACTCGTTATAAACTATAGGCCTATTTCTATCTCTAACGCTCTTGCACTTATTTTTGAAAAAGTCGTTTACCATCAACTCCTATTCCAAATAAAATCATTTATCTCTGAAGAACAGCATGGTTTTTTACCGGGGCGGTCTACGATCACCAACTTATTTTTATTCACAGACAAAATCGCGTGTGCTCTCGATGAAAATACACAAATAGATTCTATCCACACTGACTTTGCTAAAGCTTTTGACAAGATTAATCACAAGCACTGGCTATCGAAAATGGCACTAATGGGATTTCAAACAGATACCATATCTTGGTTCCACTCCTATCTAACTAGCAGGGATATTAGCTTTGTATTTAATGGGCTACAATCCCCCTCGTTTATGCAAATCTCCGGAGTGCCCCAAGGTACAATACTTGGACCACTGATCTTTCTCATATACATATACATCTCATATACATATGTCTGATTGTTTATTATACGCTGATGATGCCAAGATTTTTAGAAAAATTAATAACGTGACGGATTGTGTCCATCTTCAAAAGGATATACTACGACTAGAAAAATGGTGCCACCAGAACTGTATTGAAATCAACGTAAGCAAATGTAAATGCATTTCATTTCCCCGTAAGAAAGACCCCATACTCTTTGACTATACCATTCACTACACTGCTGTATCACGTGTTGATGAGATAAATGATTTGGGCGTGATTTTCGACCGTAACCTCCTCTTCATTACTCACATCAATTTTATTACTTCCAGATCATTTCGTTTATTAGGCTTTATCTTTCGCACCTGTAAATCGTTTAGGTCGGCATCCTCTTATATCAGTCTCTATATTATTCTTTAGTAAGGAGTACTCTCGAGTATGCTAGTCAGGTTTGGAGTCCATTTTACTCTTCTTTTAGTGCTCAAATTGAGGCTGTCCAGCGTAAACTCAGCAGAGTTTTATTATATAAACTAGAGAATACCAATCTAGAGTATCATGAAAGATTAGCAAAATACAACTTAATCACACTAGAAAGTCGCAGAATCTACTTGGATAGTACATTTCTATATAATATTTTAAATGGTCGAGTATATTGCCACACACTAGTCTCTAGTATTGATTTGAACGTCCCCCGCGCAACTCAAGATCACAGACCCTCTTCAAATTACCCACTTGCAGAACAAACATTGAAGAAAATTCACCTATCTGCAGAATTACAAAATCATACAATACAAGTTTTAACAATATAGATATATTTAACACTAGTCCGCTGACATTTAAAAAATTTATTCTCCGCGAGAGCGGTTATTAACATCTTTTCTGTTTTGAACTACTCTCTTTTTACTGCTTCGCTTTACTAATTCCCTTTACTAATTTCCTAACTCCTTAGCATTTGTTGGCTTCCGCTTTCCAACTGTATTTTAGTTTTACTTTCTCTATTTGCTTTTTCATATTTTCTAGTTTTTTCATTCACGCTCTTTAGATTTTAGATTTAACTTAATTATTTTTTGTATTTTTTGTATTTTATTTTTCCTCCTCTCTCTTTTTTCACATTATGTTTTTAGTTTTATTTCTTTAGTTATTAGTCTATTTTATTATTAATATTTTTTTTCTTTCATTTATTTCTAAACATTATTATTACTTTATCTTCTTCTTTAAATTTATTAAAATTCGTTACCCTTCTAATTGTAAGGTAGTATATTATTGGGAATTTCTGTTTACTATCTTTTTAACTTACAAAATAAATAAATAAAAATAAATAAAAAAATAAATAAATAATGAAAGTTCCAGCTTAGGGGAATCTTTTACGACTTTACGTCGATTCAACGAACAAGAGCACCCAATAATCTTGCCAAAAGAAAGTAACTTGATAAGATTAATAATTAATGCACACGAAAACATGGCACGTAGGTCTGCAATTGGTTCTGTCCACATAATAAATAAATTTGCATACCACAAGAGCAGAACAAAGGTAACATATGCCTCGCATAAATATGCTATGTCTTTTCAACAATCAATTTCAAACAGACCAACATGGAAAACCCCAATCTCCAGTCCTAGAATAGGAGATTTGGTCGTCATCAAGGAATCTGATATATACCAGCATGTGGTTGGGTATTAGGTCGAATTATCGAATGAATTGCTAAAACGACCAATTAAAAAATTAGCCATCCTTCCTTTAACCTAAATAACGTTCTAATTTTTTTTATAAGCACAACATTTCTCAACATGCATGAAATAATCCAAAGGCTATTTTGTATTTATTCCATTTGAATATATATTTTGTCTTCTTTCAACCACAATAATAGAATTCTCATACCCGAGAGGAAATTTCAATCAAATTTATTATCGTCGGTATCAAGAATCGAAAGTGAAGTGCATTTATAACAATTGCATATACGTAATTATGCACATACAAAAAAAAAATCCTCAGAAGAATGTTAAAAGGTACATTCTTGCCACAAAGTTATCACGAGTACCGTTAAATTCGATAACAAAAATTTCATATCCATGGGAAAAATTCAAAACCTCATACTCCCGATATACAATCAAAATCATAAAAATTGTGTAGAGACTTATGTATGCACATATAATTTTAAAAAAAACATGCATTCCGCAATACAATGATCAAAATTTCATTCTTGCTGTGAGAGCTAGTCTCGAAAGTGGGAGAGAGTGCCGGTTTTTAATGGATAACTCAGTTTTTTAAAATTCAAATATAAAATTTTTATTCAAATTATATCACAAATTCATTAAAAAGAAATTCAGAACTAAAAACTAACCTACAAACTACTATAAAATTCAATATAAAATTCAATAAAAAAATCCAAACGAAAATAAAACTAAACAAATTAAAAATTCAGTAAAAATTCAACGATCGCGTAGTCCGCCTCCTTTAATTCATCTTATTCTAGAAAAAGGAAGAAGAAGAATATTAATCGTCTATGAGAGAAGTATTCCTATGAATAAATTTAAAAGTGCTATTTCTAAGCACAAGGGCAGTAAAATGCTATTATAAAAAAGAAGAAGATTGCAGATTATTCTCTGCGGGAGAATTATTCTTTTGCTTAGGTGTGGGCAGGAGATTGCAAATTATTCTCTGCAGCAGAATTATTCTTCTGCTTAGGTGTCGGCAGGAGATTGCAGATTATTCTCTGCAGCAGAATTATTCTTCTGCTTAGGTGTGGACAGGAGATTGGGATTATTCTCCGCAGCAGAATTATTCTTCTGCTTAGGTGTGGGCAGGAGATTGCAGATTATTCTCTGCAGCAGAATTATTCTTCTGCTTAGGTGTGGGCAGGAGATTGGGAAATGGTGGGATTTTCAGATTATTCTCTGAAATATAGAATTATTCTTCTATTTTGGAGGTTGGGAATGATATTCTTGTCGCTCGGATTATTCTCCGCATCAGATGAGCTCTGAACCAAGAATGATTTTCTGCTGCGGCTCGTCGGCTTTATATAGCCGCCGCATCCAGTTATGAGTTCTCGCCTTTCGGTGTTGCTCTAGCGACGTTTATATCATTTGCAAGTGTTCTGACTGAGGCGAAGGCGAAGCCAGCTGATTAGCGTAATGTCACTTGATGACATTGCAAATATGTAAACATGCAGAGGTACGTGTACTGCAGTGGTTTTGTCGTTATCTGTGTTTATTTCATTTATTTAATGATTTTTGTTTTTTTTTTATATTGTTTAAGTAAAGTGTATTGTAGAAGAAAACAGCCTGCCGACTTAAAGATTTTAATTACAGCGTAAAGGTTGACGCTGAATTGTGGTGGAATTTCCAGTGGCAAACAAGTTCAGTGAGGTATAGGTTACTTGTGAATGTTTAGATAAGTATTCTGTTTTGATTATTTATTTTGGAAATGAATACTTTGTGGCTTTTTGTTTTGTAGGAGGATGTAAATATAGAAGTGGAAAGCATCGAGGGAACGTGAATGCATCGGTGGACTGAACATCCTCCCGCCTCGAAGAAGAAAATTGTAGCAAGCAGTATAGGAAGGACAGTAATGCTAACCTCCTTCATATTCGAAACTTGTTTATGTAAACATAACACAAAACAAAGAAATTTAATGTTTTTAGTAATAAACTTACATTTTTTCTGGTGAAAGATGTGTATTTTTTCTCCTTTCTTCTTCATTTTCAGAGTGACATCTCCAGGGAAACTCCACTTAAAAACGCCTGTTGTGCCCCTGACTCTGTCCCAAGGTACTTCTGTAGTTTCTAATAATTTAAGTATGATGGGAGTAGAGACTATTTTCCCTGCTAGGTCGTTCGGAATTCCTAGATTACGTTTTTCAGTCTCCACATTAATAACTGATTGCCTTTGAGCTTGGGTGGGAGAGAGATCCATGATTTGAGCTGTGGCTCTAAAGGCGTTCCTTAGTGGTCGTTCGCTGATTTTGGTAGATTGCCTTACTTTTGATGGAGAATCTTGGAATTCCTTCCCGAGAATAACTGGCGTATTCATAAGCGCAATCCTTTTTGGAGGTGATGTGTTGCTACTTGTTGATGCAACAGGATTGATTAACCTATCTGCGGTAGGCGTTGCTTCATCAAGATCTCCTGGTAGACTTGGTAATCTTGCAGTTGCTACAGGTTTGTTCTTTGCAGATCGTGATGTTGTTGGGACTTGAGCTTTTGGGCAGCATTCCCTTGGCTTGGGGGTCGTTCTAGGTCTGTTGTCACCTGTTTTATTGTCCAATTCTGGCATGCTTAATGTTTGTGTCCGAACTTCTGGCCGGTATTCTGTAGGCTTCGGTTTAAAATTGAGGCTGCCACTGTTTCCTGATTCCTTCAACAATAATTTCTTAATTTTAGGCGATGCCAGCCTTGCCTCAAATGGCTTTGCCTTTCTCTTAATAGGCGAGGAATGTACGGGGGGTGGACGCGCAATTGCTGATCGGGGTCTGCGTGCCTTTTCCGGTGTTGGTGGCAGTGGGCTGATGGGCGTGATTGGTCTGGAAGATGCCAAGAGCTCGGGAGGTGTAGGTGTGATGCCTACATCCACTGAGTCTAAAGACTCGGAGTTGAAAATTTCTAATAACTCCTCCATGATGAATAAAGAAAACGGAACGTTGGAATCGTAGTCTTCACAATTTTGGTGAGTCCAAAATCGTTGCTCTAGATATTTCAAAGGCCTTTGATAGAGTCTGGCATCCAGCCCTTTTAGCCAAACTCAAAGCACTTGGTCTTTCCCCTCCTCTTCTATTATGGATTGAAAGTTTTTTATCTAGTCGCCAAATACGTGTTGTATTAGATGGCGTTATATCTGAACCTCATCCTATTAATGCCGGTGTCCCCCAGGGCTCTGTTATTTCTCCGACTCTATTTCTAATCTTCATTAATGATCTGCTTTCCCTTACTTTCAATCCTATCCATAACTTCCAGAGGGAACGCCACATGTGTTAAATGAGACTGCATGATTAGATCATTGAATAACGATCTTGACAATATTCTCGCTTGGGGCAAAGTGAATCCCGTCGAATTCAATTCATCTAAGACCCAAAGCTGTCTCATCTCATTAAAACAAGACCATCACTTAACCACTCCCGTTTCGTTTGATGGTGCATTAATTTCTGATTCACCGTCACTAAGCATTTTTGGCATTAATATTTCCAGTAAGTTAAGCTGGACAGATCACATCTTCTCGGTTTCCAAAGAAGCATCAAAATGTCTTGGTTTTTTGAAAAGGTGTAAGAAATATTTCAGCCCATCAAATATAGCGCTCCTCTACAAGTCCTACATCAGACCTAGAATGGAATACAATTCCCATATCTGGGCCGGGGCTGGTCGCACAGCCTTAGCTTCATTGGATATTGTCCAAAAGAGAGCCTGCAAGCTCATTGGCGATGTGGCAATTACTCGTCATATCGACTCGCTCGAGCACCGTCGCAATGTTGGATGCCTTTCGCTCCTTTATCGCTATATGCATGGTCAATGTTCTGATGAAATATCTAGTCTGATCCCTTGTAGAATAGTTCCTCCACGCAATACTCGCGTTGCATCCCGCGCTCATCCTTTTACCCTTCAAATTACCTTCGGCCGTACACTAAAATTCCGTGATGCTTTCTTATCCCGAACTGTGCGAATGTGGAACAGTCTACCATCTTCTGTCTTTCCTCCGGCATACAACCTGCGAAAGTTTAAGGGCGACATACATCGGTACCTCCGCCGCTCTCCTCATATCCCTTAATCATTTCCCTATCTCCTTCCTGCCACGCTGTGCCTTGCATCATAGGGTATCCCCTGAGCTTGGCTTAATAATATATAAAAAAAAAAAAAAAAACAAAATTTTAAAAAATAAAGAAAATGAAAACGAAACTGAAACTGAAACTGTTCAAAACTGAAGTGATTTTTGGCAGGTTTCGGAATGGTTTATATTTGAATATAACGGGTGTTTCGAAATTTTGTACTGCCAGAGAGTACTAGACTTTGGTGGAGATTTTTGATCATTGTCCTGAGATGAGTTGGTAAAGGGGAGAGGACAATTTTTTTGAGATTGGACTGGTGAGAATATTATATTCATTTCTATTATTGGATGAGGAGGAAAGAGCTCTGACATATTTTGCTCTAGTTCATATCACTGATGCAGAATGAGAGATCGTCTTTGGATGATAGTGATGCCATGGCTATTGGTGAGAGGTTTAGTTTCTCTGTGATCTAGTTCAGTTTTCATTTTATTATATTGTAATGTTGCTGACACTGAACGAGATGGCGACACTTTTATTTCATTTTTCCATTTTGTGTTGATGGTGGAAAGAGTTGTTAACGTATAGTGCTTCTTTGCTTCACTTGGTGTATTTCTCCAGTTTTTTCTCTGAGCAATATGTCGCAGAGGTGTATTATGATTCTTGGTGGACACATATTCTCATTTTGGGGGGGGGGTAGTCGTTTTCTAATACGGAATTGATGTTTTGGTGAACAAATTGGCGTGGTGGAGTATTCCCAAACTCTCTTTAGTTTCTTATCCAACTTGGGGTTTATCGTCGTATAGGTGGATAGCACAGTCGTTGTCATGCTCTTTACTTCTGGCACTCCTCCGACCAGCCCAGTTCGGTGTTTTGGGCTGTAGGTGTATTGCTAGATCCTCTTATCCTCTTCTAATTCCATTTTTAATGATGGCGGCATAGATGTTTTAGATCGGTTATTTTTTGGATTACGAGCATGTTGCTGGCTATTTTAAAATTGTTTTGTAGAGAATTAATTGTGACTGTGGTTTGCTGTACAGCTGTATTAATGGGAGTTGAACCAAGTCCAATTAATTCTTGGGTGGTTGGAGATCCTTTAAGCTGTAAGAGTTTACAGGCTTTTTCGGTCATAACAGACACTTGATATCCAGAGTCTATTAATGCTAGGAATGTCATTGTGATTCCGCATGGTGAGGTGACATTTATCAGAGCTGTAGAGAGAAGAGCTCTTTTCATATTGGCGGTTAGAAAATTTTGAACTTGTTGTTCGTCATTTCTACAAGCTAAGGGTGTGCTTGCTTCAGTTTCCATACTGGAATTTTGGGTGGATTGATTAGGTGTGCAAGCTGGTTTATAATTTGCGTCGTATATTTCATAATGCCTGAGCAATTTTTCAGCTTCTCCTATTAGATTAGTTTTTAAAAAATATAACTAGTCAACGTCTCTCAAATTATTGTTATTATGTATTACTGAATTAAATAGATCGTGAAATGAGACCCATGTCGAATATTCACTATTGAATGTCGGCAGCTTGATTCTAGGAAGTCTTTCGCTATTGCATGACATTGTGCTAGCAGAATTTGTCTGTGTGTTTGGTGGATTGCTGACAGATGGCGTTGGTGTTAATCTGTCGATATCTTCTTCCAAGCTTGCTGCTTTTTCAATGTAGTATTCCTGAACCTCGCTGAATATTTCTTTGCTGAAATATTCTAATTGGAGGTCTTCTTTTGTTACTCTCTTTTGTATGCACCTGTGCCGAGTTTGGAATTCTTTGCAATACTCGGTGAACGTTTGTAGGTTTTTGTAGGTTTTTCTGTCGATTTGACAGTTTTCTTTTTTCCATCTCTTTGATGCCTTTAAAATAAGTCTTCCATTAAATCTTTGACTTCTTTTTGGGACTGTACCAACTATATATAAATATAGAATTATTCTTCTATTTTGGAGGTTGGGAATGATATTCTTGTCGCTCGGATTATTCTCCGAACAAGATGAGCTCTGAACCAAGAATGATTTTCTACTGCGGCTCGTCGGCTTTATATAGCCGCCGCATCCAGTTATGAGTTCTCGCCTTTCGGTGTTGCTCTAGCGACGATTATATCATTTGCATGTGTTCTGACGGAGGCGAAGGCGAAGCCAGCTGATTAGCGTAATGTCACTTGATGACATTGCAAATATATACAACCATGCAGAGGTACGTGTACGTGTACGTGTTATCTGTGTTTATTTCATTTATTTAATGATTTTTGTTTTTTTTATATTGTTTAAGTAAAGTGTATTGTAGAAGAGAACAGCCTGCCGACTTAAAGGTTTTAATTACAACGTAAAGGTTGACGCTGAATTGTGGTGGAACTTCCAGTGGCAAACAAGTTCAGTGAGGAATAGGATACTTGTGAATTTTTAGATAAGTATTCTGTTTTGATTATTTATTTTGGAAATGAATACTTTGTGGCTTTTAGTTTTGTAGGAGGATGTAAATATATAAGTGGAAAGCATCGAGGGAACGTGAATTCATTGGTGGACTGAACACTTGCTACAAAGTCAACCATTAATCTGGCAGCTAGGCTCATTGCATTAAAAATGCATTTACAAAAAAAAAAAAAACAGATTCTTCTTGGAATAAATTTCGTAAACCTAAATTTTAATAGATTGATTATAATTGGAGTTTAATTCTTGAAAGGAATTCCATCCTTTCAACGGGGGTTAGTATGTTCAGGATTCATAAGAATCCTGAATATTAGCGAAATTACATGTCGACACATGTATATACCGACCTAACGAAATAAATATTTTAGGTCTAAATTGTAACAATTTCGCTGACATGAGCCAGATAACTGTCCACAGTACATTGCGTTTACGCATGGTAATTTTTTTTGTCGACCTAAAGCAAAATTGCATCAGAAGTTTAAATCAACAACGCTTCAGTGAAGTGGGGTAGCCAGAAACAACTGTACATGGGTAGTACACTGCATTTGTCATGGTAAGTTGAAAACGAATATCTATACAAAAAAATTGAGTAGGCAACGAATATTTCTGACTGATTAGAATTTACAAACAAGTTTTTTTTTTCTTTGTTGCATTTAAACAATAGAAATCGAAGTGCAGCTGCTATGCCAATTTGCCATGCGCCTTTGAATGCCGTTCTTTGGTGCCATGAGCAACCATGGCTATATAAATCAGAATCTGACTTGACTCGTTCTCTTTTTCAGTTTGGCAGTGCAGTGATCAAGTTGGTAATCTATTTCCTAGTGTTATTTCCAAGTGCTCTAAATTTTATTAACAGCTTAAGTACTTTATTTAATTGACAGTTCAAATAATTATTTTTATTCTGAGTATCGACTACATTAAAGATTTTATTTTGAATAGCGATTAAACTAAAGATTCTTATTGGGGGTTTCGACCGAATAAGAAATTTACTAATATAAACCACTTTATTACGGGTCCCGATCGAATAAAGATTCTTTCTGTGGGTATCGACTGCAGTCAGAATTATAACCTCACTTTATTCTGGATATCCACTGGAATAAAGAATAGTCCAATTCCAAACCTCAATAAATTAGAAAGCCAATTTGATCTAGTGCCTAATACTGAACTAGTGAGTACATTGTTAGATACAATAAAATTTTCTAAACATACATTTAATTTAATCTTAATTATTCTTTCACATTTATTCAATATTAAATTTAGCTTTACAGATAAATTTAAATTATCATTGTGGTTTTGAAATAAAATTATCAGGCATATATGTATATATCATATATTAATTACACAAATTGTAGCATTTATTGCATTTAAAAAAAATCTAGTTGGAGTTCGAGTTACAGTGTAGTGAACTTGGGGACCCAAAAAATTAAGCTACGAAATTATTGACTTTGCACCAGGGTTATAACTTCCATCACGTTTCTTCATTATTGGCGTGTTCGCTCTAACTACGGGCAGAACATTTTATGCTCTTTCGAGCCGGATTTAAAGTCTAGTGGTATATATTTTCAGTTTATTCAAACATGTCTGCACTTCAAAAACTTTTCGCTAACTAAGTCACCTCTGCAAAAATATTCGAAAAATCGTTCAACAACTACAACAATTCTGATGTAGAAAAACGAACGAGAGGACTTGTTTCTGAGCGGTTAATCGCCTAAGCGAAATTTGGTCCGACTATAAGAATACGCATTATATAATTATCCAAGCTACTCAGGCTTTAGAGGATAGCGAATTGCAAAAATACGATTATTTTGTCAACGATCAGTTCTCAAGTGTGGAAAATAAATACTACACGTTTCGAGGTATTCTCAGAGATGCACTAGATGCATTCGAAACAAATGTAGAATTAAAGCCAAACACGGAGAATGAATCTTCTTCGTTTTTGAGATTCCCTAACATCACAATCCCAAAATTCTGAGGGTCATATGAGTAATGGAGGTAGTTTCGCAATCTATTCAGTTCAGTTTAATGAGTGATAACGAGTAGACGTGTTTTTGTGTGCTCCGGCAATTCCTATTCTCTATCTAATAGTGCCGCTAGTTTTTACTCGAACGTTTATAATAATTTTCGCATAATTTTCTGTATTACCTTGCCAATTGTTCCTGCTGAAGATGTCTAGTAAAACGAGAAATAATTCTGCTAAGTCAAAGGGCAATGTTCTTCGTGACACCTCTGACGGGTCCACACCAGCTGCAGCAGGCAATTCTGTGCAATCATCTACCAATTCTACCAGGGCTACTGCTGCGCCCACTGATTGTGTGTCTGTGTCATCCGAATTACTTGAAACTCGACTGGATCTGATACTTTCTGAAAGATTTGCGAATTTGCGGGCCAGCATTGATTCGTTATTAGATAACCGCATCAGTGAAATCGTAAGTGACCTCAAGCAGACAATTGTGGATCTCAGCAGTGACGTAAAGCATTTAAATAAATCGGTCGCTGACCTTAAGTCGTCTTGCACAAAGTTGCAATTAGAAAATGAAGAATTGAAACGACATCAACGATCTACTGACGTCATAATTAGGGATATTCCAGCAGTCCCAGACGAAAATCCAAATTCCATTGTGACAAATATTTCATCAGTCATTCAACATCAACTATCACCGTTCTTTGAAGCCTTTCGTTTGAAGTCTGGCCGACTAACCGAGAATCGTAATACAAACAGTGCTCGCTCTGCCTGCCCTCCTATTGTGCTGCGTTTATCATCGTCAATTGAGCGTAGAATGTTTTTAAAATCAGCTCGTATGCATGGCAATGTTAAATTGTCTGACCTTCAGTGTGGATTTACTTCTGATAATCCAATCCGAGTCAGTGAAAGTCTAACGCCGAAAAATAATTTTATTCTGCAAAAAGCAATCCAATTGAGGAAGAATGGTAAAATTTCTTCTACTTTTTCAAGAGATGGACTTGTGATGGTGGTTCGAGCTGTGGGGGAGAGAGCAGTACGAGTTACTGACCTTAGCCAACTGTGATGATACCGAGTCTCCGGAATTTTGGAATTAAGGAGTATCATAATGAATTTTGTTTTCTTTTTCTTTGTTTTCCTTCTTGTGTATATACTTTACAATCATTTTAGTTATTTAGTCTCTTGTTTTAGATTGTAGTCTTATTAGTTTTTCTTTCAGCGTTTATATATACCTAGTTATTTTCACATACAGCCATGATATGCTTTAATTTGTTTCTTTCGGTGATTCATTTTGATCCGCTTTGCCGGGGTTCGTGCTGTGATTATGATGGGTGATGCCTTATCTCCCGTGGACAAGATGAGAGCTATTCTCAATATATTTTCAAAGCAGTCCAAGGGCCTTAATATTTGTTCATTCAATGCCCGTAGCTTAAATAATAAGGTATATATCTTGCATGATGTTTTCTCCTTTGAGAATACACAGGCTATTCTCATATGCGAATCATGGCTTAAGCCACACATATCCTCGAATGCAGTAGGTATTCCAGGATTTTCACTTTTTAGAAATGACCGTACTGACCGCAGTGGTGGAGGAGTGGCTATTTATATTCATGCATCACTTAAAGCATCTGTTCTAGCTTGCTCTTCCCAAGGGGCTTCCCTAGAATTTCTTTGTGTTGAGGTCAAGTCTGGAATGGAAAGATGTGCCTTGATCGCGGTGTATTGCCCACCAAACTGCTTTAATGCGGCATCGTGCAATGAACTCCAAAATGCTATCTATTGCCTTGGTCTAAGTTACTCGGATATTATTGTCGGTGGTGATTTCAATGTTGATGGGTTGCGAAGCCAAGCCTCTATGGACGAATTATGTTTCATGATGCAATCAAATGACTTGAAGATAGTAAATCATATGCCAACATATTTTAATACGAACAACCCATCGCAGTTGGATTATATCGCTGTTACCAACGCCGACAAGGTGTTATTTCATAGCCAAATATGTCCCACGAGTAACTTTGATCATGACTTTCTTTACATAACATATTCCTTTGGACTGCGACACTCTGCTGGCTGTGAATCATTTTCCTACAGAGATTACAAGAACATAGACATGGACCTGCTGTACGCAGACTGTATAAACTTGCCTAGGCTGGATATTTTCTCAATGGAGTCGGTTGACGATAAAGTTAATACTATAAGCAATCTACTTCTGCAGCTTTTCAACCGGCATGTACCACTGCGAAGGCGTAAGATTTCATCTCAGCGCTGTCCGTGGTTAACCAGGGAGATTCATTCGATTATCGCTGAAAGGGATCTACTATTGCGTCAGTATAAAGCCACGCACAACCCTCTAATTCATAGTCGCTACAAGATGGTTCGTAACTTTGTGACTTGTAAACTTCGATCTTCCAAAAAGGCTTTCTATAGCACTAAATTAAATCCTGATCTTCCAACAAAAAAACTTTGGAGCAACATCCGCTCACTGGGCGTTGCTGGGAGAGAAACTCCTCAATGTAATATTGATGCTGAGATCCTAAGTGAGTTTTTTGCTTCTTCTACCCCTATAGCCCCTAATAGTCATCTAGTGGTGGGTGATAATTGTTTTGAGGGTTTTGCGTTTAATTGCATTGATGATACTGATGTTCTCTTTGCAATGTCTGCGGTTAAATCTACTGCGCTTGGGCATGATCTTCTCCCCCCGAGATTCATCAAGATGATTTCCCCCGCTATTTCTGATATTTTAGTACATATTTATAATTATTGTCTTGCAACTTCTCAATTTCCGTCGTTATGGAAAAAAGCCCTCATTGTCCCTGTTCCTAAGAATCCTCGTCCTAATGGAATTAATGATTATAGGCCTATTAGCTTGCTATGTTACTTCAGCAAAGTCTTTGAAAAAGTAATGTACAATCAGCTCACCAAATATCTTGACCAGCATCAGCTTCTGTCATCTTTCCAGTCAGGCTTTCGACGTGGACACAGCTGTGAAACTGCCCTTCTGAAGGTTTCTACGGATATTATTGAATCCTTAGATCTAGATGATTTAACTATCCTTGTCTTATTGGATTTTAGTAAGGCTTTTGACTCAGTTGATCACAATTTGCTCCTTCACAAACTCTCGAATTGCTTTAATTTTTCCTCTTCAGCCATCAAGCTGATTAAAGGTTTTCTCACCTGTAGACTACAAGCAGTCAAAGTTCAAGACTCTTTGTCGAACTTTCGGAACTCATACTGTGGAGTACCCCAAGGATCAATCCTAGGTCCTCTGTTATTCAGTCTATACATCAATGATTTGCCTGAGGTGATTAAGAATGTGAACATTCATCTGTATGCTGATGACGTACAAATTTACTTGAGCAGACCAATTGGGTTACAAGAAGATTGTGTTGCTCGTGTAAATGAAGATTTAACAAGAATTTATGACTGGTCGATAGCTAATAAGCTTCAACTGAATCCTAGCAAGTCTGTGTGTATGCCGATCTATAGAAACCACCTTGAGGCATTAGAGCTACCACGAATTATTTTAAATAACTTCACCTTACCATTCTCTAGCTCTGTGAAAAATTTAGGTGTAGTCCTGAACACTGAATTTACTTGCTGCAGCCACGTTACCAATATTTTAAGCAAAATATATGGGTCCTTACGGCAGTTGAGAGTCTGTGGGTATTTGTTGTCTATCGATATGCGATTGAAACTGGTACGTAGTTTGATTTTGCCGCACTTTATGTATGGCACAATAGTATTTCCCAAGTTAGACTCAGTTTGCCGTCGAAGATTGACAGTTGCATTCAATGATTGTACTAGATATGTTTTCAACTTAACACGCAGTGCCCACATCTCAATGCAAGTTAATGCAGCCCTTGGACATACTCTTGATACCCATTTTGCTCATCGCGACTTGTATTTTTTACATAAATTAATTCATAAAAGGAGGCCACAATATCTCTACAGTAAGCTGCAATTCTTGCGCTCTCAAAGAAGTTTAAAAATTCTTTTACCACGCTGTCATTCTCATTTCGGAGAGCGCTCTTATTTTGTCCAAACTTCACGTAAGTGGAATAGTTTACCATCTAATATACGTAGCACGAACTCAGGCAGAGACTTTCTTGAATTGTTAAGCTCTTTGGAGCCTTATTAGGTACACATCATGGCTGTTCTTAATCCTAATTTTTAATTAGTACATTTTCTTCTTTTTTTTTACAATTTATATGGTTCGTTTTTTTTTTTTTTTCATCTCTTTTAGTTTTTATTTCTTTCCTCTCTCTTTATGATTTAATTGAATTTGCTTAATCTTGTTTTTCTTGTTTTCCATTTAAAACAATAATTTTGTATCACTTCTCCTACCTATAGATCTGTATCCAATAAGATTTGTAATCTTTATACAGTTGACCGTAATAAAGTAATATTGTTATTATTGTTATTGTTATTCCAATCCCTGGTGGGTGCATACAAATTCTGCGTTATCTCCAGTGCAGAAATTGCATTATTTAAAATCAAATGTTTCTGGAGAAGCAGAGCATTTGTTGCTTCAGCTTCCAATGACCAATGCGAGTTACGATAACGCTTGGAAGATATTGCTTAACAGGTATGATAATAAGCGAGTATTAGTATATGCTCAATTAAAAATTCTGTTCAATCTACCTAAAGCGACACAAGAGTCAGCCAAGGCATTAAAACTGTGCTAGACAAATCTTCCGAATGCATTTACGAACTCGAAGCATTAGAAGTTCCCACTAAACACTGGGATACAATCCTGATTTACATGCTAGTGCAATGTTTACCAACAGAGACATATCGTTTATGGGAGCAAGAAGTGAAAAGCGTAAACGAACTTCACACTCTTGAATCTCTAAAGAAATTTCTAGAGAAAAGATTCCGAACTCTAGAAGCAATCGCAGACACAAAACCACATTTAATGAATAAACCAGCTCAGATTCCAAAAGTATCAACTCACTTCACATCATCCGGTGACAGATGTATACTTTGTAAAGAGCAGCATCGTTTATACAAATGCTCCAAATTTGTAAAATTGGATGTAGAAGCTAAATTCAAAATCGTCACATAAAATAGCTTGTGTATTAACTGTCTTTCAAAAGGTCACAATTCAAAGTTTTGCTCAAGCAAATTTACATGTCAACGATGTCGAAGGAAGCATCATTCCTTACTTCATAGGAATAGCACAAATACACAGAGCTCACACAAGGCCACACCAAATTCACTGGAATAAGTTCAACCTTGTAGCTCACCTTCCACGTCTAATATTCACACGCTTCATGCAAATCAATAAGTGAAAACTACACAAGCCTTGCTTGTTACAGCATTGCTTAAAGTTCCGTCAACAAAGGGTACCTCGTTTACCCTGCGAGCCTTGATTGACTCAGGTTCCCAAGTCTCGTTCATAACACAAGCCGCCGTACGCAAGCTGCAGTTGGCCACCATGAACACATCCATACAAATCACTGGCTTAGGAAAGTCAGAAGTTATGTATGTCAAAAAAACAAGTAACAATTGACATACATCCTTATTCAACCTCGAATAAGGTGAGCACGATTGATGCTCTTGTCGTGACCACTATCACAGACATATTACCTTCGTCTATCATTCCAAACAAGGAATAGAGTCATGTACGTGATCTGCAACTCGCCGGTCCATATTTTTTCAAATCAGGAAAAATCGACCTGCTCCTAGGAGCGGATGTATACGGAGAAATTCTCTTGGAAGGATTACGAAAAGGTCCTCCAGGAACACCAATCGCGCAAAATAGTTCGCTCGGTTGGATTTTTTTCGGGAATCTAAAAGGCACTTCTACAATCTCCACAGAGTCTACTTTAACAGCAAACGCTCACTACGAGGAAAAGTCTTCACTGAATAAACTTCAACTACGATTTCGAGAGATCGAAGACGTCATCCCAGGAAGACAACTGTGTAAAGCAGATCGAGATTGTGAAGATTATCATAAAAAAACTCATTATCAAAACGACAACGGCCAACATCACGCTCGGGTGCCCTTTCATAAGGGCGAAGGAAGTAGAAGAAGAAGAAGTTTCTCAGTTGTCAAAATCAAGTTACTATTTATAAATCTTAATTTCTCTTGTTTTTAGTAAGAAGTAAACATTTAATTAGTTGAAATTTAAACTTTTATACAATTTTATCGGCTGTACATTGGAGATTCCACTGGTGATTTAGTCTTACAGTAGTTTCGCCATCGACCAATATTCTTGGACTGGATCTCATACATCCATTCATTAAAACATCAACAAGATATTCTACAAGTGCTTTCCTTCACCTCACGCAGAGTGAATCCTGCTGAAATTGATAACTAGGATTCATATATGGAAGTTGGATTATTATTCATTCACTCATCCATCTATCTTCCAGGAGCCGTGGATTTGTTTTTTTCCTTTTTGGAAGTGTATATCGAAGTCAACTCGCAGAGTGTATTAATCTCTTTTATACTATATTTGCAAATTTCTGGCTTCCCAAGAGAATATTTGAATTTTTACTGCATTTCTGTTCTTATGAACCTCCTGCTATAATTAACTGCTAAAATTAACTTAATAATTAATTGCTAAAATTAACATAACCTATAAGGAAAATAATCTACGGACTTCAACCAATTCCAATCCAGCTTTATATTCTATTCCGAATTTCGGGCAAATCAACAACTACCTCCTGCTAAAAGCGCTTGATTGGTGTATTAACTACCTACTTCGATTAAACAATCAAAGCTATATATTATGGCGCCTCTGTTCTGCCTACCTAAATACACAGAAAAGTGGATTCAAATGCGTTGACTGTCGGAACGACTTCCACGCCACTTGTTGTAAGCTATCCAATGAAATTACATCGAGTATCATGAGCGGCACTGTTGCCTTTCGATGTGCCGGCTGTATTAAAAAAACTTCTACCGATGATTGCGTTTCTGATAGCGATGAAAGTGAAACATATAATATTTTAGCAGCCATCCAGAGCATGTCTAAAGAAATTGATGTCATTAAATCAAGACAAGCAGAATTCAATAACTCAATTAATGTTTTGTTGCATAGATTTAACGAGATTAAAAAACTTGTGACCACAGTTGAGGATAACAAGAAGAGCATTAATGCTCTGGAAGCGGATAGCTCGCGTATGAGTAAAGACATGGAGGCCATGGGAGAGCGTATAAAAATATTGGAGGAAAGATCCCTAACTAATTTTACTGAGATTAAAAATATTCCTCTTCGCCCGGACGAACTACCACATGATACTGCCAAAAAACTTCATGACATCCTAAAGTTATCTTTAGAAGACACTGATGTATTGAAGGTGTATCGTAGTAAGAGTAGAGCGAGTAATAAAAATTCTTTTAGTTTATTAATTGTTAAGTACTCTAATCAGTTGGTCAGGGATCGTGTGTTAATAGCTAGTAAGGTTACCGGAGGTGTGACAGCCGATATGCTTGGATATAGGGAAAAGAATATTATTTATTTTAATGAATTCCTATCGAAAGATAAGAAAATTCTTTTACATAAAGCGAAGCAGCTTAAGAAAGAAAATGAGTTTAAATTCGTTTGGGTAAAAAACTCGAAAATTTATTTAAAAAAGGATCACAACTCTTCTCCCTCTGTTATCTCAAACGAAAAAAGTCTCGATCTCGTTAGGACCAGTATTCAAGCTAGTCGCAAATAATAACTTAATTAATGTCACTATATGTATTATCAAAATGTCAGAGGATTACGTACCAAAACGGAACACGTTCGATTAATTATAATATCTAACCATTATGATGTAATCTGCTTTACAGAAACATTTCTGCAAGCGGGAGTTCATAGTTCAGAAGTTGTGGATGATAGGTATATGGTTTATCGAAGAGATAGAGATTTGAGAATATCTGGGCGTGAGGATGGCGGTGGATGTCTATTCGCAGTTAAGGGTACTTACAATTCATTTCGAATCGAACCTTTTGAAACGGACCATGAGGTGCTATGGGTGGCAATAAAACAAAATAACTTAACTCTTATCCCTCCCCAAGAATCTTACGAATTATATAATTCCCTTTTTTCCAGTGCTACTGATAAAATATTACAGCTTCCTGCTAACACAATAGTAGTCTTCTTAGGTGATTTCAACTTACCGCATCTCAATTGGGCTTATGAGACGCCTGACAATTGCATGCGTCCCTCAGCAGCCTACAGTCTTTCCTCACATTCCCTTCTTAATAATATGGAATTATGTAATCTAAAGCAATTTAATAATAAATTTAATATAAACAATAGACTTCTCGATTTAGTTTGGACAAACATTTCTCATTCCAAATTTAGTATTACTTCATCCTTATGTCCACTATCTAAGATAGACTCCCATCATCCTCCGCTCGATATTATATTAGATTTGGCACATTCAAGAAATGCCCGTAATGAGTTTACTAAAAAAAGAAATTTTCAAGGAGGCAATTACACTGGCCTCTCTGAATTTTTAGAAAATTTTGATTTCTCTCCCATCTTTTTACTTGATGTTGACCAATCATTTAATATATTCTATGAAGCACTTAATACTGGAATAGGCCTGTTTTTCCTTAAATAAATAAACGCAATCAGAATCATTTTCCGAAATGGTATAGCTCCCAACTGATTAAAGTCCAGAAGGCAAAAGATAAATATAGGCGTCTGTAGAAAAAAAGTCCCCATTTTGAGATTTATTAAACTTTTTCTTATTTGAGGAAGCTATCTAAATCCTTGATTACTCAATGTTATCAAAAGTACGTCGAAAGCACTGAACACTCGCTAAAACGCAACCCAAAGGCATTTTGGGCTTTCAGTAAAAACCTAAATAGATCGAACACGTATCCTAAAGAACTAACATTTAATGATGATACATCGTCATCTCCTCCTCTTATATGTGAGATGTTTTCCACGTACTTTACATCCGTATACTCTGAAAAAGACTCCGGCATTATCCTTTCCCCCTCTGCGGAAAGTTCCAATATGAATATTATGTTTCTTCAGAATCTGTTCTTAATGTATTGAGTAATCTTGATTGTGACAAAAACCCGGGACGACGGGATTCCAAATATTCTTTGTAAGAGATGCGCACAAAGTCTAGCGGAACCGCTTAGTAGTTTATTCAATCTTTCAATCACTAATAAAATCTACCCAGTATCTCTTAAAAATTGTTTCGTTATGCCGATTTATAAATCTGGTGACCCTAAACTCGTTATAAACTATAGGCCTATTTCTATCTCTAACGCTCTCGCACTTATTTTTGAAAAAGTCGTTTACCATCACCTCCTATTCCAAATAAAATCATTTATCTCTGAAGAACAGCACGGTTTTTTACCGGGGCGGTCTACGATCACCAACTTATTTTTATTCACAGACAAAATCGCGTGTGCTCTCGATGAAAATACACAAATAGATTCTATCCACACTGACTTTGCTAAAGCTTTTGACAAGATTAATCACAAGCACTGGCTATCGAAAATGGCACTAATGGGATTTCAAACAGATACCATATCTTGGTTCCACTCCTATCTAACTAGCAGGGATATTAGCTTTGTATTTAATGGGCTACAATCCCCCTCGTTTATGCAAATCTCCGGAGTGCCCCAAGGTACAATACTTGGACCACTGATCTTTCTCATATACATATACATCTCATATACATATGTCTGATTGTTTATTATACGCTGATGATGCCAAGATTTTTAGAAAAAATAATAACGTGACGGATTGTGTCCATCTTCAAAAGGATATACTACGACTAGAAAAATGGTGCCACCAGAACTGTATTGAAGTCAACGTAAGCAAATGTAAATGCATTTCATTTCCCCGTAAGAAAGACCCCATACTCTTTGACTATACCATTCACTACACTGCTGTATCACGTGTTGATGAGATAAATGATTTGGGCGTGATTTTCGACCGTAACCTCCTCTTCATTACTCACATCAATTTTATTACTTCCAGATCATTTCGTTTATTAGGCTTTATCTTTCGCACCTGTAAATCGTTTAGGTCGGCATCCTCTTATATCAGTCTCTATATTATTCTTTAGTAAGGAGTACTCTCGAGTATGCTAGTCAGGTTTGGAGTCCATTTTACTCTTCTTTTAGTGCTCAAATTGAGGCTGTCCAGCGTAAACTCAGCAGAGTTTTATTATATAAACTAGAGAATACCAATCTAGAGTATCATGAAAGATTAGCAAAATACAACTTAATCACACTAGAAAGTCGCAGAATCTACTTGGATAGTACATTTCTATATAATATTTTAAATGGTCGAGTATATTGCCACACACTAGTCTCTAGTATTGATTTGAACGTCCCCCGCGCAACTCAAGATCCCAGACCCTCTTCAAATTACCCACTTGCAGAACAAACATTGAAGAAAATTCACCTATCTGCAGAGTTACAAAATCATACAATACAAGTTTTAACAATATAGATATATTTAACACTAGTCCGCTGACATTTAAAAAATTTATTCTCCGCGAGAGCGGTTATTAACATCTTTTCTGTTTTGCACTACTCTCTTTTTACTGCTTCGCTTTACTAATTCCCTTTACTAATTTCCTAACTCCTTAGCATTTGTTGGCTTCTGCTTTCCAACTGTATTTTAGTTTTACTTTCTCTATTTGCTTTTTCATATTTTCTAGTTTTTTCATTCACGCTCTTTAGATTTTAGATTTAACTTAATTATTTTTTGTATTTTTTGTATTTTATTTTTCCTCCTCTCTCTTTTTTCACATTATGTTTTTAGTTTTATTTCTTTAGTTATTAGTCTATTTTATTATTAATATTTTTTTTCTTTCATTTATTTCTAAACATTATTATTACTTTATCTTCTTCTTTAAATTTATTAAAATTCGTTACCCTTCTAATTGTAAGGTAGTATATTATTGGGAATTTCTGTTTACTATCTTTTTAACTTACAAAATAAATAAATAAAAATAAATAAAAAAATAAATAAATAATGAAAGTTCCAGCTTAGGGGAATCTTTTACGACTTTACGTCGATTCAACGAACAAGAGCACCCAATAATGTTGCCAAAAGAAAGTAACTTGATAAGATTAATAATTAATGCACACGAAAACATGGCACGTAGGTCTGCAATTGGTTCTGTCCACATAATAAATAAATTTGCATACCACAAGAGCAGAACAAAGGTAACATATGCCTCGCATAAATATGCTATGTCTTTTCAACAATCAATTTCAAACAGACCAACATGGAAAACCCCAATCTCCAGTCCTAGAATAGGAGATTTGGTCGTCATCAAGGAATTTGATATATACCAGCATATGGTTGGGTATTAGGTCGAATTATCGAATGAATTGCTAAAACGACCAATTAAAAAATTAGCCATCCTTCCTTTAACCTAAATAACGTTCTAATTTTTTTTTATAAGCACAACATTTCTCAACATGCATGAAATAATCCAAAGGCTATTTTGTATTTATTCCATTTGAATATATATTTGGTCTTCTTTCAACCACAATAATAGAATTCTCATACCCGAGAGGAAATTTCAATCAAATTTATTATCGTCGGTATCAAGAATCGAAAGTGAAGTGCATTTATAACAATTGCATATACGTAATTATGCACATACAAAAAAAAATCCTCAGAAGAATGTTAAAAGGTACATTCTTGCCACAAAGTTATCACGAGTACCGTTAAATTCGATAACAAAAATTTCATATCCATGGGAAAAATTCAAAACCTCATACTCCCGATATACAATCAAAATCATAAAAATTGTGTAGAGACTTATGTATGCACATATAATTTTAAAAAAAACATGCATTCCGCAATACAATGATCAAAATTTCATTCTTGCTGTGAGAGCTAGTCTCGAAAGTGGGAGAGAGTGCCGGTTTTTAATGGATAACTCAGTTTTTTAAAATTCAAATATAAAATTTTTATTCAAATTATATCACAAATTCATTAAAAAGAAATTCAGAACTAAAAACTAACCTACAAACTACTATAAAATTCAATATAAAATTCAATAAAAAAATCCAAACGAAAATAAAACTAAACAAATTAAAAATTCAGTAAAAATTCAACGATGAAGAAGAATATTAATCGTCTATGAGAGAAGTATTCCTATGAATAAATTTAAAAGTGCTATTTCTAAGCACAAGGGCAGTAAAATGCTATTATAAAAAAGAAGAAGATTGCAGATTATTCTCTGCGGGAGAATTATTCTTTTGCTTAGGTGTGGGCAGGAGATTGCAAATTATTCTCTGCAGCAGAATTATTCTTCTGCTTAGGTGTGGGCAGGAGATTGCAGATTATTCTCTGCAGCAGAATTATTCTTCTGCTTAGGTGTGGGCAGGAGATTGGGAAATGGTGGGATTTTCAGATTATTCTCTGAAATATAGAATTATTCTTCTATTTTGGAGGTTGGGAATGATATTCTTGTCGCTCGGATTATTCTCCGCATCAGATGAGCTCTGAACCAAGAATGATTTTCTGCTGCGGCTCGTCGGCTTTATATAGCCGCCGCATCCAGTTATGAGTTTTCGCCTTTCGGTGTTGCTCTAGCGACGTTTATATCATTTGCAAGTGTTCTGACTGAGGCGAAGGCGAAGCCAGCTGATTAGCGTAATGTCACTTGATGACATTGCAAATATGTAAACATGCAGAGGTACGTGTACTGCAGTGGTTTTGTCGTTATCTGTGTTTATTTCATTTATTTAATGATTTTTGTTTTTTTTTATATTGTTTAAGTAAAGTGTATTGTAGAAGAAAACAGCCTGCCGACTTAAAGATTTTAATTACAGCGTAAAGGTTGACGCTGAATTGTGGTGGAATTTCCAGTGGCAAACAAGTTCAGTGAGGTATAGGTTACTTGTGAATGTTTAGATAAGTATTCTGCTTTGATTATTTATTTTGGAAATGAATACTTTGTGGCTTTTTGTTTTGTAGGAGGATGTAAATATAGAAGTGGAAAGCATCGAGGGAACGTGAATGCATCGGTGGACTGAACATCCTCCCGCCTCGAAGAAGAAAATTGTAGCAAGCAGTATAGGAAGGACAGTAATGCTAACCTCCTTCATATTCGAAACTTGTTTATGTAAACATAACACAAAAAAAAGAAATTTAATGTTTTTAGTAATAAACTTACATTTTTTCTGGTGAAAGATGTGTATTTTTTCTCCTTTCTTCTTCATTTTCAGAGTGACATCTCCAGGGAAACTCCACTTAAAAACGCCTGTTGTGCCCCTGACTCTGTCCCAAGGTACTTCTGTAGTTTCTAATAATTTAAGTATGATGGGAGTAGAGACTATTTTCCCTGCTAGGTCGCTCGGAATTCCTAGATTACGTTTTTCAGTCTCCACATTAATAACTGATTGCCTTTGAGCTTGGGTGGGAGAGAGATCCATGATTTGAGCTGTGGCTCTAAAGGCGTTCCTTAGTGGTCGTTCGCTGATTTTGGTAGATTGCCTTACTTTTGATGGAGAATCTTGGAATTCCTTCCCGAGAATAACTGGCGTATTCATAAGCGCAATCCTTTTTGGAGGTGATGTGTTGCTACTTGTTGATGCAACAGGATTGATTAACCTATCTGCGGTAGGCGTTGCCTTTCTCTTAATAGGCGAGGAATGTACGGGGGGTGGACGCGCAATTGCTGATCGGGGTCTGCGTGCCTTTTCCGGTGTTGGTGGCAGTGGGCTGATGGGCGTGATTGGTCTGGAAGATGCCAAGAGCTCGGGAGGTGTAGGTGTGATGCCTACATCCACTGAGTCTAAAGACTCGGAGTTGAAAATTTCTAATAACTCCTCCATGATGAATAAAGAAAACGGAACGTTGGAATCGTAGTCTTCACAATTTTGGTGAGTCCAAAATCGTTGCTCTAGATATTTCAAAGGCCTTTGATAGAGTCTGGCATCCAGCCCTTTTAGCCAAACTCAAAGCACTTGGTCTTTCCCCTCCTCTTCTATTATGGATTGAAAGTTTTTTATCTAGTCGCCAAATACGTGTTGTATTAGATGGCGTTATATCTGAACCTCATCCTATTAATGCCGGTGTCCCCCAGGGCTCTGTTATTTCTCCGACTCTATTTCTAATCTTCATTAATGATCTGCTTTCCCTTACTTTCAATCCTATCCATAGCTTTGCTGATGACAGTACCCTTGGTTTCGCATACTCCTTTGACACCCTTGCGGATTCCAGAGGGAACGCCACATGTGTTAAATGAGACTGCATGATTAGATCATTGAATAACGATCTTGACAATATTCTCGCTTGGGGCAAAGTGAATCCCGTCGAATTCAATTCATCTAAGACCCAAAGCTGTCTCATCTCATTAAAACAAGACCATCACTTAACCACTCCCGTTTCGTTTGATGGTGCATTAATTTCTGATTCACCGTCACTAAGCATTCTTGGCATTAATATTTCCAGTAAGTTAAGCTGGACAGATCACATCTTCTCGGTTTCCATAGAAGCATCAAAATGTCTTGGTTTTTTGAAAAGGTGTAAGAAATATTTCAACCCATCAAATATAGCGCTCCTCTACAAGTCCTACATCAGACCTAGAATGGTATACAATTCCCATATCTGGGCCGGGGCTGGTCGCACAGCCTTAGCTTCATTGGATATTGTCCAAAAGAGAGCCTGCAAGCTCATTGGCGATGTGGCAATTACTCGTCATATCGACTCGCTCGAGCACCGTCGCAATGTTGGATGCCTTTCGCTCCTTTATCGCTATATGCATGGTCAATGTTCTGATGAAATATCTAGTCTGATCCCTTGTAGAATAGTTCCTCCACGCAATACTCGCGCTGCATCCCGCGCTCATCCTTTTACCCTTCAAATTACCTTCGGCCGTACACTAAAATTCCGTGATGCTTTCTTATCCCGAACTGTGCGAATGTGGAACAGTCTACCATCTTCTGTCTTTCCTCCGGCATACAACCTGCGAAAGTTTAAGGGCGACATACATCGGCACCTCCGCCGCTCTCCTCATATCCCTTAATCATTTCCCTATCTCCTTCCTGCCACGCTGTGCCTTGCATCATAGGGTATCCCCTGAGCTTGGCTTAATAATATAAAAAAAAAAAAAACAAAACAAAATTTTAAAAAATAAAGAAAATGAAAACGAAACTGAAACCACTGCGCGCACCCGTCACTGTTCAAAACTGAAGTGATTTTTGGCAGGTTTCGGAATGGTTTATATTTGAATATAACGGGTGTTTCGAAATTTTGTACTGCCAGAGAGTACTAGACTTTGGTGGAGATTTTTGATCATTGTCCTGAGATGAGTTGGTAAAGGGGAGAGGACAATTTTTTTGAGATTGGACTGGTGAGAATATTATATTCATTTCTATTATTGGATGAGGAGGAAAGAGCTCTGACATATTTTGCTCCAGTTCATATCACTGATGCAGAATGAGAGATCGTCTTTGGATGATAGTGATGCCATGGCTATTGGTGAGAGGTTTAGTTTCTCTGTGATCTAGTTCAGTTTTCATTTTATTATATTGTAATGTTGCTGACACTGAACGAGATGGCGACACTTTTATTTCATTTTTCCATTTTGTGTTGATGGTGGAAAGAGTTGTTAACGTATAGTGCTTCTTTGCTTCACTTGGTGTATTTCTCCAGTTTTTTCTCTGAGCAATATGTCGCAGAGGTGTATTATGATTCTTGGTGGACACATATTCTCATTTTGGGGGGGGGGGGTAGTCGTTTTCTAATACGGAATTGATGTTTTGGTGAACAAATTGGCGTGGTGGAGTATTCCCAAACTCTCTTTAGTTTCTTATCCAACTTGGGGTTTATCGTCGTATAGGTGGATAGCACAGTCGTTGTCATGCTCTTTACTTCTGGCACTCCTCCGACCAGCCCAGTTCGGTGTTTTGGGCTGTAGGTGTATTGCTAGATCCTCTTCTAATTCAATTTTTAATGATGGCGGCATAGATATTTGCTCCGAGAAGAACATCGATTTCTCCTGGCATTGAGAACGTAGGATCTGCAAGCGGGAGATTGTTTATGTGTTTCCAATTTGACACTTCGATTGTCTGTGTTGGAAGCAGATCGGTTATTTTTTGGATTACGAGCATGTTGCTCGCTATTTTAAAATTGTTTTGTAGAGAATTAATTGTGACTGTGGTTTGCTGTACAGCTGTATTAATGGGAGTTGAACCAAGTCCAATTAATTCTTGGGTGGTTGGAGATCCTTTAAGCTGTAAGAGTTTACAGGCCTTTTCGGTCATAACAGACACTTGATATCCAGAGTCTATTAATGCTAGGAATGTCATTGTGATTCCGCATGGTGAGGTGACATTTATCAGAGCTGTAGAGAGAAGAGCTCTTTTCATATTGGCGGTTAGAAAATTTTGAACTTGTTGTTCGTCATTTCTACAAGCTAAGGGTGTGCTTGCTTCAGTTTCCATACTGGAATTTTGGGTGGATTGATTAGGTGTGCAAGCTGGTTTATAATTTGCGTCGTATATTTCATAATGCCTGAGCAATTTTTCAGCTTCTCCTATTAGATTAGTTTTTAAAAAATATAACTAGTCAACGTCTCTCAAATTATTGTTATTATGTATTACTGAATTAAATAGATCGTGAAATGAGACCCATGTCGAATATTCACTATTGAATGTCGGCAGCTTGATTCTAGGAAGTCTTTCGCTATTGCATGACATTGTGCTAGCAGAATTTGTCTGTGTGTTTGGTGGATTGCTGACAGATGGCGTTGGTGTTAATCTGTCGATATCTTCTTCCAAGCTTGCTGCTTTTTCAATGTAGTATTCCTGAACCTCGCTGAATATTTCTTTGCTGAAATATTCTAATTGGAGGTCTTCTTTTGTTACTCTCTTTTGTATGCACCTGTGCCGAGTTTGGAATTCTTTGCAATACTCGGTGAACGTTTGTAGGTTTTTGTAGGTTTTTCTGTCGATTTGACAGTTTTCTTTTTTCCATCTCTTTGATGCCTTTAAAATAAGTCTTCCATTAAATCTTTGACTTCTTTTTGGGACTGTACCAACTATATATAAATATAGAATTATTCTTCTATTTTGGAGGTTGGGAATGATATTCTTGTCGCTCGGATTATTCTCCGAACAAGATGAGCTCTGAACCAAGAATGATTTTCTACTGCGGCTCGTCGGCTTTATATAGCCGCCGCATCCAGTTATGAGTTCTCGCCTTTCGGTGTTGCTCTAGCGACGATTATATCATTTGCATGTGTTCTGACGGAGGCGAAGGCGAAGCCAGCTGATTAGCGTAATGTCACTTGATGACATTGCAAATATATACAACCATGCAGAGGTACGTGTACGTGTACGTGTTATCTGTGTTTATTTCATTTATTTAATGATTTTTGTTTTTTTTATATTGTTTAAGTAAAGTGTATTGTAGAAGAGAACAGCCTGCCGACTTAAAGGTTTTAATTACAACGTAAAGGTTGACGCTGAATTGTGGTGGAACTTCCAGTGGCAAACAAGTTCAGTGAGGAATAGGATACTTGTGAATTTTTAGATAAGTATTCTGTTTTGATTATTTATTTTGAAAATGAATACTTTGTGGCTTTTTGTTTTGTAGGAGGATGTAAATATATAAGTGGAAAGCATCGAGGGAACGTGAATTCATTGGTGGACTGAACACTTGCTACAAAGGCAACCATTAATCTGGCAGCTAGGCTCATTGCATTAAAAATGCATTTACAAAACAAAAAACAGATTCTTCTTGGAATAAATTTCCTAAACTTATATTTTAATAGATTGATTATAATTGGAGTTTAATTCTTGAAAGGAATTCCATCCTTTCAACGGAGGTCAGTATGATCACGATTCATAAGAATCCTGAATATTAGCGAAATTACATGTCGACACATGTATATACCGACCTAACGAAATAAATATTTTAGGTCTAAATTGTAACAATTTCGCTGACATGAGCCAGATAACTGTCCACAGTACATTGCGTTTACGCATGGTAATTTTTTTTGTCGACCTAAAGCAAAATTGCATCAGAAGTTTAAATCAACAACGCTTCAGTGAAGTGGGGTAGCCAGAAACAACTGTACATGGGTAGTACACTGCATTTGTCATGGTAAGTTGAAAACGAATATCTATACAAAAAAATTGAGTAGGCAACGAATATTTCTGACTGATTAGAATTTACAAACAAGTTTTTTTTCTTTGTTGCATTTAAACAATAGAAATCGAAGTGCAGCTGCTATGCCAATTTGCCATGCGCCTTTGAATGCCGTTCTTTGGTGCCATGAGCAACCCATGGCTATATAAATCAGAATCTGACTTGACTCGTTCTCTTTTTCAGTTTGGCAGTGCAGTGATCAAGTTGGTAATCTATTTGCTAGTGTTATTTCCAAGTGCTCTAAATTTTATTAACAGCTTAAGTACTTTATTTAATTGAGAGTTCAAATAATTATTTTTATTCTGAGAATCGACTACATTAAAGATTTTATTTTGAATAGCGATTAAACTAAAGATTCTTATTGGGGGTTTCGACCGAATAAGAAATTTACTAATATAAACCACTTTATTACGGGTCCCGATCGAATAAAGATTCTTTCTGTGGGTATCGACTGCAGTCAGAATTATAACCTCACTTTATTCTGGATATCCACTGGAATAAAGAATAGTCCAATTCCAAACCTCAATAAATTAGAAAGCCAATTTGATCTAGTGCCTAATACTGAACTAGTGAGTACATTGTTAGATACAATAAAATTTTCTAAACATACATTTAATTTAATCTTAATTATTCTTTCACATTTATTCAATATTAAATTTAGCTTTACAGATAAATTTAAATTATCATTGTGGTTTTGAAATAAAATTATCAGGCATAGACCTATGTATATATCATATATTAATTACACATTGTAGCATTTATTGCATTTTTAAAAAATCTAGTTGGAGTGCGAGTTACAGTGTAGTGAACTTGGTGAACCAAAGAATTAAGCTACGAAATTATTGACTTTGAATCAGGGTTATAACTTCCATCACGGTTCTTCATTATTTGCGTGTTCGCTCTAACTACGGGCAGAACAAATGTCAAATATTAAGCAAAGTACACGAATCCAGACAGATTAGCTTCGTCTTCATCAAATTGTTATCATAGCTGAACTTGTTGTGCGACGTCACTGGTTGTTATAAAATTTCGAAGTCGAAGACTTGGATTCGAACAGTACCTTTGTCTTCACTTTTTGATAGACCATCTGCTGCTCTTTTTATATACTATATGATGAAATTATAGGGTATACTAAGCTACATAAATGGATTGGACAAATACACATAAATAATATTTACAGTAATTTTGATTGCTGCATGCCTGTCCGTCCATCCGTCTGCCACACTGGGCTAAACCGAGCAACCCCTTTGGTGTTGCCATACAAAAATTGAGTTTGTTTACGTATACTGTGAAATGATCAGTCCTAGCTGTTTGTATTGTACTAACATATAAAATCCTAAAAAGTTCTTTTCATTTGTCACTTTTGCTGTTCGGCCAACCGTTCTATATATTGTTGCGAGAAACGCTTTCATAATCAAGCTTGCACAGAGGGGAGACCATACAAAATTACGTATGGGCATTAAGCTATGGTGTTGTAAAATTTAGTCTTACACTTAGCTTTTTCCCTTGTTTCTTATTGCTTCTTAAAAAAATAATAAGGCATTTTGTGTTAGATAGCATTTTATATTTGCATCTTGCTGATATGACAGAGTTGATCTACTATATAGACATATTGTGTTTTGTATTATTTAAGAGCGTTAAACCATAAATTACATCACATTATTCAAATCGAATTGAAGTAATACAATCAAGTAAGATGTTGCTGCACTAATAGCCTAAAAAAATAATTTAAGGAGGAAATTTATAATTAAGTCTATAATTAAGTAATTACCGAAAAAATGAACGTGTAGTCTAGAGGAAATAATCCGATGCCATTAAAATAGAAGTAGCTCTCCCAGTGCAAATACTGCAGTGTAAATCCCTTCATTCTATTGTAGTAAACATCATTACCCAGCATAAAAGCGGGCTTCTTTTGCATAATTTCGTGCACTAATAGTGCCGACCGTTTTGCTTCACGCATAACACGACAGCAGAGTCTTAGTACCATATAAGCTGCTAGTAGGAATATAATGCCCCAAAGAACATATGAAGTAGCTAAAAAGTCAAAATATCGATTTTTTCCTCCTACAATAAATATTACTTTCGTCTCCAAGAATATGCCGAATACGTTGATTATAAAGGTTGCCGTCATGTAACAGACGACTTCGACCGCGTATTCGCCATTAATAAGAACCGACACAGCACAAAGTTTGTCATGTAACTTGAAGATATCAACCAAAAACCGCTCTGGATCTTTCCTGAAAATACGTATTCAGCTCATTATTCTAAGTAAAATTATACTTACAGCAATCCATACCAAAACGATCACCATTGCACCCCCCCCCCCCCCGATTTCGATGATACTTTCAGAATTAGCTAAGTATTAAAAAATATTGGACCAGTATTTTTTTGTTTAGTCTGCCGACCTCAGATGTTGGATACAGCGTGACTCAAATTTTATTGTTTTCAGTTTGGACGTGTTTTTTAGTTTGCCGATTACTTGGGATCGGGGTACTCGATTCTCTTGTACGTTCAAATTACTGGTATTAAATGGGACTTTTTGAGGAAATAAAAAATAATAATAATAGAAAAAAAAATTGAAAAACAAAACACAATTTTGATTAATTTTAGATCGTACAAATGTTTTCATATTTGAATGTTACTATTTTGCAAGCTTGCTTTTGTTTATTTTTTAGAACGTCTCCTAAAGCATCAGAATGTTGCAAAAAAGTGTCATCTGCCTCAAGATTGAACTCTGTCTTCATATGATATATATTGTACGAGGTCATCCTATTTTTGTATTGACCTCCAGAGCCATCCCAAAAATGAATTATGTTTTTTTAACAAAGGGTAAATTGTAATATGTGAGGTAACGAAACGGTAACATTTCGATTATTGATACAATTTTAATTCACTTTACACAAACAATATTCGCAAAACATTTTGCTATATATTCACTTTAAGTTCAAAAGCAAAATTGAAACATTATTCGTAACAATGGTAGGCATATAAAAAAAGCTCTAACCGAATACAACAAAGAGCTCAGGAGATCCAAAAGAAAGATTTGGAGTGACTTTTGCGAAGAAATTAAGAGCACCTCAAGAGCTTCGCGACTCCAAAAAGCCTTCTCCAAGGATCACAACCACGATATTGACTCCCTCAAACATTGTGATAGAAGCCTTTTCTGTAATACCAAGGGAACGCTAGAGATTCTTCTCAAAACGCACTTTCCACTCTGCAACTTTGTGATCGAGGAGAAGGACGTAGACGCCAGATCCTCAGTGACACCAGTCATGCTTAACAGAGATTACCGATCAGCAAAGAAGACTGTCACTGAAGCAAAGGTGAGATGGGCTGTCAAGTACTTCAAACCTTTTAAAGCTCCTGGCGGTAATGTCATATTTCCGGCATTACTGCAAGAATCGCTGGATTAGACTAAGGCCCTTATCACCGAGATATTTAGGGCCAGCCTGTGCACGGGATATATCCCCAAGGCATGGAGAATAACCACTGCTGTTTTTATTCCGAATTCGGGTAAAAAACCACCAAGCGAGGCGATATCATACAGGCCTATCAGTCTGACATCATTTCTCCTGAAAACTCTAGAGAAAATAATAGACAGCCACATTCAGACGACGTCCATCAAAAGCTGTCCACTCAATGCCAATCAGTATGCCTACCAATCCGGAAAATCCACCGAAGACGCTCTCAGCAGTCTGGTAGATACTATCAAGATAGCCTCACAGGAAAAGGAGGCCCTTATATGTTCCTTTATGGACATACAAGGCGCATTCGATAATACTCTCTTTGACTCGATCAAGAGAGTATCCGAAGATAAAGGCATAGAAAACTGCATCGTCACATAGATTGGTAACATGTTTGAGAAAGCCTGCATAACAGCTACCATGAACAGCGAATCCACAACAATCATGGCCACTAAAGGCTGCCCACATGGCGGGGTTTTATCACCACTCTTATGGCTCCTAGCTGTGGATGAGCTATTAAATTTACTCCAAGAGGTCGGCTTTAAGGCCCAAGTATACGCTGATGACATTGTCATCTGTGTTAAAGGAAAGTTTGAATCAGCTCTACCCGAGCTTATGCAAACTGCTTTTTACATCGTTAGCAGATGGTGCTGGAATATGGGACTATCAATAAATCTAGGTAAGACAGTGCTAGTCTTCAGATTCCATATCCTAAGATAAATGGAATTGCAATAGAATATTCCAAAGAAGCAAAATATCTGGGAAGAATCCTAGACAGCAAGCTTACCACAGGATTTTCGGGAAAAAGTGGGGTCTAAACCCCAAAATGACCTTATGGATCTTCGAGGGCATAGTCAGACCCATACTTTTTTATGGGGCAAATCTGTGGTGGCCTAAAACATTGCAGGCAACCACCAAGAGAACCCTTGATAAGGTGCAAAGGATGGACTGTTTATGCGCCACTGGCGCCTTGACATCGTATTCTCAACGTGCACTTGAAGCCATTCTTGGCTTACAGCCTCTCTACCACTTTATTCAGAGGGAAGCAGCGGCTAGTATGCTTTGACAGGAAATGCCAGATGAGCTCACCTCTTCCCGGTTGGGTCATCTCAGTATCTTCCATCAGGTCAACATTAACGACCTAGAAACTCCAATAGATAGTATGGCCACGAGACTTTCTTTTGATAGAGGTTACAAGGTAACCATAAATGAAAGAAGCCAGATACTTGACAGAGGCCTCCAGCTTCCGCAATGGGCTCAAGTCTGGTATAATGATGGATTCCGGAAGGACGGGAAAACAGGCGCAGGGGTGGTTGGTCCAGATGTGGAACTATACATTCCACTTGATGCCTTATCTTCCATTTTTCAGGCGGAAGTCTATGCTATAGAGTTTGCAGCTCAAGAAAGCCTAAATAAGGGCTGCAAGAACTCCAATATCTACATTTGCTCCGACAGTCAAGCTGCGCTCCTAGCTCTGTCCTCTCAAGTTTTTGAGCCGAAATTAGTCTGGAGCTGCTACTCGAAACTCCAACTACTGTATAGGGACAACCAAGTAACCTTGGTCTGGGTCTCTGGACATGAAAAAGCGGACGAACTGGCTAAAACCGGAGCTGAATGTCCGTATACTGGTCCCTACCCGACATTTGGCCGACCAAAAAGCCACTTTAGGTGGGAACTGCTTAGGTGGGAAAATAGGAAACTGGATCTCCTTTGGCGTAGCGCGCCCGGTATGAGGCAGGCGAAGAAATTCTTCAACTCCTCTCATTTCCAGACATGCCAACTTATTGAACTTAGCAGACAGTCGCTCAGACTATTTGCTAACGCAGCCACTGGTCATGGTCCCTTTCGTCACTTCCTGAAAAAGATAGGCAAATCCGACAGTGAACTGTGTCGACTGTGCGATGAGGAAGACAAACCCTCGATGCACGTCATATGTGAGTGCCCAGCACTTGCAGGTTTAAGGCTGCAAATCACTAGAAGAACAAGTATCTCTCCAGATAATGTCTGCAATCTAACTCCAAAAGCAATAATCGAGCTCGTTAAAAAACTCGATTTTGCCTAACCACTTTAGAGGAAGGCACAATAGACCAACTATGGTCGCGGTGTCCGCAAGGTCCTGGAGGCCTGGTTGCCCAGTCCCAGGGGTCCAGTCCACTGGTGAGCGTCTTGGTATGGAATTGCTGCATATGTACCTAATACAATGGCATTTTTAATTTACCTTTTACTCTTTTGTTCTTCCGCGACTTCCTTCTTCTTGCTACCAGATTTTTCAATAAGCTCATTTTCAATGTCAAATATTTTAAGGCGCCCACAACGAGTATCGGCCTCTTCAGTGATGGTTTCGAGGACATTGTTTAAGTCGTCAAATCTTAATGCTATTTCGTGTACTAAAGCAGTGAACTGTCCTTGAGACAAGCATGCTACTGTAAATGGGAAAGTAGCGCAGAATGAACTGAGGATGAACACCGTTCCAGTTATTCTAAAAATAAATAAAATAAACATTAATTCTGTGATTTGCAATATTGTTTAAATACGAATTATACCCAACCACGTAGTAAGTATCGTAAACCATTCCTATTAGGAAAAGGAAGCATCCAACGCCCAAAAAGACGACTTGGAAACGACTCTTTCTAGGAACTTTCAGATTGCCGTCAGTACAGTTCTTAAGTTCATCGTCAATTTCCATAATTGTGCGTTGAAATTTGATGAGGAAACCTTTCTTGGTGGCTACACGTATAGCGATAAAGAAGTACGCCCATATTCCAGTATACAAATAAAACTTCTCTACAATGGAGCATATATTGCAATCTGCCTTTTTCGGAATTACATCGAAGTAAATTGTTACTCCAGCATAGCATATCGCGTAAATAATCGGAATAACTACTACCAGTATATAGTCTATGCATGTTGTTTTATGCTGGTAAATGTTGAAAGGTAAAGCACCTAGAATCTGTTTAAAAAATATACAAAATTAGGAATAACAATAAATTCATAATTTAATAGAGTTCAAATCGAAGCTGGCTTAATAAAAATATGCAGAGTTTCAATATTTGATGAGATTGCTTCCGTTCAATACGAAAACTATACTTAAGAATTTGTATTATCTGCCAAAAAAAAATGAAATATATATGGGTCATGTCATAACCCAAGCTACCCTTTGAAAAAATTTCCCACGAGAACATTGCGCAACATTAGGGTCGTATTCACCAAAGCATTTAATACAAATCTAATTTTAATTTAATTATTATTGAGGCACCTCAATACAATTTTTGTAGCTATTCACCAACCTTAATGAAATAAACAATTTCAAAAATGTCGAACTGTGAGCTGCGCGAATTGCGATATTGGCAAGTGACAATTCTCATGACAGTTGATGAAATTTAATTATTATTGACAACGTTGGAAAGGATTTTTATGTACTATTACCACTTTTGATTTTTTGCTCGCCTTCGAATATATTCTATTTACCGATATCGTTATTTATCTAAAAAGTCAAATTCTCACTTCTTCAATTTTTTAACAACATGACACTTTAATAGCTGAAATCGAAATAAAATATATTTAAATCAGAGTAAAGCCTCATTTGAAATTAAATTAAAATTTAATTTTCATCAAATTGACCCGGTAAGTGTGGTTGGTGAATAGATTTACTTGAAAATTGATTTAATTTTACTTGGTGCATACGGCCCGAAATCTGAAATATATACATATATTCTTATTGCAATTAATTTAAACAGGAAGCAAAACGTCTGCTTATCACTGACCTATTGCATTCACAGAAATCTAAAACTTGTTGTTCGTTCTCATTCTTAAGAACTCATATCGCAAACTAGGTAGTAATTTAGTACCTACGCACATAGATAAAAATATTCTTCTAAATAGAGCACTAACTGACATCACTGACATAATAGGTCTGTTTGATGAAAACCCCAGGTACACCCAGGGGTACACCGGGCTAGACTATCTTGTTTTTTGAAAAACCTGGGGTACCCCGTGCACTAAAAATTTTGCGGGGTAATGGTTTGACAGTTGTCACTTGAGTACTTTCACTTGCAATTTGTTGTTGATTGGGACATATAAATTACTTCTTGAGCAAAAATAAGCAAAAATTAGAACAAAAGAAATAGAAAAATAGCTAGAGCACATTTTATTTGTCTTCACCCATTTTATAAATAACTTTTTACAATTAATTGTATTCGGGAGAATTGTCAGAGAAATGTCATCACATGATGTTTACCCAGTGTTTTAAAAACTTGTTCGATGAGTGCACAAAACCCCGGGTAAAATTGGGGAAACTTGTAGGGGAAAATTTACACAGTGTTTTCATCGAACAAACCTATTAATAATGGATTGCGTGCTCTTGCTTCATAAATGCCACAAACTTTGAACAGGCCGTGAAAATCTTTTACTTCGTACAATTGTACACCAATTCATAATTTATTATTATTTATCAATTAGAAACACTAAAGATGTTATAAAATAGTTCTGCATTAAGTAAAAGTTGTTTAGGAAGTTAAACTTGTTTTGATTAACACAAAAATTAATTTTTGATATTACTGAAAGATGTGTTCTCTGCAAATTTAATGTCAAACATAATTGAACTTGCAGGAGATAGACGTATATAAGCGATATATTTGTCTGAATTTTTATGTCAATTCCAATGCAGTCCATTTAATACAATCGTACTGTTTCCAAAATAATAAATTAATTTTTGTGTTGATTAAAACAAGTTTAACTCCCTAAACAATTTTTATTTAATGCAATACTCTATACAATATATTAATGTTTCTAATCGACAAATAATAATAAATTATGAATCGGTGTACAATTGTACGAAATGAAAAGTTTTAGAATAGAAAAGTTGTTTATTTTCAACCACGGCCACGTCCAAGACGTTGGGTATTACGATGTTACAAAGATTTACATTTAACGATTCTTAATTATACTGAACACAAAACAAATTGTATAATTAAACGAATCAGATTTTAGTTGTGTCAAAAGAATATAGACTCTAAAGAAATATACTAGAGTATTAATGTTGGTATAAAATATATAATATATGAGATATAAATATGTAGCACAACAAAGTTACTAAAACATTTGCAACTCGAAAGATGCCCTAATACATTAAGCGGAATTAATCCAAACAATATAAATGCAAAAGTGAAATATCAGGTATGGTAGACTAGCAGTAACTACGGACCAAGCGTGTTACACCAAGATAGCTGGATGATATTGATAATTAGAGAATAAAAGAAACCAAAAATGTATTACAACAAGGAACAAACAAACAGCAAACATGTAGAACAAAAATACAAATTCTGCTTAATGTGTCTGTTGGAATAAAATAATAAATAACCGGCCAAGTGCGAGTCAGACTCGCGCATGAAGGGTTCCGTACCATCGGACAAAATTTAACACTAAGTACGTTTTATTCATTTTTTCAAATGAGACTAGGCGTCATGTGAATAAATAATGCTGTCATTTGGAAAAAAAATGCCTACTTATGATAACAATAATGAATGAGAATAAAACGAGGAAAAAAACGCAGAAAAAATCACGTTTCTTGAATGGGGGCCCCCTTTAATTTTAAATTTTATTTTATTTTTATTATTTGTTGTTATATCCTCAATAGAAATACACAGTCTGTGAACATTTCAACTGTCTACCTATTACGGTTCATGAGATACAACCTGGTGATGGACGGACAGCGAAGTCTTAGTAATAGGGTTCCCGTTGTTACTCTTTGGGTACGGAACCCTAAAAATTAATGGAAAGCAAGTAGGGCAGGTTGGATGGCTCGGATAGACTCCAAGACTCCGAGATTTGCAACCCAGGATCACAACAGTCAATATCACAGTCTCGATAGACAATTAATAACAAGAGAAAAAATACATTTAAAATTTTCATTTCCACTGTTTTCACGGCTTATTGAACATTTGTCCCCTTTTTGAAGCAAGAATGCGCAGTCCATTCTAGTTATATGTAAGTCAAGTAGAGGGTGAAATTCTTCCAAAGAAAGGATAAGAGATGTGTGTTGTTGTATGTCGCTTTTTATACCCTAGATGAAATCTATAGGGTATACTAAGTTTGTCATTCCGTTTGTAACACCTAGAAATAATGATGGTAGAGCAAAATGGATTGGACACCCACGCATAATATTAAAAGTTATTTTGATTTTTGCATGTCCGTTCTTCTGTCCGTCTGTCCGTCCGTCTGTGCGCACGATAACTCGAGAATGCGTATACTTAAACAGCTGAAATTGTGTACACGGACTTTAAAAAGAAAAAAATGAAAATTAAGTTCGACAATGAGACAAATCGGGCAACTTCTTCGTGGGGTTGCCATGCAAAACTTTCGTTTTCCACTATATATTTGGACCTCCTGAGAACGCGTCGATGTAGAGAGCTGAAATTTGGTACATGGTGTTTTCGTAGTGATAACAATTAAAATTTTAAACTCCTTCTTGGTGTTGCTATATAAAAATTTTGGTGTTTTACGTATACTGTAAAAAAGATCAGTCCAAGACATTTTGATTGTACTAAAACCTTCTTCATAATACGAAATCCTATAAAATTGGCTGTAATAATTTTTTCTGTCAGGCAAACCGTTCTAGAAATATATGCGAAAAACCAATTCAAAAATCAAAATTGTTCAATTGGGTGACCTTACGAAATTTCATACGGGCATTCATCTAGGGTATCATAAGAATTGGTCTTAGACCAATTTTAGCTTTTTTACTTGTTCTTTTACTTCTTGTTTTGCTTGTGGGCATGCAGAATTTTATTTTAGAATTCTGTAACATTCGCGAATTAAGAGCAAATCGTTTTTCGGTGTACTGCCGCCTTAAATCTAAAAATCCGGAAATTCTTGCGCTAAGTGAACAAGATCATTACTGATGCTGATATTAATTAGTATCACCTCCCTGGTTACAGTTTTGTGCGTCTTTTTTCTCCACTTAGGGGACCGCAATATATATTCGGAATGTTGTGGCCTTTACTATCCTTAAAGATTTTCCTTCCGCCAATCCAGAGTTTAATTATATCTAGATTAGGTTCAAACTCCACAGGCACATCATCTACTTCTGTTTTCTTTATCGTAGCCCAAATATGTCTGATGACGACACGGTATCCACATTTGACAATATATCCAACAATATTGATCCCTTGCTTTCTGTCTCTCCATCTTCCGAAGTCGTCCTACCAAGCGATTTTAATGTCAATAACCTATCGAGGATCAGATAGGGGCGGATCCAAGATTCTTATGAGGAGAGGGCGCAACTATGATTTAAAAACGGTATAGCCTGGAAACATTTCAAAATTCCTATACACTCGCCATCACTCGCAAATATCAAATGCACAAAATTTTTCCGCCTCGAACATATAGGCTACCATTCTCAACGAAGAAAGTTGCTCAAAGTTCAACTTTTGCTACTCTCGAACGAGGTGTTAAATTATTTATTTTGTTTTGGTTTGTAAATGGTGGCAGTGTAAAGCTTCCGAATCATCCATTTCGGTTAGTAAAAATAGCGAAATACATTTTGTTCAAATTTACGAATTTATCATAAATTGTAACTTTGCAAAATACAGGAAATAAAGCACTACGTACTTTGCGTCTATTTAAAATAGCAGTCATAGAACATATGCAAATCAGACCTTATAAGTATATAACTTCATGGAAAAGTTAAGAAAGTTTGACTAATAAGCCAAGGTCAGAAAATACCGTATGATGCAAAGTATAGCATGGAACGAAGGACATAGGGAAAAGAGCGAAAGGCATCCAACATTGCTGTGGTGCTGGAGTGAGTCGATCTGACAAGTTATTGCCAAATCGCCAATGAGCTTGAAGGCTCTAAAAGCTAAAACTATGCGATCAGTTCCGGCCCAGATATGGGAATTGTAATCCATTCTAGGTCTAATGTACGACTTGTAGAGGAGTGCTAGATTCGATGGGACGAGATATTTCTCATACATTTTCAGAAATCCAAGATATTTCGATGCTTATTTGGTAAAAGAGAAGATGTGATCTGTTCAGCTTAATTTACAGGAAATATTAATGCCAAGAGATGTATAAAAACGGTGTACCGTAAATCCATAAAAATAAATGGTAGTGTTAAAGTTATGATTTTGTTTTAAAGACATGAGACAGCTTTGGGACTTAGATGCCTTGAATTCTATACTATTCGATTTACCATAAGTGATGATATTATCAAGGCCGTTAATCAATGATCTAATTATGCAAGCTCGACTGACATATGTGGGTTTTAAAGCAGTAAACGAAATTAAGTGTACTGTGATAGGCAAAACTATGGATAGGCTTAAAAGTAAGGAAAATCAGATCATTAACGAAAATTAAGAAGAGGGATGGAGAGATAACAGAGTCCAGCGGACATCGACATTTATAGGGTGAGGTTCTGCTGAAACGCTATCTTGTACAACCGGTATTCGGCTATTTCATTATTTACACAATTGGTTTGTTCAACAAAATTTACAATCTTTTATATGTGTACCATATAAGACATACTGAATTGTATATTACTAAAAATTACAGAAAACAGGAAAATGAGACAAAGAAGAAAATAAAAAAAATAAAATAACTAACCTAATCTATAGTTCAAACTAATATTGCCGAGAACACAATCCCCCTAGGATCTATTACTAGCGCTCAAAAACTCAAATAATTCTCTCCAGAATGCACCAACCATCCGCATTCGCTGAATCTCAACTGGTAGAGAATTCCATATTCTAGGTACATGGACAAAAAAGAAACGAGTGCCAGTAAACGTTACAAAACGTGGTATAATTATATTTAAATGCTTTGGAGATTGAGCAAGTTGTATATGTACCCAAAAATTATTAGATTTACCAGTATACACGAGCTTATGTAAAAATATTAAAGCCTTAAGAAGAAGATACATTTCGGTACGGACTTACCTGATCATATCGTCGTAACCCATAAATGAAACCAATACAACAGTTAAACGCTACATTTAATTTACAAGAACAATTATGGTCTAACGCCGGGAAAAAGGCTTCCACAAGTGTTCAGGCACAACCACATGCTTTATGTGATCTTTTTTTGTAAATAGATGATGCTTGTTACTATTGTACCCATACCTAAATGCAAATATTTGTCAATCTGTTTGTTTCATTTTCATTTTTTCTTCTATTGTTCATGTTCCGTTAGTTATCTGATAATTACCAGAATTTTGTGAGAAACCTAATTTCAATAATTTTATGGGCACTTGGTCGTGTAATGAGTTCTTAAAATAAAATTTACTTAATTGTTTTCTACATCTTTTTTTTATTCTAAATTCACCCGCACAGTTATAAATCAGTGTTTCACCATAATCTGGCTGCGCAGATTACATTTTGGTGTCGAAACCCGGGACATTTTTTCGATTTAATGTGATAACCACGTTAAGCAAGGCAATCGATCGTATCGGTGTGAGTTTATACAAGTGGAAGCTTTTCCACTATTAGTGACCATCCAATTTCTAGTTGGGGAATAACCAGTGAACTGTGATTGAGATACCTCATATACGTGGAAGCTTTTCCACTAAAAGTGACTTGCTTGAAATTAACAAAAGTGAACAGTAATGCTGGTGAACCAAATTTAGTACTTCAATCGAGAAGTTTCTTATTGTTATTTGTGCTAGAATTTATCCTATAAAGCCCAAACTCTATCAGTCAAATCATTCAAGGGCAACGTGCTCAGTGCTGACGTTATCAACGCGTGCGTCTATAGAAAATGCAGATCAACGGTGAATTATTAGCCGCCACTAGGATATCGTTAATGTAGGTCAGTTCCAATTTATTATTATACATACTAAGATGGAGAAGATTCTAGAACAACAAAAATCGGTAGCAAAAAATATTGGAAATTTTATAGTAAATACTAACAAATCCGGCAAGGACAAGCAAACTGAAGGCTTTCTTCGGACACTGTTAGAATTGTTAAAAATATACTGGGACAAATATCAAGGCGTTCATAACACACTCTTAGCTCAGGCCACTCTAGCTGATTTAAAACATGAATATTTCACCGACGATCATTATGCCACGGTTGAAATTGCTTATAGCGAAAATTGTGGCGTTTTAATAGATTTGTTTAACCCTTCAACCCAGTTGGACAATTCTAGCACCTGTAATACGTCTATGACAGCGGTTATCTTTCCAAAAATTCAATTAAATAGATTCGGTGGAGAGCTAAAACAATGGCCAGCCTTTCACGACCTCTTTAAAAGTCTAATAGATTCAAACAACGAGCTTACTGGCTCCCAAAAATTAGCCTTTTTGGTCAAGCACATCAACTTGTTCGAAACATAGCAATAACGCACTCTAACTATACTGCTGCTTGGCAACTTTTATGCAGTCGGTATCAAAACGAACGTTTGCTTGTGACATCTTCTCTCAGCTTGCTTACATCGTTAGAAGCCATGAGAAATGAATCAACAGAAGAACTGCGTAAGTTATATGATGGCACTTTGGAAGCAGTAAAATCACTTGAGTCCTTAAAACGTCCCGTGCAGCACTGGGATGGCTGGTTGATATTTATCACTGTACAAAAGTTGGATCCTTCTACTAGAAGAGATTGGGAAATATCTCTTTCATCGGATTCAAATCTCCCCATATATGAGGAATTATGTTCATTTTTCAAGCATCGAGTAACTACACTTGAGGTTGCAGGTGTGAGCTCAGGTTCGCAAAAAGAGCACATTAAAACTGCTCCAACAAAATTCCTTACAAAACCGCATCCAGTTAAAGTACATTTTGTCGCAAAATCAGGAAAATGTCCCAAGTGTAATGGTAAACATATACTGTTATTCTGTCCGTCATTCAGACAACAAACCATTCTACAACGATTTTGTGGCCAAGAGCATCTCTGTTACAACTATTTCCGACCAAATCATTCGGTTAAAAATTGCCCTTCGGTGAATCGATGCCAGTATTGTAATCAGTTACATCACTCAATGCTGCACACACAACATGCGCCAGATGCAGGTTCTTGGTCTCAAGCTGTAGGTACAGGACCAACGCCCCAATCAAGAGCAGCTGAGACTGAAGGAGGTGCTCCACCTATCTCTGCATCTCCGTATACAAGAAGCGTCAAATCTGGGCGTTCGACGGAATCAGTTACTGCGCTCGCTTCAAATATTATACGACGACCCGACATTATCTTGCTGGCTACAGCAAAAGTACGTATAGAGGCACCATGTGGAAGAACGGTTGAAGTCAATCACTCCGCGATCAAGGATCACAAGTGACCTTTGTATCCTCATTCGTAGCATCTTATCTACGCCTTCCTCAGCTCAAAGTCAACAAACCAATTAAAGGAATTGGAGCTTCATATGGCGGATTAGTAAAGTCGATGGTATCATTACGAATTCGCTCGCTTCAAGACCCAAACTGTTCTCACGAAGCTTCCGATCTGGTACTTACCAATCTTGCCAAAGTAGCAGTTCCAAAGCAGATTAAAATTTCAGATCTTCCGCATTTATGTGATCTCCAGCTAGCTGATCCTGAATTTGGCAGCTCTAATACCATCGATCTGATCATCGGTGCCGATATATATTACTCTATTATACTTGAAGGGATGCGAAAAGGAACGCCCACAGCCCAACAGACCACCTTAGGCTGTGTAAAGAAAGTAATTATTCCACAAATTCACGACCTAGGACGTTTGCCAAACGGGCCAAATGCTGGCTAAATCTATTACTTTTCCATTTAGTAAATTTTCGAGCTTGCTAATTCTTCTTCTTCACATTCGTCTAATTATTTGACAAGTAAGTTTATTTGAAAGATTTTTAGAAGTATTTATTTGTAAAATGAACAAACAAAATCCAAGAGCGAGTGGTTATGACCGATGTAAGTAAGCAATAAATTGTTGTAATTATTCCCGTATTGAAATAGTGTCATTTTAATTATTTCAGGGACGACCGATGAAACAATGACAGCTGAGCAATTGGCTAAATTCCACTTTGGTTTGGCACAGCCCTGGAATTAGCTGGCTAAATTTCCAATGCAAACTGGAATTTAGCCAGCATTTAGCCCGTTTGGCAAACGTTCCTAGTCTTGGCGAAAGTAAACACAATAAATTAAATTAAATTGCAAGCTTGGCATATTTAGGGTTATTCACATTTATTTGCATTTTCAATTGATAGGGAATAGCGAATTGTGACCCAGATGAACAAAAATTATTAATTAATTGCAAGCTTTCCACTTTGAGATTTCTCTATATCGCGCAAATCGAATATTGGGCAGAATTTATGATTGCAGGAATTTGAGTATACCTCGCGGAGTAAGATCGAGGAGTAATTTAGTTTTTGGAATTAAGACGAAGCGGATAATAAGAAAAGTGTGACGAGCGGGCCGTGAAATTGTGTGGAAGTTCGGTGTGTTGTAAAAAGTTTAAAAGAATTATAAAAGAAGAATATGAAATAGTGCAAGTTTAAAAATGGTGTTACTGAGCTATTATAATGTATTTATAGTGCTAAATATTTAAGAAGAACATAATAATTTACTAATAAAATCAGCAAATAAAAGTGTTAACCTCTTGTGTGTGTTATAACTTACAAAAAATCCCTAACAGCTGGGTTTTGTCAGGACCCGTTCCTTCTTCTAGTTATCATGAATCGCCGCATGTTCACTGTTTCCGCACGACTACTGATAATTATGCTGATCAATTAGATCTATTACTACAAAAGTTTTAGTAGCTCGAGGATATTCCAGCAACAAGTACTACATCATTATCAGAAGATGATCAAGCCTGTGAAAACTCTTATCGGGAAACAACTCGACGTGAGCCAGATGGACGATATGTAGTTCGGCTGCCAATTCGTGTTGCTTATCAAGATGCTACCATCTTTGGAGACTCGAAACGAAGTGCAATAAGATACCTGCAGCTTATGGAACGGCGGTTTTCTTCAGATCCAGTATTCAAAAATCGGTATATGGAATTTATGAAAGATTACCATCAACTTAATCACATGGAGTTTATTCCCCCAGAAGAAAAAACCTCACAACCATCCTCTGTATTCTATTTACCGCATCATGGCATTTTAAAAGAGAGCAGTCTCAGCACAAAACTCCGTGTGGTTTTTAATGGGTCATGCAAATCTAAGGTGGGATTAGCATTGAACGACTATTTAGCAGTTGGACCTAAACTACAATCTGATCTATGCGCAATCGTATTGAGATGGAGAATGCATCTCATAGTTCTCGCTGCAGATATCCGAAAGATGTATCGACAGATTCGAGTGCATAAAAAAGATTGCGATTTACAAAGGGTTGTATGGCGAGAGTCTCCGTTAGATCTTCTTAAAGAATTTAGACTGCTCACAGTCACATATGGAACCCTTTGTGCCCCTTATTTAGCCATTCGAACCTTGCTTCAGTTGGCTGAAGATGAAGCATCTCGATGTCCACTCGGCGCAAAATTACTTCGAACCAACTTCTATGTAGACGACGTTCTCTTTGGAGCAGACAATGTGATCTCAGCTTATCAGGCTCAATGCGAATTACAGAAGATACTCCAGGCCGGGGGTTTTCAGCTTCATAAGTGGGCATCTAACTCCGATGAAATCTTACAACGGCTCAATCCAAACTCATCACAAACTAATTTAAATCTCAATCACGATGCAGTCGTTAAGACACTAGGACTTGTTTGGAATAGAAATTTAGACTGTTTTGGATTCCAAGTCACTCTATCAGAACCACCTCCTATCGTGACCAAACGAAATCTGCTCTCAGATGTTGCTAAGCTCTACGATCCTCTGGGTTTCCTAACACCTACCTTAATCATAGCTAAGGCATGTTCCAAAAACTTTGGTTGTTAAGACTCGATTGGGACACCCCTCTTCCTGACAACATAGCATGAGACTGGTTAAAATTTCGAACTGACTTAGTAAATCTAGAGAATATTTCCATTTCGAGATGGATTGGCTACCATCCCGAAGCTTTATCTTATGAGATACATGGATTTAGTGATGCATCCGAAACAGCTTATGCAGCTGTAGCATACTTCAGAGCAACACATGGTTTTAATAACACGCAAATTTCACTCATTTGCTCAAAAACAAAGCTTGCCCCAATTAAGAAGCTCTCAATTCCCCGGCTAGAGCTTATGGGAGCTCATCTCTTAGCTGGACTTATCAAAAATATACAATGATCAATGGATCTTGGAAGCATTCCAATATACTGCTGGTCAGACTCACAGATTGTTCTAACTTGGCTCAAGGCTCATCCTGCCAAATGGAAAACGTTTGTGGCGAACAGAGTGAGTCAAATTCATGAACTAATTCCTACAGTCAAATGGCGACAGGTCCCCACATCTTGCAACCCTGCCGACTGTGCATCACGGGGCATCCCAGCAATTCAGCTCGCTACATATGACTTGTCGTGGAACGGTCCTGCATGGCTGAAATTTCCATCAACTAGCTAGCCACAATCGCTTACACAATGTCCCCAGATACCCAAAGTACACCTAGAAGAAAAATAACTTCCCATCAGTGCGGTTCCTGCTACCATTTCAGGAGTAAAACCCTCACAATGGGATCTTCTCTTAAGATACTCGTCGTTGAATAAGCTTCTACGTGTCACGGCCTGGTGTCAGCGATTCGTATTCAACGTGAAAGCTGCGAGAGTAAACAGAAGGTCTGGAGAGTTATCGGTATCTGAGCTTAATAAAGCTCGTATGTTCTGGATCCAGCTAGATCAACAAAGTTCGCTACCTAAAGAATACATGCAACTTTCTCAAGGACTCGCTATATTTCGTCGAAGTTCCATTCTTCGATTATTTCCATTTTTTGATAAAGAGACGTCTACAATTCGTGTCGATGGAAGACTACAAGTATCTGATCTACCTAATGAAGCTAAGCATCAATATATTCTTATTAAAGATAGTACGTTATCAGCGCTCATTATAGCTGAGGCTCACAACGAAACATTGGATGGAGGTGTTCAGCTACTTCTCAACTTTATCCGACAGCGCTTCTGGATTCTTGGAGCCAGAGAACTAGTTAGAAAATTCAGCCGTCGCTGTGTAGTCTGTTTCAGACAACGAGCCGCAGCACATAGTCAACTGATGGGGGCTTTGCCAGCCGAACGCGTAAGGCCCGGTCGAGCCTCTCTTCACTGGACTGGATTACGCAGGACCAATATTAGTTCGCTATGGCCCAGGACGGTGAAGAGCGGCCCATAAGGCATATATAGCTTTATTTGTGTGTATGGCCACCAAGGCCATTCATATCGAACTTGTGTCTGACCTAACTTCAGATGCTTTCATCGCAGCTTAAAAACGGTTTACTGCTCGACGAGGCCACTGTCGAAAAGTATTCAGCGACAACGGTACAACGTTCGTTGGTGCAGACAAGATATTGCGAGAGTCATTGACGTGCCTTCACAATCAATTACCAAAGGAGCTTCATCATCTACTAAGCCCTCATGGAACCGAATGGCATTTCATCCCTCCAAATGCGCCTTACTTTGGAGGCTTCTGGGAAGCTAGGGCTACGGTTATAAAATTTCATCTGAAACGCGTGATCGGAACCTCTACGCTGACTTTTGAGGAATTATATACTTTGCTGACCCAAATTGAAGCATGCGTAAATTCGCGACGACCATTGTTTCCACTTAACTTGGACCCAGATGACCACGAAGCATTGACTTCTGGGCATTTTTTAATGTTTTCTGCTCCATTGACACAACCGGAACCTAACCTTGAATTGGTCCAATCCAATAGACTATCAAGATGGAAGATCATTCATCAGATGTACGAACACTTCTGGCGACGCTGGTCAAAAGATTATTTAAACAATCTACAAGAACGTACAAAATGGATGAGGATGCAAAAAAATCTAACTGCAGGACTCCTGGTTCTCATTCGAGATGATCGCCTTCCGCCAGCGACTTGGGCTCTTGGTCGCATTCTTGAGGTTCATCCTCGATCTGACGAACTAGTTCGAGTTGTGACAGTCTTGACTAACGGACATACACTCAAACGGCCAATTAATAAGCTATGCGCTCTTCCTATTTCAGACACGATCGATGATCCAGTTCATCCGGTTCCGTCAGGGCGGGCGGTATACGCAACAGAAGCGGCATTCGAAACATCATTTCCTCAAATAGACGAGGCGGAAGGTGATGTTCCATTTGTTTGTTTCATTTTCATTTTTTCTTCTATTGTTCATGTTCCGTTAGTTATCTGATAATTACCAGAATTTTGTGAGAAACCTAATTTCAATAATTTTATGGGCAATTGCACTTGTAACTTGGTCGTGTAATGAGTTCTTAAAATAAAATTTACTTAATTGTTTTCTACATCTTTTTTTTATTCTAAATTCACCCGCACAGTTATAAATCAGTGTTTCACCATAATCTGGCTGCGCAGATTACAATAAGTGAAAAGCGGTATAATCAGCTTTTTTACTATCCTAAGTTTAGCAACAGTGGAGAGGAGATATCCCGAAAGCTAGAGTCTTCTTAAGGCACCATAAACATTATTTAATATTTTCTTGATATGCTCGTAGCATTACATATGTGAGTGAAGCATCACACCAAGATTCCTAACACATTTAGAATATGGTATATTAGATGAATTCATAACAACCAGAGGCAAGTCAGTAGGCTCTAACCCCCTCCTGTATATGATAGTATAACTAGATTTACCGGTATTTCACAATAGATTGTTAGCAACAGCCCATTTACGTATACATTTAAGGTCCATATTTAATCGACAAAATCCATCCTCCAACATACCAGTGGGGCAACTCAGGAAAACCTGCACATCATCGGCGTACAGATGCACTTTTGCATCATGTACAACATTAGGTAGTCCATTTATGTACATGCTGAACAATAACGGACCCAAGGTCGATCTTTGCGGTACATCACATCTAAGCTGTATCGTTTCAGAGACTCGATTTCCAAGTTTAACCTGCTGTGAACATCCCATCAGGAAGCTATTTAAAGTGTTGATAGCAGAGGTAGAGAAGCCAAATTCATTAGCTAACTTGGATTTTAGATTGTCATGACTTACACTATCAAATAGTTTGGAGAAGTCTGGTAGAACAAGAATGCTCATATCATCTTTATCAAGCGCCATACGTATATCTGAGCTCACTTTTAATAAAGCAGTTTCACAACTGTGATATCGTCGAAAACCAGATTGCAAAGGTGATAGTAATGAGTGTTCTTCAATAGAGTTAAGCATTTGAGAAGAAATAAGTTTTTCAATTGCCTTGGCAAGAAAACACAAACTGATAGGACGGCAATCAGATAAATTGCTCGGAGAGTTATTTTTAGGAATAGCAATAACAAAAGCTTTCCTTCAAGGAACAGGGAAATTAGAAGATCTTAAAATTGTATTGATGTGAGTTATCACAAGAAGCACCACAGGTACGAGTAGCTTTAAGAAGTGAGGAGGAATGTCATCTGGACCGATGGTACTTGACTTAAACGAATTAGTAACGGTCAATGTCTCCTCGTCAGTAACATACTGGAAAGCAAAACCATCAGATGCAGATTGCAGAATATCTCCATTGTTACTATCAGCCGGCTCAGACGCATGAGATATAGATGAAAAGTATGTATTGAGTTCATCGGGATCCAGCTCACAGCCATGATCTTCTTGGCATGTATGCCTTAAGTTATTCCAAAGTATTTAAGGAGGCAAGTGAGGATTAACCTGTCTACCAAGATATATCTGTATAGCCTTACGTATTTTTAATGTTACAATATTTCGTAATAGTTTTTATAATCGGTGTGGCTCACCCGTTTTAAACCTTTTATATCTTCGAAATAGGAACTCCCGTTCAGCAATTAGGATTTATATTTCTTCAGAAAACCATGGAAATGTCTGCAAACGTTTGGGTGCCCTTCGCAGATGCGCATGCTTAGAAAACTTGGTGAGCTAAGCTGGTTGAAAAATAGAACCTTATCTTCTTCTTTCATTAAAAGCATGTCAAGAAAGGAAGGTGTTATGACCCAGATCTTAATTATTAAGTTAAACTAGTATTACTAATTCAAGATATTCAAATTCAGTTCGATCATGATAAACTAAGAATTTCGTTTAGTCTAGCGTAAGCATTTTAAAGGGTCATTATTCTTAAGTTTATTGAACCAGCGATCATAATTCACCACCGTGAGCAATGCCAATTTCCATTTTTTCGCTTTATATGCAGTTTTTACAATATTTACGCCAGGAGAATTACTGCTGGGTCAGCAATCTCAGTGCGGTGAATTATTAATCGCTCAAGTCGATGAACCCTGTTTCTTACAGATCAATTTGTGTATTGATTTGTTAATATTGATTACGCATGTTCAATTTTGTTATAAATATATTGAATGAAATAAATAATAAGATCAGTTTTGTTATAATCGACAATCAGTGCGTTTCTATTAATTCAAGTCAGAACGGTCAGCTTTTCAACCATTCCCCATTATTTTGAGTATTGATACAAGCATCGATATTCAATTCTACAGCGGTCTAGATTGTGGATCTGGGCCTATATACATACATCTCAGTTAAAGCAAAAACTTATCATCGCATTTGAAGGAAGATTTCATTTGACTTCCCATCACAAAGTGAGATTACAAGCGAGATTGAGTGAAAATCTCATTAACACGAAAACCTCCATAACTTAACAAAATTATGGAAGCACTGTTCAAGGAAGAAGACCGAACGGAGATGAGATTGAAGCAATAATCTCGAATTATAAGAAAGACTTGGTCGACAGGAAAACCTTAACATATTATGAGGAACGACTTAGGCGTCTCGAAGAACGTTGGTCCTTGTTTGATGCTACAGACACCAAGATACGAGCATTACAGAATGTACCCAGAGATCATGCCTACTTCACGAATGATTACTATAACGCCATCGTAACCATCTTCAACAAGTATAAAAACCATTTCACCTGCCAAATTAAATTATTCAACAAAGCCACCACTAAAGAGGTCATAGCTGATACAAGTGACAACGCCCATAACCAAGATGCCACAGATCCAAAATCGCAAAGGTCTGATGACACTAATGCTCATGAAGGGCGTCGTAGAACTACAGAGATTCAATCAAACCCACAACAGCAAATAATTCGAGCAATAAGACGACAAGACGAAGTCAATAAGGCACTTCGTCGGCTCATTGCAGGAATGAAAATGGATGAGGATCAACAGAATAAAATTTATTATGACCTGAAAATAAGCAGGTTAAATCAACATTGGTTGCAGATCGAAAATATAAACCAGAATATCTGGGAATTAGCTGAAGATCCAATTGAAATGGGTTACAATGTTGATGAGTACGTGCAATTAGAAGAAGAGGTACAAGATCAACTAGTTTATCTATCCGACAAACGGGATAAATTAACAACTTCTAGTACAACAATCAACAATAACACCATGATAAAACTACCAAAAATAGTCCTTCCAAAATTTGATGGCGACTATTTAAAATGGCGTCAGTTTTATGATCTGTTTAACCAAATGGTTCACAAACAATCAATGGCCGATTGCCAAAAAATGTGATATCTTAAAACAAACTTGTCTGGGAAAGCTGAAAGGTTAATACGCCATTTAACTTTGTTAGATGAAAATTACACAGCTGCTTGGAGTAGGTATTTGGCTGACTTAACGGCTGCCTCCCATAGATCTCCAAAATGGGGAGCTCGCGCAGGTATGAAATGGAAGTCAATTCCGCTTGCGCTGCACCTTGTTTCGATCTCTTCTCTCGCCTTGTCTGCGAAGATGCCATCCAGTAGTTCTTGTAGTTGGTTTCTGGCGCCAACAAAATTCGTAGCATTATCGCAATATAACTTCTGGCAGTGCCCCCTTCTGCCCATGAAACGCTTCAGAGCACCAATAAATGCGTTCGTTGTTAGATCACTCACTACTTACAAATGCACTGCTTTGGTGGTAAAGCGGCAAAACACTGCTACATAACTTTTTAGAGGTTTCTTCCCTCTGAGATGAAAATGCGTCCATATTGGCCCACCGAAATCCACACCTGAGTTAATAAAGGGTCGTGCCGGTTGTATTCGGGTAGCTGGAAGATTCCCCATTAACTGTGTTCGCATTTTCTGATTACTTCTGAAACATCGGAGACAGTTTTGCACCATGGAGCGTGCGATGGTTTTCCCTTTTATTGGCCAGAACTGTTGCCTGGTTATTGCCAGGAGAGCTTGTGGGCCGACATGACGTTGATTCCTGTGGATGTCGGTCATTAAAAGTTTTGTAAATGGATGATTATAGGGCAGGAGCATGGGATGCTTGGCATCATATGACAGAGATGATGCTTCTAGTCTTCCTCCGACTAGAATGACCCCCTGATCATCTAAAAATGGAGCAAGGCTAATAAGTGGGCTGGATTTATTTCGCTCCGTTAATTTTTGTAGCTGAGATAGATCATCTTTGGAATTTTCCTCTTGCATGATCTTAATTATGGTAAGTAATCCCTTATCTAATTCTAGGCTTGTCAATGCACAGTTCTTATTTAGGTTAGTTTTGTCTTTATTTCTGGTGATATCTATGAAACGTAGAACGTAAGCCGTGATCCGTTGCAATTTTTTGAAGGAATTTTGGTGATTTATATGATATACGAAATGTGGAATGCTGTTTTCGATTGCTACTGGGATTGCAGTGCATTTCCTTTCAAGCTCACATTATGAGTCTGTTTTATATGATGTTGGACATACTGATTTTCACCGTGTAGGAAGGGAGGTCCATAAAACCAGAGATTGCAGCCTTCTAATCTTTCTGGAGCAATACCACGGGATAGGATATCGGCAGGATTTTCCTTTGAATTTACATGCCTCCATTGTTGGGGTGATGACAGTTCGTGTATAGAAGCAATTCGATTGGCGACGAATGTTTGAAATGGCGACGATCTAGAGTTTATCCAGGCGAGAACTATCTCCGAATCTGTCCAGTAGAACGTGGTAGTGTCAATTGCTTAGTTGGAGCTACTCTCGACTTAGCGCAGAGTTCAGGAGTTCTGGAGGCGATGGTCAAGAGAATATCTCAACCAACTGCAGCATCGTGTTAAGTGGAAGCAAAGCTGCCAAAATGTCCAACCAGGTACTATCGTGATCATACAGGAGGATAACTTGCCAGCACTCAAATGGCCGCTAGGAAGAATTGTGAAAACATTCAAGAGCAATGATGGTCTTGTCCGTGTAGCCGACGTTCGAACGGCAAATAATACATTACGGCGACCAATACACAGGTTCGCTCCACTGCCTATAGAGGACGATAACGAAGATAGATCGGCTAGTCATGATGATCAGGACAGAGAAGGTCAAACTTCAAAACGACGAAACTCATCCCAATTAGCACAAGCTTACGACAACTCTACATGCAGTAGCGGCGAGGTTCCAAAGAAAAAGACACGTCACACGTACGGTTCCGCACTAACAACAGTTCTCTTAACCTGTATGATTCTACCCAGTATCAGAGGACAGCCGACTGATACATCCCCTTTCACACCACAACCTGGGTTATATTTTGAGAATATCGGCACGACTAACATAATATCAAATGAATGGAACCTTGTAGTAGGAATATGCAGCAGAGATGTCTAACACTATTGATGACATAAAGAAAAATGAAAGCCGTCTCCTCACACTACTAAAAACTCAGATGTCTTTCATAGACTCCAAAATAAATATAATGAAAACTGATCAAGAAAGTGTTGACAGAAAGTTCCAAGAAATGATGACCACCTTGACCAGATAAACCTGCGCATGAATCATATCAGTGAAGGACTGTATCAGCAGAAAGCGATGGAACTGTTTTCTTCATTAGCAATGGAACTGACTCTGATGACGTTAAACTTTCAAAAAACACAATCAGCAATAATAGACAGTATCACCGACACCCACCATGGAAGGATTAATCACATGCTCCTTTCCCCAAGACAATTAGCTCAAGAGCTTACTATCATCAAGGCCCATTTGCCCACATCTCTTCAATTACCAGCATCCCAGGATTCTATACTACAGTTCTATCGCTTGATGACAATAGAGGGCCGAGTCGTTGAAAATTGTGTTAACTTTCGATTGAGACTACCTCTCGTAAACTTAGAGAAATTCGAATTATTCCGAGTCACTCCCATTCCAGCATTGATCAATGGAACACTTGTTGCAATTAACCCAGCATCAGAGTCTCTAGCAATTAATCTGCATCCAGATCAATATTACCCATTGACTAAGCAACAGCAATCATCGTGTCTACAAACTGATGAAAGTATCTATTTATGCAAGCAGCTTCATCCAATCTATCGAAGAGGAGCAAATGTTAGCCTGTGCGAAATGGAACTGTTTCATCACAGGGAAATCGCACGTACATGCGATCTCAGAAGAACCAACAGTGACCCAGTATAGATACAGTTATTCCACCTAAATAAATGGATCTACGCTTTCAAGGAGAAGACTACAGTCAACGTCGTATGTGGAAATGATGTATCTCAAATGTCAATCGAAGGTTCCGGTCTCTTGAAACTTCAAGCAAACTGTGTTATCAGGCAAGAATTCTTGACGATCCAAGGGCATCATGTATATCCAACTACCAGCAAATTGTCCTACACACGTGTCGGAAGCATTCCCAAACACATAAGCCTCGATCACCTTCCAATGATACAACACAATGCCATAGCGTATCACGCTAAATTAGCAGAATTGAGAGCCCTTCAGAAGGAAGTTCAAATATAGGATATAAGAGAACTCCCAAATAAATTTTAGGCACACCACGTCCATCACTACACGGTAGGATAACTAACACTATCCCTGGCAATCATTATTACAATTTTTGGAATCATTTGGAAATGCAAAACAATTAAATCATGCTGCAATACATCTACGCCACCTAAACCTAGCCCGAGACGAGTTACAACCCCAGACTTCAGGGTAAACATTGACAGTTGAACAAGGTATGTTCAACGCGGGGGAGTATGTTATGACCCAGATCTTAATTATTAAGTTAAACTAGTATTACTAAGTCAAGATATTCAAATTCAGTTCAATAATGATAAACCAAGAATTTCATTTAGTCTAGCGTAAGCATTTTAAAGGGTCATTATTCTTAAGTTTATTGAGCCAGCGATCATAACTCACCACCGTGAGCAATATTTACGCCAGGGGAATTACTGCTGGGTCAGAATTCTCACTGCGGTGAATTATTAATCGCTCAAGTCGATGAACCCTGTTTCTTACAGGTCAATTTGTGTATTGATTTGTTAATATTGATTACGCATGTTCAATTTTGTTATAAATATATTGAATGAAATAAATAATAAGATCAGTTTTGTTATAATCGACAATCAGTGCGTTTCTATTAATTCAAGTCAGAACGGTCAGCTTTTCAACCATTCCCCATTATTTTGAGTATTGATACAAGCATCGATATTCAATTCTACAGCGGTCTAGATTGTGCATCTAGGCCTATATACATCTCAGTTAAAGCAAAGGAGCTTTAACTTAAACAGAAGGATTTGCAACGCCACAATATGTCGGCTGCATTTGGACACTCTTCAAATCCAATGATTGAAACACATGTAAGAGATTATCACTCATAGCATTGTGAGCTAAAATGCTCACATTAAAATCACCAGGAATAATTACATTATCATGGCGGTGTGTAATCGAAGATATGGAGTTCTCAAATTCGATTACATTCTCCAGGCTAAACATATTAGGAGGGAAATAAGAAGCAACAAGAACGCACCTGTCAGAATCAGAGCTGTCTTCAACACATATAAATTCCAAGAAGATAATCCAATGGTAACCGACCTCAGACTATCTCTGACATATATTCCAGCACCTTTTCCGATTCGACCATGTCTATCATTACGATGTAGCTTACATCCGGGAATGTCAACCAATTTCGTCGGAATATAACTATGAAGCCTGGTTTCTGACCTACAATAGCGTGCATTTCGGAAGCAGCAAAAACCTTACTCATTTCATCAATCTTAGGTCGCAAACTCCTAGCATTCAAATAGCAAACAGGTAGACCATCCGCTCTTGAGCGAAAAATGGTTAGCATAGTTCCTATCTGGTCCATGGTATTATATTACGTCCAGTTCAACTCAGACAACGTGAACAGGGGCACATTCGGAACGCTACCGCTTAATAGGGTAGGTAAGAGTGTGTAATCTCCAACAACAAAATTAGCAAAAAACAAAATAATAAATGATTAATTAATATCTAGAAGTAACAATACAAACTCCAGGCAGATAATCTATAAAAATAAGATAAATCTGCAAGAAAAATATTAGATGCCTTAGTATCATTGAAAAAACTAAATATAATATCATAACTACTCATCTTCATCCGTTTACGTATTTATGTCAAAAGCATACAACTGCTATAAGGTCAGTATCATCTTTTCTCCTTTTCACATAAACAAATCCATTACGAGAGCTCACCGAACACACCATGTTTTGAGAGCGCAACTGGCGTGCCTCATGGCAAATACTCTCGGAGGTAAGACCAGCATCAATTTGATTCAGCAAGAGTGCCCCATGAATTTTAATAGCTTTAAAGAAAGCTCTGTTTTTACTAAATGTCGTAAACCTTACAATGATCGGAGCAGAATTAGCTGATGGGGATCCGCCAGCACTCTTCATCTTCAACCGAATCGATGTAAGACGTGATGGAATAATTGATCGCACCCACAACCTTACCGAAAAGATCGCAAGTGTTCTCCTTCCCCAGAGCGGGAATGCCTCTTATGATGACATCATTCAAATAGTCAGTTTGATGCATATAATTAATCTCACTTTCAGAGCAGTAACAAGATGGTCAATTTGGTCGGAAATTTCATTTTTAAATTCTGCTAAGACCTTGCTAATATTCGTCATAAGTGTCTTTTCAAGTGACTCCATATTTACATCCATATAGTCAATTTGAGGAGAAGCAGACTTTGTTCTACCACACGTTCCACTGGTCGTACTCCGAGTTTAAGGCTGCATAACCGGAGGATTTTTCCGGGATTTCTAGTTTTAAACAACACGAACACGTTTAATAAAAAAAACGCAAAATAGACAATAGTAATTAATTTTATTATTATAGATCTTTCCGTTACACGTATTAATAAAGATTATGCTAAAAGTAAAGTATTTTCGTATTACTATAAAAACTAAAATTTCTCTCCCCATCATCGCTGCCAGATGCTTTTACATTGTCGCCTTTAACCATTTTATAGCAATGGAATGGATACCGTTGAAACTCTCCAGAACGAATTATTAAAAATTGCAAAATAAATCCCGATATCAGGTAAATGCCGGTGTGAAAAAATATAACACAGTTTAATATGGAGTTTTAAGGTTAAAAGAAGAAAAACCCGATTGATAAATCCAAAATATAGCAATTTAACGCGGAAAACCCAGGAGATCAATTCTTAGCGTCTACTGAATAATATACATCGACTGATATCAGATGAAAAACTTTCAATCTATAATATAGGACCAGGTGCTTTGAGCTTAACTAAAAGGGCTAGATGCTAGACTCTGTCAAAGACCTTTGAAATATCTAGGGTAACGATTTTGGACCACCACAATTGTGAAGGGTTCCAAGCCAGCAGGTCTTCAGACGAACGACCAGTCCGGAAGCCATATCGGCTGTCATTGATGAGTTGTTTGGTTTCTAGATACTTCATTAACTTGGAGTTAATAAAAGATTCAAAAACTTTTGAAAGAACCGGAGTGATTCCATTTGGCCGAGACGATTATTTGAGGGGTCGCTACCCTCTTCTTTCTTGGGAATAATTTGAAGTGAGCTACTGTCAAACCAGTTAGAAATGTTCTTATCGAATAAGACATGTAGAATAGTTTGCGCAGAGGTTTAGCCAAGTATGAGGCACAGCTTTTAATTAACAGGAGTGAGAAATCATTAGGACCTATGAGATTAGAGACGCTTATCCAAATAAGGATATTGATCAAACCTCTCCTAAGGATGTGTATTAGCTCTTGTATACATCCACATGAGAGATCCAAATAGGTGTCTCTGAATTGAATAGAAAACGAGAATTAGAAGCGAATCTACCAACCAAAATATTAGCTTCATCCAGGGAGTCAAGAACCACTTCACCATTGTTAAGTAGTGAAGGTATAGAGGAATTGGTGAAGTTGTTTCTGATGGTTTTGACCAGGGACCAGAAGCCTTTGCTATACTTGATTCCAAGATTCTTAGTCTAACATTTATGTTAAAAAGAAATTTTTCTCTTCGGATAATGGACTTAGAGGTATTCTGTGCAGCTTTCCCGACTTATTTCAATTCTGGACATGAATGCAATTGATACGCGCGAAAAGCACATTCGTTCGTTTTTAATACTTTGGAGAACTTATCGTTAAACCAAGATCAACTCTGCTGTTGGTCATGCATGCTAAGACGAAAAATGTCACGTTCTAATGTGCATTCATCAAACATCGCTCGAATCAAAACAGATCGACCAATCAATTTCTCTAAGATACTGATTGAAAATTTCCCAATCAGCACTTATATTTTCGTTTCATTTAACGTGTGAGCAAAGTATTCTAGTAAAACTATTGCATTTTACGAAATAAAAAAATATGTATTCCAAAATACATCATTTGCTTTAAATGTAATAACTCAATACACCAATATACAATGATTTGTTTGCCGTTGTGTAGTTTCGCTGCATTTCTCCACTTAAGAGTTGTAATTGTTTTATATCGAAGACTCATCAATTGGGAGCTGTTTTCAATTAAAACAAACCTTCCATCACTTTTACCCGAATAAGCTCTGTCCTGCCGCAAACACCCCGAGAAAGGCCACACTCACGTATGTACATGTGTACATGAATATTACAGGTATCAGCACTTCCTGTTTCCTCTATAGGATTTAACAGCCCCGACTTAAAGTGGAGGGAGGGTTGAGGCGCTAGCCATAAGGGCCGCGTTCTTATCAAATTGAACGCTTCCAAAAATTTTTAATATTTTTAACAAAAAGCGCAGTAGAATAGATTTTGTTATGAACACTTCAGAAGATCTATTGCCATTTCTATTTAGTGGTCCTCAGGGATGGGTGCGCGCCCCCCGCGCCTGCTAGCTGGATACTCCACTGGGCTTAGACATTCTTCTATCACAAGCCCGGCGGGTCGATTTGTCGAACTCTTCTGTGAATCGTTTAATTTGCAACAGCTAGTGGATGCACCCAAGCGAACTCCTGCTGCAGCTGGAGGTACAGCTAATTTATTACATCTGTTTCTGACATCTCACCCCGACAAATATTCCATCTCAGTCGGTTCTCCTCTTGGTAATTCAGACCACTGCTTAATCACGGCTCAACTTACCACCTCAAACCTGTGCGGTCCTACTGCACCACCAAAAAGTAGGCTTCTATGGCACTATAAAAATACTGATTGGGAAAGTATAAATCAGTGTTTTCGTGATTGGTCGGTCTGTTTTGCTTCGAGAGATACTGATGAATGCACATTAGAACTTAATAACATTATAAATCTTGACATGCGTTAATACATTCCGTCTTCCTATAGCAGTATCAACAACTGCAAAATCGCCGTTGGATTAACGATAAGTGTAACCAAGCATTAAAAGCGAAATAGTCTGCTTTTCGCGCCTATCAACTTCATCCATGTCCAGAACTGAAACAAGTCTACAAGACTGCATGGAACACCTGCGAGTCCATTATCCAGAGAGAAAAATTTCTTTCGATTGGAGTGTCAGACAAAGAATCTTGGCAAGGCACAAAGGCAGCAAAGGTTTCTGGTTTCTGGTCAAAACCATCAGGAACAACTTCGGCAGTTCCTCTATTTCACTACTTTGTAATGGTGAATTGATTGTGATATTTTGGCTGCTAGATCGCATCAAATTCTCGTCTTCTACCCAGTTCACAGACACCTGTTTTGAATCTTCCATGTAGTTGTGTACAAGAAACAATACACATCCGTACGAGATATGTGTTCAAGGTCCTTAAGGGGATAGAAGTCTACAAGGCCGCAGGACCTGACGGTTTTTCTCCCTGTTAATTAAAATCTGCGCTGCATCCTTAGCTAAGCCTCCCCGCAAACTATTCTATTTGTCTAATTCCACAGGAACATTTCTAGCTGCTTGGAAACTAGCTCACTTTCAGCCAACTCCCAAGAAAGGTGAGGGTAGTGATCCCTCAAATTATCGACCAATTGCAATCACTTCGATCCTTTCAAAGGTGTTTGAATCTATCATTAACTCCAAATTAATGAAGTATCTGGAAACTAATCAACTCATCAACGATCATCAATATGGCTTCCGAGCTGGATGCTCATCTGTAGACTTGCTGACTTTTCTTACGGAACGTTGGAACCGCAGTCTTTACAATTTTGGTAAGTCCGAAATTGTTGCCTTAGATATTTCAAAGGCCATTAATAGAGTCTGGCATCCAGCCCTTTTAGTCAAGCTTAAAGCATTTGGTCTCTCCCCTCCTCTTCTATTATGGATTGAAAGTTTCTTATCCGGTCGCCTAATACGAGTTGTACTAGATGGCGTTCCATCTGAACCACACCCTATAAGTGCCGGTGTGCCCGACAACTCTGTTATTTCTCCATCCCTATTCTTACTTTTCATTAGTGATCTGCTTTCACTTACTTTCAATCCCATCCATAGTTTCGCCGATGACAATACCCTTGGTTTCGCTCACTCCTTTGACACTCTTGCGGACTCCAGAGGGAGTTCCGCGTGTGTTAAACGAGATTGCATGATTAGATTTTGAATAATGATCTTGATAATATCCTCGCTTAGAACAAAGCGAATTACATCAAATTCAATGCAGCTAAATCCCAAAACTGTCTCATCTTATTAAAACAAGATGATAATTTATCCACTCTCGTTTCTTTTCATGGAGCACTGATTTACCACACACCGTCTTTATGCATTCTTGGCATTAGTATTTCATGTAAGTTAACCTGGACAAATCACATCTTCTCTGTTGCCAAAGAAGCATCGAAATGTCTCGGATTTCTGAAATAGTGTAAGAAATATTTCTAACGGTCCTCTACGAGTCCTATTGCAGACCTAGAATGGGCCGGGGCTGGTCGCACAGCCTTAGCTTTATTGGATATTGTCCAAAAGAGAGCCTTCAAGTTCATTGGCGATTTGGAAATATCTGATCACATCAACTCACTCGAGCACAGCCGTAATGTTGGATGCCTTTCGCTTCGTTGTCGGTATATGCATGGTCGATGTTCGGATGAATTATCTAGTCTTATCCCTTGTAGAATAATTCCTGCACGCAATGCTCGCGCTGCAAGCCGCACATATCCTTTTACCCATAAATTATCTTCGGCCGTACAGTAAAATTCCGTGATGGTCTTTTATCCCGAACTGTGCAAATGTGGAGCAGTCTACCATCTTCTGTATTTGCTCCGGCATACATACAATCTGCGAAAGTTTAAAAGTGACATACATCAGCATCTCTCCTCACATTCCCTAATTTCTTTCCCTATCTTCTTGCCATGCTGTGCTTTCCATCATGGGGTATCTCCTGTGCTTGCCTTAATGATATAAAAAAAAAGAACCTCGACAATGGTATCGTCACTTTAAAGTTTTTGCAACAATTAATTTTTTGTTGCTACAGGTTTATGCGAAAATCCTGTTGGAAGGAAAGATGGCTGTGACATTCTTTACCTGCGATATAGGTGATAAAATAATAATTCAATTATCATTACGTGCTATGAATTTATCATACAATAATAAAAAAAAACAATTAATTCAGTGAAAGAATTTTTGAAATCGGATAAAAAATGACGAAGGTATTTTAGCGCCGCATTATCAAAAACGCGCTCTAACATGATGACGTCACGATCAGCGTTGCCATATTGACAGTTATTCCTGTAAATGACAGTTTTTTTGGTAGCTGTGCAGTTTTCCAATTTTCCCCAGTTATCCGCCAAATTTGACAGTTTTTGTAGACAAAAAGTAATTTTTTATAATTGCTTAATTATTTTACAAAAACAGACCTATTGTATAACTTTTAAAGCTCAGATATTCTGCTTCAATTCCGCTCTTTTCAAAATTAGTTCAAACGGCAGTCCTCATTTTTTTTCTGATTCCCATAGAGTGTCATCTGTCATCTCATCTATAAACTGTTAATATCGTCTTCCATTGGGTGGCCTGAACTGCGTCATATTAACTTTGTTCCTGAAAAGTTTTGGGAAACAATTTTTAATTTAAAGCGCAGCGATGGATCCATGTGTTTTCCTTTGTAGCTTTGTAGCCACAGCAAATGTAGAGAGAATTTTCTCGCAAATCAACATTAATAAAACGAAAATTCGGAACAGGCTAGAGGTCCCCACATTGTGTGGAATTTTAAGGACGAAAGATTATTTACAAAAGCAAAATTCAGATTGCACAAATTTTAAACATTCTAACGAAATGTTAAAAAATTCGACGAAGATGTATGCAAAATAATTAATAATTATACTCTACTACGTATTCAAGTTTTAGTTAGCAATATGCTATGCCAAGGAGGCTTTTTGTGGCAACAGAAATGAACCTATTATTTTAATAATTTTTGTTATTTTTCTTACACGAAGTGTGATTTTTGTAATATCTATTATGGTCTGAGTACGTATATAAAAAAAATGATACTTAAACTAAGAAGAAGCTATCTTTTTTTCAATGACAGTTTTTTGCTCGAGAAAACAGTTTTTTTTCTTCTATTTGTTACAGTTTTCTTTAAAGAAAATATGGCAACGCTGGTCACGATACACAATACAATTCGCGGTCTAATGCAGCCCAAGTGTAGTTGCTGCGCCGCCGTGATAGAAAGTGCTCGGGATTGGATTTGTTTTGGATTTATTTCATAAAATATCGTCTTATAAATATTATATTGTGCAAACTGGCATCGTGCGTGTTGTGTACCGTGACGTCATCACCAGATTCGCCGTTTTTAATTTCCGTTTTTTTAAACTTCAATAACTTTCTCATTTTTTGACGGATTTGAGTCATTCAAAAAGAAATATACTCAGAAATGTATATTGATTTTGCTCTGATATATTAAATTTGAATATTTTGTAGTAAGATTGTTCTCCATTTGTCTGCCTATTTATTTATATATTTCTTTTTTACTATTGTCGACACTCTCCTAGACCCACTTTTCGTCATCACAGCGAACTGAAATTTGGCACACAGGTTCATGTCGCGTGACAATTGAATCTATCAAACCGGAAATTTCTATGGAAAACCCGGAAAATCGGGAAAAATCATTTGAAAATTTGTTCAAGAAAGAATTTTTTGGGATTCTCCGGTATATAGCAAAAGCTAACAAACGTTCTAATTTGTTATTTCATCACACAACTCATTAATTTTTGGTGACAAATTTTAAGTCTTGGTTTGACTCATCAACAGGTCCCAAATAGCGAAATTGGGTGATTTGAAAAACAAATGAAAAAATGAAAAAAAGAAGAAAGAAATGAAAAAATTGAGAAAAATAGAAAAAACAATTTTTTTATTTATTAAAAAAATGTAAAAAATTGTTTTTAAAGAAGCAGATTCATTCGAAGCGAATCGAACCTCTATACGCCACGCAGTGGGCTGAAAAGTAAAGAAGAAATAGGAAGAAGAAGAAGCGTTTCGTATCAGCAGAAAACCTTCCACTCATCGGTGCAGCTTGGTTTTCTGCCTGCTGCAGACGCTTGAAAATAGATCAAACTGATCTCTTCTCATATATACTCAGAATAATAATAAAAAAAACTCAGAAAAATAATAAAAATAATTATATGAAGAAAAAACACTCCTATACGAGCCCAGGAGGAAAAATAAATAAAATTAATGGGTTGTGTTGAAATAACAAATTAGAACATTTTTTAGTTTTTGCTATATACCGGAGAATCCCAAAAAATTCTTTCTTGAACAAAATTAAGTTTAACCCGGTAAAAAGTCCAAAAGAGTAATCTGTAATTTGAATTTCAGAAAACCGTTGCAGTACTTCAACCATTTGATACTCGAAAATTTTTTGTTTTCGGATCGGCACCAAACATGACTTAAAAATTTTTTTTAAAATATCTCCATGCAGCACGTAATAACAATTTAGTTAACGTGAAAAAGGCAGAAAATAAAATAAGCAAAAACGAGTTTTCAAACAAAACTGAGAGGTGGACTCAGATTTTATTCGCTGACAATCACCGATATATTTCAGTATGATCAATCAGAGGTAATCAGTGATTTGATTCATGAAGAGAAATAATATTCAAGAGAAATGTCCCAATAAAAAAATCTGAGTTCACCTCTGTGTGTGAAGAAAAGTTTATTTTCTACTTTTTCATGCGGCTTGGCCTCAGTTTTGTTTGAAAACTCGTTTTTTACTTATTTTATATTTACTAATATCCCAGAACAATGTGGTGCAATTAATCATTTTTCAGTTATCATAGGGAAATTTTGATTAGATTTAAATATATGTAATTAAATTCAATCGATCGACTGTTCGGTGATAAAGTTCTGGTACTGGTACTTGGCTTTTGACTGCCATAATTATTTATTTTTTATTTTTTCATATACAATCTTTATCAATCCATCAATGCTTTCCTTAGATTTTCGGTAATACATTTGAAGGACTGGGTCTTCCAAATCTTTAAGCATGCATTGTGATATCATCCTTGTTGCAATTGATGGATTCTTCCACATCCTTTTTTTAATCATTTCACCCCAAACAACTAATTACCAATTACTGCAGGGCTTATGTCTTTAAATTTTTCAGGCAGTTTCCTAGTTTTTAACAAAAATCGAAAAACTCCTCAACGCATTTGACTGGATTACTAATTTGTCACCAAATGACGCAATATGTAACGACAGTCAATCAGTAACGATTAAAAATCAATCAGTCGGTGACAAGTCAACAGACGAGTCGGTGATTGGACAATGAATTGACTCGGCAGTGTGCGGTCTCCCTAAGACTTAAAAAATCTTTTACCTGCACCTGAATATATAATATTGTTACGAGCGTGGGCTTCGTTCGTTATTTAAAACACAATATTTCAGATATCATTAACAAGTTCTTTCTTTTATTTAACTTCACTATTTATTTTTATACATTTACAAACAATTATCAAATCAACTCTTTATAGTTATCGCTAGTACTGTACTTCTAATTATCGCAATAGTTTACTTCGTTCATTTCACTGTCTGAAATAAGACTGCCTCCTGGATGTGAGAAGCGCCGTATTTATACTCAACGAATTATCCTAGAACCTTCCTGAATATTCCGTTCTCTGAACCCAAAGTTTACTAGGATGTCACTAGCCTAAAGGTGTATCTATTTCCAACAGATGTCGCTTGTGTCACTTTGTAGCGCGTAACACTGCCCCCTTCTTAAAATTGTTCGTCCCGAACAACAGGTGGTCCACGGTCTTGATGCTCGTAGTATTTGCATAAACGATCCAGGTGAACGATTTTCCGTTTCCCTCTTGTACCGCGCTGAATCCGGTATACTACGTCATTAATTCTAGTTACCACTGAATACGGTCCTTCCCCCTGTTGTTGTAATTTTGGAGAACGTCCCTTACGTCGTTTCGGGTTGTACAGCCAAATAAGGTCACCTTCACTAAATCCTGCTGAATTAGCATGTACGTGATAGCGGATCTTCATCCTATCGGTATTTACCGCTAATTTTGCTCTCGTTTCCTCGTGCACATCAGCTTATCGTTGGCTAAGCTCCGATACATAGTCGTCTGGTAACTTTTGTTCGCCTCTGGGTGTACCAAACTTGAGGTCGCTTGGTAAACGCATTTCCCTTCCGAATACGACCTTAGCTGGAGTTTGTCCTGTCGTGTTGTGAACAGCTGATCGATAAGCCATTAGGAACACGGGAATATGTCGAACCCAATCGCGTTGATGACAGTTGACTACTTTCTTTAGATGCTCAACCAATGTTCTGTTGAAGCGCTCTACCATGCCATCAGATTGTAGATGCAGAGGAGTTGTTCTGGTTTTTCTTATTCCCAGCATTTTACACATCTCCTGGAAAGTCCGTGATTCGAAGTTGCGTCCTTGGTCCGAATGAAGTTCCTGATGTGCACCAAATCAAGTGATCCAATTTATTAGTACTTGTTCCGCAACTGTGTTTGTCTCTTGATTAGGGATTGCATAAGCTTCAGGCCATTTACTGAAATAATCAATAGCAACTAATATGTAACGGTTACCGTTATCTGTTTCTGGAAAAGGTCCAGCTATGTCTATGGCTTTCCTTTCAATTGGGGCTCCTACATTATACTTATGCATGGTCCTTTGCAAGAAGCACAGATAGTGCATCTGCGGCACCACTCCTCCTCATCCTCTCGCATATATAACCAATAAAACCGTTCTCCACTGTGCATTTCTTCTAAAACATATTTGACCTTCGATGCTGGCACGACTATCTGCATTCGGAATGACTCGCCGTTAGTTGCTTCCCACTTGCGTTTTAATATACCACAATCAACGTGAAGAGAATTCCATTGATCCCAGAAGCTCTTCAGTTTCTCACTCCTGCCCGAGATATCTTTCCATTGTGGTCTTTGCATGTCTTCTTTCCAAGTAAGAATAGGTGATATGTCTGGGACTTCCCGTTGTGCTGCTCGCAAGCTCTCATTGTCCCAACCCGTCGATGGTTCCACCGTTATCAGCTGTATAGTTGCCTTTGTTTCTTTTTCTTCCACCCGGACGCAATGTTTGCATTGAAGTTTGCATGGACGTCGTGAAAGGCGTCTGCATTTCCATGGATACGTCCTCTTCGGTGTTGGATTTCAAAGTCATAAACTTGGAGTCGCTCTATCCATCTCGCCACTTGCCCTTCAGGGTTCTTAAACTGCAAAAGCCGTTTAAGCGCTACAGGGTCTGTGCGGAGGATAAATTTCTGCCCGTAGAGATATTTATGGAAATGTTTTGTTGAATTTACAATAGCAAGTAGCTCTTTTCTCGTAGCACAATAATTTCTCTCTGATTTTGAAAGTGCTTTGCTATAATACGCTACTGGCACCTCTTGACCATCCTTCTCCTGTGAAAGCACTGCCCCCATACCTACATTGCTGGCATCCGTGTCCAATATAAAAGTTTTTCCCAACATTGGATAGTGAAGTACTGGACTTTCGCAGAGATGTTCTATCAAATTCTCAAAACTCCCGTTACATTTATCAGACCATATGAACGGCTCTCCTTTTTCTGTAAGTTGATGTAGGCTTCTTGCTATATCTGCAAAACCTTTTACGAATCGCCTGTAGTAGGTAGCTAGACCAAGAAAACTCCTTAATTGATGTTTGTCCTTTGGAATTGGCCAATTTTTGACAGCTGTTATCTTTTCTGGATCAGTTCTTACGCCTTGTGATGAAACTATGTGCCCCAAATATTTTACTTCACTTTTAAATAGAGCGCATTTATTCGTACTGAGCTTCAGTTGCGCATCTCTCAGTCTTTGAAGTACGTCCCATAAGTTGTTTTTATGTTCCTCGAATGTCCTTCCGATTACTTTTATGTCATCTAAATAGACAAGACATGTTTTCCAGGTTAATCCACGTAAAACACATTCCATGAGTCGTTCGAATGTGGCAAATGGCATAACTCTGAATTGCCATAAGCCACTTCCAACTGAGAAGGCAGTTTTCTCTCGGTCCTCGGGATGTATTTCCACTTGCCAGTAACCACTCTTCAAGTCTGGAAAACCATTGCGCTCCGGTAAGGGTGTCCAATGTATCATCAATCCTTGGTAATGGGTAGCTATCCTTTCTGGTTAAGTTATTTAGTTGGCGGTAGTCTACGCAGAATCGGGTGCTGCCATCCTTTTTCCTGACCAAAACAACTGGCGATGTCCAAGGGCTGTTAGATTCCTCTATTATGCCTTGTTCCTTCATGGAGTTTATCATATCTGCAACTTCTGGTTGTTTGGCTAATGGTAGTCTTCGTAGTGTCTGCCGAATGGGCCTAGAATCTCCCGTATCGATTCGATGCTGGACAAGATTTGTTTTGCCGAAATCATCATCATTCATTGCAAATAATTCCGAAAATTCCTCGATCACCTCTTTGGCATCGTTATATTGCTTTTCACTTAAGGCACTAGATGCAAGAAGCTTCTGAATCTGCTGGTATAGGTTTTGTCTCCTTGGCATTACTACCATTTTCCAAATTAACAATCTGATAAACGGGTTCACAATTTCCAATTATAGCACCTTATTTTAGTTGTACCTCATTTTCGGATATATTGAGCACTCTGACTGGAATTAATGTTGCGCCTTCTCCCTTCACTAAAGTCTTACCAACGATGATGTTCGATGTAACTTTTGTAGGGTTAGGCTCTACCAGATAGAATCGGCAGGTCCCGATGTCATCAGTAGGCTTTGTCCATACTAGCGTCTCGGAGCATGCAGAGAGAGTAATATTTTCACAGACCATCGTCCTTATTTTCGAAGGATAATCTGCTCCTACTCCTAGTCTCATAGGAATTTCTATATTGCCATATTTGAGGATCCGTTCGCCGACATCTAGATTTATTCTATATGTGGTCATGAAATCTACTCCAAGAATGCATTCAGCCATGATATATGACACCAGGAAAGTGTGAGGAAATAGTAGTTCGCCTAGTTGAACATCCAAAGTCATTTCTCCAAAAACTTGTGCTGCTGCTCCAGTTGCTGTTCTTAGTAAATATTTGGTAGTGTTGTGAAGCCACTTGTTTTTGACGAGATCTGCTCTAATAATTGACCTCGAAGCCCCAGTGTCGATAGTGATTGCGCAGCCATTTTTCCCTACACTTCCATATATAACGAGACTGCTATTATTTCTCTGCAACTGGGCTACCTGAATGATGACTTCGGGGCTGCCGACTCTACCAACCAACTTCTGCCCCCAAAGTTGGTTTTTACATGTTTTCAGACTGTTCAACAGGAGAGCTGATCCGACTAGTCGCTGTTTTATTTCTAGTCTCTCCACGAATAGTTTGCTCCCTGGCTCCACATCTTTGGCATACTTTTCTGTTCTCCTCTTCTTGTGATTCCATTCGTCGGCGTTTTCTGCAGTCCCTTTGGAGATGTCTGGGTCTATTACAATTCCAGCATCGAAGAATACCACGTGACAGAGTGCTCTCTAATGACTGCATTCTGTTGCAAGTACATTCCTCCACCGAAATTTCTCTCACTCGTAGTGCACTCCGAGAAGCTTGTCTTGCAGATTCGTATGCTAATGCATAGGCTAGCGCTTCTGCTGTTGACTTCTTTCCTGCTAACCTTAGTGCTTGTTGTAAATTTTGATCTTCAATAGCGTTCACAAATGCTTCTGTTGCTACTTCATTAAGGAATTCTGCATTGACGCTAGAGTATGATAGATAAGCTAATCTTTCCACATCAGCCTGCAGTTGTTGTGCTTTTGAATCCTGTTGCGTAACTGCAAGCGATATACCTGCTGCATGTGTTCATCTCCATAACGTAATTCTATCGCCTGTACTAATGAAGTGTAATCACGTTGCCTGTCAATCGATATAGTTTGTAATAGCTCTGACGCAGGACCTCGAAGTGCTAATACCAGAGCTGTAGCTTTGTCTGCATCAATCCATCCATTTACTTCGGAAGCTGCCTCAAATTGTCTCTTGAAAATATGCCACGAATTTTGTCCATCAAATATTGGAGGTTTCATTCTGCCTGCACCGGATGTTTCAGTTCCTTCATGGCGAGCTTGTTGATGCTTGATTCTCTCCAAATCTGCTTTAAAGTTGTCAAGCTTCTCCGTAACATTTTGTTGTACTGCCGACACTTGTTGTTGAACTTCTAGCACTTCCTGCTGGATTCCTTCAATTTTCACATTTTGTTCGTCTAATGAATTTTTAAGAAAATTTTTCTGTTCCTCCAAACAGGTTTCTAGACAATTCTGCAAAGAACTCTTTTGTTCTTCTAAACGGGTTTCGAGAGAATTCTTTTGCTCTTCTAAGCATGCTTGCAGAGAATTCTTTTGTTCCTCAAGAGCATTCTTCTGCTCATCTAAACGGGATTCCAGAGAATTCTTTTGCTCTTCTAAACTTGCTTGCAGAGAATTCTTTTGTTCCTCCTCCTCTTTTGTTCTTCCAAGAGAGATTGCTTTTGCTCCTCAAGAGAATTCTTCATCTGCAGAGCTGAAAGCTTCAGTTTGGTCATTAAGGTACCCAAAAGCTGTTCCATGTTCATCGCAGGCTCTTCTTCAGCTTCAGCTTCTTCTTCAAATACAAATGTCTCAGTATTCTTTTCTTCCTCTATCAAGGCTTGTCTAAGTCGCTCGACTAGAACATTCTTTAGACCTGTCGTTTGCAATGACCGCTTCCCCAACTCCACTTTCAATTACTGAATGCGAAGCTCCTCTAGTTTGCGTCCCATTACTTTGATAATTCACTCACAGATTGATATAAAATTATCTTTCGGAATTATCACTTAAAGCAGGAAAGTTACACACGATTTCACCAAATTAATCACCTTTTGAATTTCAAAGTCAAATGCCACCACTTTATTTCGCGATTTTATCCCACTTCTGACACCAGTTGTTACGAGCGTGGCCTTAGTTCGTTATTTAAAACACAATATTTCAGATATCATTAACAAGTTCTTTCCTTTATTTAACTTCACTATTTACTTTTATACATTTACAAACAGTTATCAAATCAACTCTTATAGTTATCGCTAGTACTGTACTTCTAATTATCGCAATAATTTACTTTGTTCATTTCACTGTCTGAAATAAGACTGCCTCCTGGATGTGAGAAGCGCCGTATTTATACTCAACGAATTATCCTAGAACCTTCCTGAATACTCCGTTCTCTGAACCCAAAGTTTACTAGGATGTCACTAACCTAAAGGTGTTTCTATTTCCAACAGATGTCGCTTGTGTCACTTTGTAGCGCGTAACAATATATTGAATTGAAAGCTAATGAGTAAACTTAGAGAAAAACAAAATTAATTAAATAAACCTAAAAAGTTAAAAGATTACGAAAAGAGAATTAATTTGAGAATTATAATATTATAAAAAGTAAACAAAGATAATAACAGAATTCGGAATATGAGTATAGAAACTCAAGAATAGCAACTAATAGAACATAATTGCATTTATTAAAGAAAAAATTAACGAAATTAAGATCTCTGACAGTGACAATTAAGTGTTTTGACTGAGTACAAAGATAAATAAATTTTGTGATCATTAGTTGTCAATAGCTGAGTTTTGGAATAAAAGTTCCCTGAAAGCCCCCAACGCGCTGGATCTTTGAAAGTTGACAGGAAGTGAGTTCCACAAACATATTAATCGAACAAAGTAAGAGTTCTCCTTTATTGAATATCTGTGTCGCGGAATTAAAATGTTAAGATGTATAGATGAACTTAGGAAAACTAACTCGTCATGTAAGTAAGAAGTTACACAGTTTTGAAATATAGTTCTATGAAGAAAAATTAGTTGCCTTCGAACGAGAAAAGTGCAACCGAAACGGAAAAATATGATCAAATCGTTTCAGCCCAAAGACAAATCTCGTGCAACCATTAAAGGGGATAATCATATAAGGAACTACAGCGTACCGAAATTATTGTGATGACATGTCTGGGCAGAAGTGTAGCAAAATTTGCGTGCTTCATGCTAGCTACGTGTTGTTGGTTGACTCTATTGCCATCATCGCCTCGCCCAAAATTTCTTCAGCTTCTTCCTTCTAACAAAGTAAATTGTCTTTAACAGATGGGGCTGACTGAACAGGGAGTGTCCTGATTCTCCACAGCCTCTTAACCTCTTAAAATTAAAGTTTCTCCAAAAACATTTGTGTAGAATACTAATTCTGCTAAATCCCTTTCTTGCTAAAGGGAATGCCCATTTTTCATACAACGTTAGGCCTGAAACCTCCAGACATGAGAGATGTCTCAAACGATGCATTATAACACTCTGAACTTATTTTATCATCAATGTATATTGCAATTAAGCAGGTAAAAGCTTCGGTGATCGGATGTAGCTTGAGTGACTTGGGTGAAAAAGTGGACTTTTCTAGTTATCGTGTGTAGGTTTAGTTATTGAAACAATAAACGTTTTACTTATGTAATGTTATATTCCATTAATTATTATTATTATTATTATTTTCCTAAAGAACAGACGTGTCAATTCAGAGCTTACAGAAAAAATAATTATAAACAGTGAAGAACAGTAGCGAAAATCCCGGAAAAGTGACCAAATCTTATATTGGAATTGAGTGTTTTATGTGCAGTGTGTTTAGTGAAAAAATATTTAAAAAAAACTGTTAAAATATTAATAAATTAATTGCTAAAAAGAATAAATTGAGTGACAGGTTGGGATTTGTAAATTATTTCGGTTGTTGCCATGGCAACATGGCAACCTTGAACAAATTTAGTGTATTGAATTGATTTCGAGAGGAACAATCGACGAAAAATTAAATTAATTAAATTAAAGTATTAAAATTAATAAATTAATAAAAAATTAAATAAAAGCAAATCCGTTGCTGCCGTACTCAAATGAGCAGCAGCGATTCTGGGGGGAGTGATGATCCCCTCAAACTAAACGGAACGAGGAAGAAGAATGCAAAGCCTTCTTCCTCTTCTTCTAAAAAAAAAATTATAAGAGGGCCCACAGAAAAGGCCATCAAGGGCCCTACTGAAGAGGCCAATAAACTGCAGCCAACTCCGTCGGAGAAGACTGCAGGAAGTACAGAGGCCGCTGTACCTGAAGAACCTGGAGCATCAGCCCCGGACACTACAGAAATTTCTGCAGCATCGGTAGCTGCATCTCTGACCAAAGCTGAACCGTCGGCTTTGAGCTTGGGACAACATCCTACGCTGAAGGATGTTGTTAAAATGGCGTCGGATTCAGCGCCAAAGGCAAATTATGCTGTCATGAGGCCACCGCTTTCTTCAAGCGCCTCCAAGAAGCAGCCAACAGTACAAGGAGGACAAGCAGTAGCACTACGATCCCCAGCATTACAGTCAGGGATCTCATATGCACAGGTAAGTGGCGGTTCCAAGCAGGCTTCCACCATAGAAATTTTGAGTAAAGGCTTCACTCCTCGTCCAGCCCCATTGGACGCAGGTAAGCCTCGGCCCAAGACCAGTGCGGGTCTGCAGGGCTTCTTCGACGGGAGATGGCAGGATGAGAGCTACGGTATGCAGCTCGAGCACATCAGAGGATGTCCTCAGAGCGCATACCTGAAGGCAATCTTCCGCGTCGTCTCCTGTGAGCAGCTATTCTCCATGGGGATAATAGCTGGGGGAATGGTTGAGGTGTATACCACAACCCTCGAAAGTGCTACCAAGCTTATGCTTGAGGGCATCGAGGTGGAGGGTAGACACCTTGTGCCGTTCCCACTCAGGGAAAAGCCCACGAAGGTCGTGTTTTCACGGGTCCCTATGCGAGCTTGCCATGAAGACCTCCTAAATTTCTTGGGAAGATTTGGGAAGGTTCATGGCAACGTTCGTGCCATTCCCTTAAAAATTGGGGACGAGGGTCTCGGGCGGGGTATCTTCGGTACTAGCCGGGAGGCGTCCATCACCTTGAATAAGGGGTGTACGCTTCCAAAGGGCTTTTACCTGAGCTTATCCGGCTCGAGGCACTGGATAGACGTTGGCACCGAAGCGAAATGCCATGCTTGCCATTTGGTAGGGCATTTTATTGCTGACTGCCCCAGGAGAACCGGGAAGAAGGCTGAACCGAGGGTTCCCTCGAAGGAAGCCACTACTTCAGTAGTGGATCTGGAGAAGGAGCCTTCGTCCGGCACTCGACTTGCTATTCTGGAGCAGTCAGTGACTAAGGTGCCTGAAGCTGTCCCAGAGGCAAAAACGAATAAGGCTATAAACGGTGCCACGTCGGCACGTGAAAACACGGCTACTTCCGACGAGGAGTCGACTAGCCATGTAGTTAAAAAAAAGAGGACAAGGAGGAAGACGAAGGTGGACCGGGTGATGCTGCCTCCTCCAGAGCCAGCAAAGCCAGTCGCTCCAAAACGGCCCCACTCGGAGGAGGACGATAGTGGTGCTCGCGGTTCGAAGGTTGTTGTGAGGGACACGGAAGTGTCTCTCGAGCAGCTTTCGGACTGCGATATGACCGGTTTTGATGAGACTGGCCTCTCGAGCTTCGGTGGCTACGAGTCATGTGATAGTATCATTTCGACTGGTAGCCAATTTGAAGTCTCGAAAGGGATGGAGACCCTTCCTAGGAAGAAGATCTCCGAAATTCTTACCCAGCTCCAGTACAAGAAGAATTCAGATAAAATCTGGAGTATTCTTGTAAGGGAGCTGGAGAGGCCAGAGTTGTTACTTCCTCAGCTTCAACTCCTACAACAGGAGTCCAGGAAGAGGAGGAAGTACAACGATGTTGCTCGGTTAGAACGACTTCATAGGAAGGTGGAGGAGTTGCTTCAGGAGCATCGCTTGGCCGATTCTCCTCGTCAATAGACGTCGCACATTCATCGTTTGAGCTTTTCATCTCTTTGAATGTGCAAGATAGCTTCGATCAACACCGGGGGCTTAAGTGCACATACAAGGTTACACAGCACTATCGAACATGTCAAAATGTTCGATATAGACATCGCGCTTCTACAGGAGACGAATTTTACACAAGACACATACACACAACTTGAGCGCTATGCTTATTTACACACTGGCTATGCAATGTTTGCCACACCTGCGCCTCGCCGAGGCTCAGGGGTGGCAATCATTGTATCCAACAAATTTACACTATCGTCTCCTGTCTATACAGATATCTTCCCAGGCTTCGCTTCTTCCTTGGACTTTGTCATTCAAGACAAAAATATCAAGGTAGTAAACGTGTACCTTCCTCATGACCAGGACATTACAAGACAAGTTCTTGATAGTGTTCAGTCGTGTCTGGTGAATTTTAGCGGTGAAACTGTCCTCGGAGGTGATTTCAACTGCACTCTGAATCCCTCAATGGATCGGCACTCTGGAGTTGAGTTCAACTCTGTCAATGCTACTCGATTGAGGAATTTTGTCGGTGTTTTCAGACTCGTGGATATCTATCGTTGGATGCATCCTACGACTAGATCATACACGAGGGTCTCGCGAAATATCCATGGAAGTCTCGCAGGCTCCAGAATTGATAGACTTTACGTCTCACCTGGAATACTAGAACATTTCGTTGGTGTCACTCATGAAGTGTGTTCCGTTAGTGATCATCTTCTTGTAGTGGCGACCAGCACTCTAGTTGAAAGACGAACTGCATACTGGATATTCAACAACTATTTGTTGAATTCCGAGCAGTTCATCAATGAGTTCACTGAATTCTGGCACGATTGGCAAGAGAGGAAAGTTAACTTTCCTTTTCTTAGTCAATGGTGGGATGTTGGAAAGCTCCAGATTCGGTCTTTTATCGAGACGAGTTTCAATCGAAGTGACTATCAAGCTTCTAGTTTGTCGGCCGAGGTCTCTCGGGTGGCAGCTCTTCTCCCAACTCAGCCGGGGTTGATTCTTTATTTCAATGGAATAAAGGAACGCTTGGCGACACAGACTTACAAGCACAGCTTGGAGTTTGTGCTGCGCGGCCAATCGCGCTGGCTGAGAGAAGGCGATTCTCCAACTGAGTACTTCTTTCAGGCGACTAGACGTCGTACTGCTTCTTGTGAGGTCGAATCGATAATTGATGAATCTGGACAAGTCCTCAACGGACAACAGCTATCAGAATATATTCGAGACTATTACAGTAGTCTCTACTCTGAATCGACGTCGACAACATCCTCGACCACTCATGAATTCCTTGAGAATATTCCCACTTTCTTTGAAGACAGTAAGGAGCTCCTGGATACATTAATCACATTGGAGGATATGATTGCTGCGACAAAGGATCTAAGGCGACACACTTCACCTGGTTATGACGGCTTGACTCCAGAATTCTTCATACGTTTCAGGGATTTATTAATTCCTGACCTTTTGGAAGTCTTCAATTCGGCGGTTGAGACGCATTCAGACTTTCCTTCTAGTTGGAGGAGATCTGTTATGCGCTTGATTCCAAAGAAGGGAGATTTGCAGAGGATGGGGAACTGGAGGCCAGTAACCCTATGCAATGTAGACTACAAAATCGTCTGCAAAGCATTAGGGGCGATACTCCGCTCAGTGATTGCTTCGGTAATACACCCGGAACAGTCCTATTGTGTACCTGGTCGTAGTATCTACGACAACATCGCGGTAGCCAAGCATTTGTTTGCCTACCATGAACAGACAGGTGCACAAATGGCCATGATTTCACTTGACCAGCAAAAGGCTTTTGATAGTGTCTCGCACGAGTATCTTTTGACTGCTCTCGAAGCATTTGGGTTTCCGCCCAGGTGGCTCGATATCGTCGGGAAACTGTATAGAGATTCAGCGATTTTGATTAAGCATCATGGACAAGTTCTGGCTCCTATCTCGTTTCATCGAGGTATCAGACAGGGCTGTCCGTTGTCAGGTATGCTTTATGATCTTTCGTTGGAGCCGCTACTGGTGAATCTTCGTCGAATGCTCGGACAGTATGCAGTTCGTCTGCCGTATACCAATGTGAGGCCTCTTATGTTGGCGTATGCGGATGATCTGTCTATTTTCGTGACAAGACATGAAGCTTTTCCGGTCGCTCGTGCTGTTTTCGAACAGTTCGAGCGTATAGCGGGCGCTAAAATCAACCTTAGTAAGAGTCAAGGCTTGTGGTGTGGAAGGTGGAGAGATCGTACAGATACTCCACTGAACATCCAATGGACTAATACTTGCCTGAAGTATTTAGGTGTGTATATCGGACGCGAGAGTAAATCAAATAATAGCCGCATCGCTCTTGAGAAACTCTCTAGAGCTGTAAACTCATGGCGTAGTCGACTGTTTCCACTATCCTTAATGGGTAGGTCAGTCGTGATAAACTATTTGATTACCTCGTCCATCGTTCATCTGCTAAAGTCTGAGACGTTTGATGAAGGCTTCGTAGGTCTTCTTCAAGCAAAAGCGATAGACGCCTTTTGGTGCGGAAGACGATGGGTTGCTGAAAGCACGCTCTGTCTGCCAGTCAAGATAGGTGGATTAGGTCTCACTAACTTGGTTGTGAAATCAAGGTGTCTCCAAGTGCGTGCATTCCAAAGAGTGTTTTCCCAGAGAGACAGCTTGATTTCTCAACTGTGGGTGAATGTACTGGGAGGGATCGGCATAGGGGAGTATTACTACCTACTCTCTGTTCGACCACCTTATCCTCGTGACTGGCCACAGGATCTAATCTCAACGATTCAGACCTGGAGCAGAATTAGGCCAGCATTTCACCTTCAGTGGAATGCTCTAAGGTACACGCAATTCGCATCGATTCCAATCAGGTTTAATCCTGAATTAATAGATTCAGTGTTCAGTAATGCTCGGGGTTTTGAAGCTGACACGCATACACTGACAGTTCTCGGAGATATTATTGATATCTCTGGAAACTGTCGAATAAACACTAACACTTCACAACTACACGACCTGGCTGCTTCTGCGCGGGAGAGATTTCGCCAACTTGGGACCAGTGACCTTGGCACTAAGTTGGAAGATGCTTTCGTTCTGAACAGACCACCACACACACCTTTCAGCACACTTACAACACGTGTGCTCCGTGACGTGCTTATGTCAATAAGACCTCCGGAGTATACAGAATACAACAGATGGCGAACACACCTCGGGGTGAATATGGGCGTGATGGGAGGGATAACTTGCAGAGTAGTCTACAGTTATCCTTCTAGTTACAAAGATGCTGATGTAGCATTCAAATTGCTGCATCACAGTCTTATGCATCCTAATCAGTTGTCACATATCGACCGTCGAGTTCAGAGGATTTGCACAGTTTGTGCTGGTGAGGGCACCCTGTTTCACAGGTTCTTCACTTGTCCGGCTTTGCAGGGTCTAATGGATCTCGTGAGCGGTATGTGTCAGTTTATCCACCCGAATTTCGGCATTACTAGGACATCGTTTCTATGGGGACCAAGGGTCTGTAGTCGAGTGAATTGTTTGATTAGCTTTGTGTTGACACTGGCCAAATCTACAATTCACCTGTACTACATGAGAGTCGAAGATGGGAATCAGAACACTGACCCACAACACCACGCACACGCACTTAAGCGCCACTTCGTTGACAGGTTGAAGAGACGTTTACGTCTCGAATATCTGGCAACGAACGCAGACACATTCAACTGCACATGGCAACCACTATCGTCGGTGCAGGATGGAGCTCTTGTCTTTCGCTGGTGAGAACAGGCCACAGCATTTGCAACACTAGTCCACGGGGCTTCTCCCCGCTTAGGAATCGTTGCACGTGCGGTGGGAAGGACAAGCACTCTGTTAGAGATGCTAAGCTGGAGGGATGATGAGGGCAGTTTGTAGAGGTCTACGATACTACAGGCCGCCCTCGCGGGACTCTATAACGGTATCGGCTAAATTTTTTCGTTCGTTCGGTCATTTATCTTTGATTCGGTTTCGGTCTCGGTGCTAAATTACAAAATTTTTTGTTGAAAATTCGTTCGTTAAGTAAATATTTTTATTAGATTATTTTGGAAATTGAGGCTTCTTGGAACTGCCACTTACCCAATTGTCAAAATTGGGACAAGTAATAAATTTTTTGTTTTCTCATATTTTAGGCATTTTTCAAAATTTTTGTTATACGTTATATACAGTCTCTTTTGAGAATTTAATGTTTCATTTTTTTCTTCTCGTTTATTGTTAGTGTCTAATTTGTTCTCGTTGTCCCTTTTGACCAATTTTGTGTTATTTTAGATTAGTCATTGTCTGTCTTTTTACACATTGTAGAGCCTTTTGCCACCTAGTTTAAGGATTTTGAAAACAGCCACAGAGCCAAAAATAAAAGAGACTTATTTACATAAAAAAAAATTATTATTATTTTAATTATTAGTTTTAACAATACTTTAGATATACTAGAGAAATATAATTATACTTATTTACGAGCACTTGTGCTGAGTTGCGGTCAGCAGCATAGTTGATGAAAGAGTGCCTGTCCGACAAGAGACATGGTTTTGCGTCAAACTTAAGGTGTGCGTTCGTAAATTTAGATTTTGATGTCTGTCATTTTAATATAATGTTAGGCATACACTACAAAACCCCCTTCCGAGTAACCTATCTATGGATACTGTTTGGTTCTTTCCGTTTATCTCAATGACATATTGTTTTCGTAGGCATTTTATAACTTTATATGGGGCTTCGTATGGGGGCTCTAAACCTTTTCGAACCCGATTACTCGAATGAAAACATAGTCAGTATTTTCTAAGTCTTTTGGGATGTATGTATCACTCTGTGTTTGTGATCTTGGTGGAGTTGGTGCAATATTTTGCATTTGTTTTCTTACCATGTCCACCAATTTGGTTGGGTCGCATTGTTATTTATCTTTGTTTTCATAAAAATTTCGCCGGGGATACGTAATGTTTGACCGTAGACAAGCTCTCCTGGTGAGCATTTGAGATCTTCCTTAACCGTGGTTCTCATACATAGGAGTACCCAAGGCAGATCTTCGCTCCAGTGTTTGTAGTTTGCACGTGCCCTTAGAGTAAATTTGAGCTATCTGTGCATTCTTTCTACCATACCATTGCTATTCGGGTGGTAGCTCGTTGTGTGAATTCTATGGGCGCCTAATAACTGTGTTAACTCCCTGAATAAATGAGATTCGAACTGAGTTCCTTGATCCGTAGTAATTTCGAGTGGGCATCCGAATCGGGAGATGTATTGATTTAGAAATGCTTTCGCCACTGTAGCTGCCGAGCTATCTCTGACTGCGTATGCCTCTGGCCATCTCTTAAATCGATCTACGATCGTTAAGATATAGTTATTTCTGCGAGACTGAGGGAGAGGGCCAACTAGATCTATATGTATGTAATCGAATCTTCTACTTGGTTGTTCGAATTTCTGTAAAGGTGATTTTATGTCTCGGTGAATTTTACTTCTTTGGCAATCTAAACAATTTTTTGCCCAGTATGCTGTGTCAACATTCATGCTTGGCCAGAAGTATTTTGATGTGCATAGTTTCCGACTTGCGCGATTTCCGGGGTGTGCTAAATTATGCAGGTCATCGAAGATTGATTTTCGCATCTCTTCGGCAATATATGGTCTATTTTTTCCTGTTGATATTTCGCAACAGATTCTTGTCATATCGCGTGAAACTATAATTGGAATGTATTCTAATTTCCATTTGCTTTTTTCTTTACAGTTTTTTTTTTTTGCAAAGATTGCAGTTCGGTGTGTTTCTCTTGAAGAGCAACTATTTTTTGAATATTTATTCCTGTGAACTCCATCGGTACGATCTCGGGGTTGCTCGGCCTGGATAAAAAATCCGCGACGACGTTCAGTTTGCCAGCTATGTGACGTATGTCGCTAGTAAACTGTGATATAAATTCAACATGGGTAGTCTGTCGCGGACTTCTATCTGTTTTAGATGTCAATGCTGAAGTAAGGGGCTTGTGATCCGTGTAAATTGTTAAATCTCGACCTTCGATCAGATAACGGAAATGCTTTATTGACAGCTAGATGGCCAATACTTCTCTATTAAATGCAGAGTATCGAGTCTCTAACGGCTGCAGTTTTTTTTTTAAAAGAATGCGAGTGGACGCTAAATTTGTTTGTCGGAATCGCATTGCTGCAGTACTGATCCTATTGCTATGCCAGAACTGTCTGTCGTGATTACAAAATAATCGTTGTTAGATGGATGGGTGAGAAGTGTAGCTGATGCCAAGATTGACTTTGCTTCCTCGAAAGCGATCTTACATTCAGATGGCCAATTTAAATTCTTACTTTCATTTTTTGATTTTGCTACTTTTGCCGTGTATGCATAGATTGGGGATAGAATCTTAGCAATATATATATTATAAAAATTTATCATTCCGAGGAATTGTTGTATTTGCTTTAGTGAACTAGGCGGTGCTAGAGATAATATTGTCTCTACTCGCTCTTTATTTGGAAGAATTCCTTCTTCCGAAATAACGTGTCCTAAAAATACTGGGTCTTTGTACCGAATGTGCATTTTGAAATTTGTATTTTTAAATCGTGCTCCCTTAAGCGTTGAAAGACTTGTGTTAAGTGATCTTTATGTTCTTCTTCTGAGCGACTAGCAATTAAGATGTCGTCAATATAGGCATAGGCAAAATCTAGCGTTTCTAAGACCGAATAGCATTCGGTTGAACTTAAATAAGCCGAATGGCACTTGAGATGAGTTGCGGTAGGCAGCAGAGTTGATGAAAGAGTGTCTGTCCGACAAAAAACATGGTTTTACGTCAAACTTAAGGTATGCGTTCGTAAATTTAGATTTTGCTGTCTGTCATTTTAATATAAGGTTAGGCATACACTACACGTGATTGCGTTGAATTGGTGCGTTGTGGAAAATGACTTCCTATGAGAAAAATGATCATAACAGAGTACTAATAGCCATGGAAGAGAGAACTGTATAAATTTATGCGAAATGTAGTAACTGGGGCGTATGCAACCCACGTGCATGAAAATGGGGCTTCCGGCAGCAAAAACGTCCCGAGAACGTTTTCTAAATCGCGAAAAAGTACACCGTCCGGTAGTACCCGCCGAGACCTTTCATTTGATATGCAGTCGCATTGGAACTGGAATTGTTGCGGCATTAAAAATTGCGTGTGTACCTCCTTGGTACCAAGTTTAAAGTCGTAACTGACTGCGCGGCATTTAAAGCTACAATGCAGAAAATGGAATTGGCACAAAGGATTGCTGGAAGATTGTGATTATACTATAAAGCATCGAAATGGAGACAACCAGAGGCGGATTTCCCTATAGGCCGAGTAGGCCCGGGCCTAGGGTGGCAAATTTAGGGGGCGACAAAACTTGGTGAGTTGTTTTTTTAGTAGGCGCGCCCACTGTAAACCCACACATCAACGTTCAAAAATTCTTAAATGTATCTATAGCACCCCGAAAAAATAATTTACGCATATAGAGATTAGGATTATTAAAAGTTTAGATCATCGAACTGGATCTCTGCTGTTCAAGCGTATCATTTTCATGTTGCTCCACTACAGACTACATATATTAGTACTGTGATATTTGCTATTTTCGCTACTATTAGTATTAGTTTTCGTGCACGGTGAAGGAGAGGAATAATCGTTCGCGGGATCCGTCATATCACCACTACCCCCCGCCCGCAGGCGCGTTTTACAGGGAGTAGGGGGCGTTAATCTTCCATAGGCCTAGGGCAGCCAAGTTATCAAATCCATCCCTGGAGACAACATGAAACATTCATACGCATTGAGTCGAAATTCTTTGGTAATGACATCTAACTTAATACACTCGGTGTACAAGCGACTCAATTAAAAGATGAGAAACTGAAAATTATAAAGAAGTTGTTGGAAAAAGAAGATTATAAGGATTATTTTACGGAAGCAGGAGTTTTATATAAATTAGGACCATGTGGAGAAAATCAGATGTGTATTCCATCATCTATGCAACCCGAGATAATTAGAAGAGTGCACGAGCAAGGCTATTTTTCATCAAACAAAATTGTAGAAATTATTCAGAAGGAATACTTCATCCCACCTCTCCGAAGAAAAGCCGAACAATGTCGACTGGATTGTATAGAGTGTATTTTAAAATAACGGAAAGGGGAAAACAAGAAGGGTTTCTACATGCAATCCCTAAAGGAGATCAACCACTGAATACATACCACATTGACCACTTGGGACCATTAACGATTATAAAAAAGCAGTATCAATACATATTTTGTGTAATAGACGCATTTATTAAATTTTTCTAGCCTTACCCATGCAAGCCTACAGGAATAGAGGAGGTAATCCAGAAAGCACCTTTTGGAAACCTCAAAACGATAATTTGTGATCGAGCGACTAGTTACACTACGAAATCAAAGATTACTGAGATAAAGGGAACATTTATTAGAACCGCAGTTCCTAGAAGTAAGGGACAGATAGAAAGGATCAACAGAATTATTATACCAATGTGGACTAAGTTTTCTATAGACAACCGTCCACTGTGGTACAAAAACGTCACAAAAGGAGCGAAGGGTAACAAACGTTATGAGGTTATGTAAGAATCAAGAATCGTTAAGGAAGATTTTTAAAAAAAAATCACCGAGCCTCATTTGTCCTAAGGGTTACGTTATAGGAAAATGGACATAGCTTTTTAAAACTTTTGTGGTTTAGAACAGTTTTGTCAAATAACTTGAACGCCGAAAATATTGGTATAGGTACTAATAAAATAATGAAATGTACATGTCAAGTGTATTGAAGTCCTTGTTATCATGAAGTGGCGAGTCCTTTTCTTTTCTTCACACTCCTGGAGCCCTCTTAGCGATTAAGGTTAAATAAGTTCACTCCCCACTCATCACTAAGGACCACAGATTTTAATATGTAGACGGATGACAGCTCGCAAAATGTGAAACCAGCATAAAATATGCTTTATATATTGCGAGCGATTTGTGCTGCCACAAAGTAAGAAATATATTTCCAGAAGGGAAATTGTTACACATAAAAAGAAATTATTTATTGCAACAAATATGTTATTAGCTTGATAATTCATAGTAATATTTCAAGCTATAACAAAAATTGTATACTTTAACATTTATATTTAACACGAAAGTGGTTTTTATTAATTAAAAAAATCTTATAGAAGATTAAATTATGATCTTATAAGGTAGGTATGTATGAATGATTCTTATTAGACCAGGTATTTGGATTAGCAGATAGAGATTTGGCCGATATGATAGATAATTCACCTTCCAATCTGGGATGTGAAAGTGGTGGCCTTATTCTGGCTATAACGACTAAATTTATAACAAAGCGAAAGAATGGTTTAGGTATTCTGACATCAGGGTATTAACTATTTTGCTCCTTTACTTTGGAAATTATAATGTATTCGTCGTCAACAATTTTAGAATTATTTCACTATTACTATTTTATATTATTCCAATACTCATTCATTCATTCATTTTTATGATGTCAAAACTGCCGCACCTCAAGAAAAATTAAGAATCTTACAGTACCTGCTTACCTTCGTTTTTCTGACTATCTAATGATATAATCGATCAAGGCTGACAATATCGTCACTCAGAAGAGTGTGTTTTTCGCTAATTCAGAAAGTTTAAAAAGTGGTGGGTATTAATAACTTTAAAACTCTATGCCCACCACATAAATTGTTGCAGTTGTTACTTACATTCAAGGAAACTGCACAGAATTGAGACAATTTTCACAGTATTTATTTCTAAAATTTAAAAGGAATAACATGAAATAAAAATTTGTGAAGAAATATCTAAATATTTAAGATTTTTATATACCACAGATTTATCAATTCTTACGACTCTTACTTTTTTCACATTGTTTTGTAGTGGTAAATTACACATGAATCATAGTTTTAAATTTGAAACGGAAAAAACGTAAGTACTTAAAAAAACTTAAATAAGAACTGCCTACTAATTATGGAAATTATGGAAATCCTTGCAATACTTACAAAGAAATATGGATTTGGTGTTTCAAGTTACCGGCTAAAACTTTTAAATTACGCGAAAATGGTCAATTTGGTCGTCTTCCAGTACAGAAGATATGCTATAAAAATGTTAAATATGCACATTAAAGCTTGTGTGTAGAATGAAATCACATCTACATTTTGTCCCCTAATTAAATATGTAATTAATTTTTAAATCCGATAAACGGTTTTGGAGATAACTGTAAAAGAAGTGTATCAGTCCATTTAAGGTGAAAAAATGGCCGTTTTTGGACAAAAATGGACATATTTTCAACTCATCATTATGAAGAACTGGTAAGTGGTGGAAATTCACTTTCCATGGAAAACTGCTCACAACCGAGTTATAATGGATGTGAAACAAAGAACGGAAGAAATATGTGTAAAATATAGGAACCGAAATAGGAAAAACCGTCTTCCGGCGGTAAATGGTCAGTTATGAAGTTAAAATTATAAAAAAAAACTACAAAATTCGATTACATGCTTCTCCGCCCTCTTTAATTTGATACCAAATTTGACGTATTTTTGACAACCCCCAATGAGGGGTGGTATAACGCCCCATTCCCAAAAGCCCCTCCTCCAAAAATTGTTCATCTATATTTTTGTACTCTAGACCCCAAATCCCAAGGGATAAACCCCAATGTTCTACCATCCTCCCACACAGAGTTAGCCGTCCTTCAATATTGCGCCACTTCTCACGTTTTCCCCAACTCCCCAAGTATGTTAGAGAATCGCGAATGGAGAGTTAGGGATTTTTAATCGGGCAAAATGAAAATTCCCATCTCTCAAACTCTCCAAATTACAGAATCCGGCCCCAGATCACTTGTTGCAAGCTTTTTTTATAAATGGCGAATAAAGAGATGAAAAAGGAAAGGAAAATATAGAGATGAAAGGACGAACTAATAAACGCAAAATGAGAGGAGATTATATAAAAATATATTTGAAGAGAAGAAGAATGTTCGGAATATCATTTTATAAAGTAATATTTCAAATTACTTCTATGAAAAATATGCGGAATAAATTAATAGATAAAATACAGGATTTTGAGTAAGAGGGATTTTAATAAAACGAGATATGGTGAATCATAACCGTTGGCACATGATTCCATTACACCTTGCACAAATTTTGGCTAATACTGGAATTTCTAATATAGCTTTTGAAAGAACTTTCGGGAAATTCCAAATTTGATGAAATTTTGTTATTTAACTACTACTCGCAGAGACAAAAAGACTACCTGTATATAAGCGACTTTGTCGGCGAAACGGTAAGATAAAAGACCAAGAAATTAACAACGACACTGATTTGATCAACGTACCTATGCTGTAGAGGACAATAAATGTGTTTCGTAAAAAGGAAAATTACACTTTCCAAGTTACACAAATTTATTTAATATTAAATTTATGTAAGTTTTGCATATCTTTCTATCTTGTCTATGAAAAAAGGATTCATGAATAGCTGTTATTTTGATATAATTGTCACTCTTGTTTCCAGTTTTAATCTATACTTAGATTATTGTTATTTAATAAAATGACGGGATTTTCCATACATAATTTGAAATATGCGATTTCTTTTATTATTTGTAATTCAGGACCGTGTATTACGGGATTTTATTCTTTTCTATTTCTATTGTATAAAATACCACTAATGCTATACATAGAATTCTAATGTCTATTCAGAGTACGAATTTGGTTAAGAGAGGATTCCTCGTCTTATAGAGACCGGCCGGTGAAACCCGAAACCGTGTAACAACCGCTTAATTACCATACATGATATGAAGTTTGACATTTTGACTGAAATATGCTATTCATAAACATACGTACCTACTTTTCCCAAATTATTATGAAGGAAACGTTAACAAAAAAAATCCTTATTCTTTACGTTTCTAAACTTTTATTGTTCGAAATTGAGAAAATTTATAAGGTTATTAGATTTATTGCGTAATTAGTAAATTTGGAACTGTTGCGTCTTCACAAAAATTTCTTGGCCTATTAGATATAAATAAATGCAAATTTCCCTTAAAATCAATTCACTTTATCAATAATATTTCACTTTTACTCACTTTAGATGCGAAAAACAAAGGACGCTCCATTCCTGTGATTAAATCAAAATTCAAACCTCAAATATCGCGTGTTATGCATGCACCCTTTTAAGTCTGGAAATGAACTCTTACTAATCTCTATCAACAATGAAATGTATGAACCTTGTGTAAACCGACAAATACAACTACCAATTCAATAAACGATTTTTTTCAGTGAGCAGTAGGACTAGTTCTCGCCGCAATGAATTGTTCCTGGGGTTTGACTCTTTTAATACGATAGTCCAATAAAACTAATTCAACTAATAATTACTAGCAAGTTATATTTACACACCCTCTGAAGCAATTACGATATTTGCTCCGGTAAGTGCTTTGACACCCTGCTCATATATTGTATGTATAGGTATATGCAATATACGTACATTGCAGAGTTTGTCCTGCTGTAAGGAAATTAAATTGTAAGTAATTAACAAAATTGCTTGCATTAGTTATGTTCGATTTTATTGGATTATACATTTTCTTGATGGGCTTTCCTTTAAAACTGATATATTAGCTTTTCCGAATTGAGGCTTAAGTCTTAGCATGATTATTGGATCAATGAAATGTCCTTCAATACACTATGAATTAAATTACTATTTGTAATTGAAATTGATTTTTTATGGAGAATTGCATATTTCGAATTTCAATAGTATGGGCTAAATGAATTGGAGTGATCTCAGTTATGTACATGTATATACAATTTTGTATATATATTGACAGCCCGTATCAGGGGGAGTGGGACTCCCTCACCTTCTCACGAATGAAGGAAGAAAATTGTAGATAATATGAACGGGGTAATCGAAAAATTAATAGGATGTAGTACACCAACCGATTCCTTTGGATGCCTTGATTAAAATCAACAACAAAGTCAAAATTTCGGAGTTTTAATAATTTTTGTTCATTTAAATAGTTTCAAAAATATGTTGATTTAAGAAGCCCAAATCCTCCGCTTTAAGATCATCAGAGTTGCCTTTTAATTTTGTATTCAAAAAATTAATTAGAATCTTTAAAATAAATTCAAAAATAAACATTCCATTTCTTTCACTTATTATACTCTAGATGAAATCTATAGGGTGTATACTGTTTGTAATTCCGTTTGTAACACCCAGAAATAATGATGTTAGAGCAAAATGGATTGGACACCCACGCTAATATTAAAAGTTATTTTGATTTTTGCATGTCCGTCCGTCTATCCGTCTGTCCAACTGTCTGGCCGTCTGCTCGACTTAGACGGCTGAAATCTTGCACACAAGCTATTTAAAACAAAAGTAAATTTAAGTTCAAAAATGGGTTGAATCGGGCGACTCCTTCGTGTGGTTGCCATACAAAAATTTCGTTTTACGCTATATATTTGGCACTGCCTGAGAGTGCGTCGACGTAGAGAGCTGAAATAAATTGGTACATGGTGTTTTTATAGCAATAGTAAATAAAATTTGGAAAATGGACTAAATGGGGCAACCCCTTCTTGGTGTTGCCATATAAAAAAAATAAGATTTTTACATATACTGTGAAAACGATCAGTACAAGATGGTTTTAATGTAATAAAAAGATATTCAGAATGTGAAATCCTATGAAATTGGTTATAACCATTTTTACTGTCCGACGAACCATTTTAGAAATATATGCGAAAAACCACTGCAAAAGTCATACTTGCACAAAGAGGTGACCATACAAAATTACACACGGGCATTCATCTAGGGTATCATAAGAATTGGTCTTAGATCAACTCAATTTTCTTACTTGTTTTAATTAAGTTTACTTCACTTTTCTTTTTACCGTTACTGCTACATTATCCAGCCATGGCAAAATTCTGGGTTTAGTAAAGTTGCAAGCATGAAAATGTGGTGTTTGGAATACATGACTCAGCTAATGGTAAAACTATGACAAAACGGAGCAAAATTGCAGAAAAAATTTCATTGTCACCTACCAATAGCGCATAAAAATTCTGAAGGAGCTTAAAATTCAACTCGCATAACTACTTACAAAAAATTGCTATGGACGTTTGTCGTCGAAACGGAGTGCAATGTAGTTCTAAAATGATGATCTCGGTTTTTTGTAGAAATTTGTTCAAAGTGATAATGATAATGCGCATTTCATAATGAATGGGGGACCATCCCACACGAGTATTCTTGATGGAGTATGCATACCGGTTTTCTACACTTTGGAGAGATATCTCTTTACTTCTTCTCACCTCTTCCCCAGAAAACGTGTTTGCATACTGCATCAGGAATACTCCTATGAGATGGCCTATTGGATATGAAAGAAACACAATATGTAGTAGGGTGTAGAAATGGAGAGCCCGAGATTAATCCATGAACGTTCTTTGCACCCTCATTGAGTGACCGCGTAGTATGTGGTACGCTATTTCGTCTGGTATATTGGGGTCATTTGATGATTTGTTTCGAAGATGCTAGAGATAATGACGTGACTGTATCCTATATCTCTTTAAAGTTAAAGCTGTTGGAGAAGTACGTCAAGAGGAGGCGAGGGACTGAAAATGAGGTTACTTGGGACAGTACCTTCGCTTGTGTAAACTATACTTTAAGGTTAGGACACAGAGGAGTTTTCCTATTGTTTTAAATTTAAGGCTAAAACACAATGTGAGCGATACGACAAAACCGCCGTAAAAAACGCTGACAATTGGGCTCTAATAACATGGCAGTGTATGGCATCGTTCGAGGTTGACGTTGAATGAAAATTGAAATTTATCGCACGTATGGGGTGCGTTTAGCAAAATTATGATTTTGGGTTGCGTTCATATTTATTGTTATACGTTCACTGCAATCATATTTATGACTTGTCAAGTTGGTACCACATTTTTTTGCTTGTATCTGGCATGGTGTTGATTAGGCACTAATTTTGTCTAGTTTTATATTCAGTTTAATATCAATAGAGTTCTTGTAGTATAATACTTACCATCGTTTTACTCGGTATATTCCTACAAAAATTATATAAGAGAGTACTTACCTTCGATGGATTTAAAATTTTCCATTTCCGCCAGAGTATGAGAGATATCTCTACAAGATGTCGCGTTCCAGTTTTCGATCAGTCCGTCCGTTCGTTATTTTTAGCGGACCATAAAGACCTTCACTAATAAAAGACAACTGCTACGATCCATGAAAGGATGACTCAGAATAGGACTGATTCAGCAATGGTCACTTTGGCTTGACGAGCAGAGACATGATTTGATAAATAAGCACATGTAACATTGAGGTTATTGAATTTAGAGAATGCTACTTATATTTATCATAGATAATCAATTAGATGCAGTTCCAGGAAGTTAAATGCATCTGATTTCGAAAAGAAACTAGTCGTAGATTATAGGAAATTGGTGATAAATCCTTTTGATCACAGTTACCTTCTTTCTCATTTAATCGTAATATTGGACAAGTTAAGGAAATGCTTGGGTATTTGCGATTCCAGAGTTAATTCTTTGGAACAAATATAACAACCTGGCGTTAAAGTTAATATACCGCTTCCGTTGACAGGTATCGGAGTTACTGTATTTCCGCAAACGGCATCAAGAATGTTTTGCGTATTGAGGACAAAAAGCCAATGGTTCAGTTGCGACAGCTGTATCCAATAGTCTGCCGCGGGAAGACTACGGATCTCGCAATTTTGAGGTATTTTAGTGACGTGTTGGAGAAGTTTCACTTCGCACATATTTTGAGCGGATCGTGAATTAAATATGGGGTGTATTATTCGGCAAAGATAATAGGCGAGCTTATTGGTAACGCAATTAATCAAATCGAGTTTAGTGATAGGGTAATTGTGTTCACGGTTAAGATCAATGAGCATATACTCTACTGATGGCTGGATATAATAAAATATATTTTGGTTTGTATTGGGGATTGGCAATGGTAAGACTTTAAAGAGTTGGTAGCTAGTAATGGATGGAAGTGGTATTTTAATTTCGAAAAAATTTTGTTATTTATAGTTGCTGTATTCACATGACTGATTTGGTATAGTTGCACAGTTTGGTTATTAGTTTGGAGAATTGGCGAAATAGTGTTTGAGGGCAAGTTGTGTTGTATATTAAGAAGTAACTGTTTGATTTGGATAGGTGTAATTATGGAAGGGTGCAGTTTGCCATGTCTAACGTCTATTAATAGGTCTACGAGGTGGTTGAGAGTGCATTGGTGACGCATTAGAATGACAGTGACATGAGAAACTAAAGTCTCCATTCGATTACTTACTATCCTATGTGTGTCAACCTCTTTATTTAATGACACTAAGGTGTCATTAAGCCTTTTAAGTTTTTCCTCGATGTGATCGACCTGGTTTTTTTATATTGAATCCAGTTTTATTAGAGACGTTTGTTGTGCTTTCCAAATTAAGGGTTTGGCTTTTGATCAGATCTAATAAGTATTTATTATTATAAGTCAGTGCATTTATCTTTTCCTCATAATATTTAGCATCGTTCTCATCTAATGTGCCAAATAAGGTTTTTCTTATACTTCCCACGGCGTTAAATAACCCTCCTTTTGATTGTATGTTACCTGGTTTTAATCATTTTTCTCTGATCCCAATATCAGACATAGTAGTTTTATGATTTGTGCTACTCCCAGGCAGTATCTTAGTTCTTCAACCTGTGCGTCTATATTATCACATAGTGACGCACATTTCTGGTGGTCTCATACAGCAGATTTTTCAAATCAAAATAAACGATGGCTTTCCATTCGTAACTGTGTAGTCCAACGTCTCCCAAATCTTCGAAGTTGATGCCGGAGTTAGTGTTAATCTTCGTAATCGTCACGGGGTCTTCTGCACATACCATGGATACGCTCCCAATAATGGTGAGTAGGATGAATATTATTGACCTGCAATATCGTTTCCTTGGTTTTTGTTCAGTCAATAAATGCCTTAAGATTGTTGTTGTGCACTGTGTTATTTTTATTTTTAACTTTAATTGTCGTGTTTTCACTAGAATTTAGTTGTGTTATCTCATAAGGTCCGGACCATAGAGGATCGAATTTGTTCTTACGGGCATAGTTTTTTAAAAGCACTATTTCTCCGATACTGAAAGTATTGGGTTTTAATTTTTTGTCATAATGGGATTTGCTCCTTTCCATCTGACTGAGAAGTGTTTCTTTTGCTATCTTAAATCCGTGCTGTAGCCGGAGCTTTAGCTCATTTACATAGTTCTCGTAATTATAACAGGTTTTTGGTTCGAAGTTCAGTGTTGATGGAATGATAGCTGCTCGTGAGGGATGTGTCATATTATATACGTACATAGAATAGGATACCCAAGAATCCCTGGTTGATACGTCCCTGTCAACGTAATGTTGCAGATATTCAGCGAGGGTTCTGTGGGGGCCATTCCAGAGATCCATTGGTTTGGGGGTGATAAGATGTAGATTGAAGGGTTTTGAACTTCAATAATTTGCATACCTCTGAAAACCCGTAGTCAGAGCGAACACGCAAATAATGAAGATGAGGGAAGTTATAACCCTGGATCAAAATCAATAATTTCTTGGCTTTGTTCTCCGGTTCACCAAGTTCACTACACTGCAACTCGCACTCAAATTAGACTTTTGAAATTCAATAAATGGTATAATTTGTAATTAATATATAATGTGCCTGGTTATATTATTTGAAAACCACAACTATAATTTAAATTATTATATATAGAGCTAGATTCAATATTGAATTTATGTAAAAGAATAATTAAGATTAAATCAATTTTTTGTTCGAAAATTTTGTTGTATCTGACAATGTACCAGTTCAGTATTAGGCACTTGATCAGGTTGGTTCCCTATTTTATTGAAGTTTGGAATTGGGCTATTCTTTATCGCATTCGCTACCCAGAATAAAGTGAGGTTACTAATTCTGACTGCAGTCGATACCCATAGAAGGAATCTTTATTGTAGTGATAAACACAATACAGTTTTTGTTAACAATTTTCTTATTCGGTCGAGACCCGTACTAAAGTGGCTTATGTTAGTAATTTCTTATTCGGCCGATACCCGCAATAAGGTGTTTTATGTTAGTAAATTTCCTATTTGGTCGGTACCCGCAATAAGAATCTTTATTACAGTCGATACCCGTAATAAATTGGTTTACGTTAATAATTTCTTATTCGGTCGATACCCGCAATAAGAATCTTTATTACAGTCGAGACCCTTAAAAAAGTGGTGCATGTTATTAATTTCTTATTCGGGCGATACGCGCAATAAGAATCTTTAATTTAATCGCTATTCAAAATAAAATCTTTAATCTAGTCGATACCCAGAATAAAAGTATTTCTTTTAACTGTCAATTAAGTAAAGTATCTAATTTGTTAATAAAATTTAAAGGACTTAGAAAGAACACTAGAAAATAGATTATTACCTTGATCACTGCACTGCCAAACTAAAGCAGAGATCAAGTCAAGTCAGATTCTGATTTATATAGCCATGGGTTGCTCATGGCACCAAAGCACGTCATTCAAAGGCGCATGGGAAATTGGCATAGCAGCTGCACTTCGTTTTCTATTGTTTAAAATGCAACAACAAAAAAAACTTGTTTGTAAATTCTATTCAATCAGAAATATTCGTTGCCTACGCAATTTTTTCTAAATAGATGTTTATTTTCAACTTACCAAGTGCAAATGCATTGTACTACCCATGTACAGTTGTTTCTGGCTGGATCACTTCACTTCAGCGTTGATAATTTGAACTTCTGATGCAATTTCGTTTTAGATCGACGAATCGACAGTGAATCTGGCTCATCTCTCTACGAAATTGTTACAATTTAGAATTCTGAAATATTTCTTCTTTAGGTCGGTACATACATGTGTTGACATATAAGTTTGCTAGTTTTAATTATATCAGAATTCTTATGAATTCTGAACATACGTCATTACAGCTTCAATCTTTGATGGATCAGGGTGTATACCATCTGAGCAAACGACATGTCCCAAGTAAGGGATTTCTCTTTAGAGAAAATGACACTTCTCGGGCTGCAGCTTGAGGTTACTTTCTCGAAGTCTTTCGAAAACTTCTATGAATTTTTTATTATGGTCCCTCCAGTTACATCCGTAAATGACAGAGTTCATAAGCCTTTGGAAGGTGGCTGGAGCCCCTTTCAGTCCAAAGGGTATTCTGTTATATTTATAGTGTCCATACGGGGTACTGATTCCATTTTTTCTAAATGAATAATTTCCTCCAGTTTCTTGCGTTGATCTTGACCGATAGATTTATCAGGACCCATTGGTATTACATCGTAATCCTGTGGATCTTCCCTCCCGGGATTTACTTCTTTGACTTGGTTAAAACATTATCAAAATACACTCCGGGCTTATTTTCCTTGTACACATATAATAAATCGGTTGGCTTTTCTAAAGGGATTTCTACGACCATTTACGATCGCGGTGGTAGACATATGTTTAAACCGTTCATAGGACCCGTGGTTTCTACTCCTTGGGTGTCGGACATAAGGTGAATATTATAGTTCACATATGCAATGGAATGCACCATTTGTTGAGGTATCTGCTCTCTTTGGGTTCCTATTCACCGAACGTATTCCCCTCAGGTCCAATTCGGACTTAAGAGGGCCTGTATTGGCCAAGGTGCTAGACTTTTTATGATTAGTGAAATTTTTATCTGAATTTACATTTCGAATTACTAATTTTCGGGAATTTTAAATTTGTTTTGCCTTCTGGGACTATTTTTGCTGGTTGTACTTTGCCAGTGTGAGTATACTCGTTGTGTGTTTCCTTAATTATACTGAGCTCTAAATAACTTTCAGCGTAGCTTATTAGACATTTGTGTCGCGTTAAGAAATAGTTTCCGAATAATCCATTGTAGGGGATTAAGATGTCTTTTTGAGTTGCAATATGAGATTCCTACCGAATTAAAGCTATTTCAGAAAAGAGTACTAATGTCGCACTTGAGGTCTTGATATATTGCGGTGGAGTCTGTCAGAAATTTGAATTTATAAAAACTTACCTTAGCTCCAGTGTCTATTAGAAGTGTAGAATATTTTTTTGTTGAGTTCGATAAGGGCAAGGTTATGAGAATTGCGTTTCTCGAAAATTTTATTGGAACTCGAATCAGTGTTCTGAGTTTTGGTCAATCAAGGCTTTTGTTACACGGGTGGAGTCGCCGTTGTACTCCATTCGCGGTTAATCGTTTTTCGATCCATAATCCTTTAACATATTCCATCTGAGCTGCCTAGCTAGAGTCGGATGTATATTACGAGAAGCGGGTTTCTATTTCTTTCACCTTGAATTCGAGTTCTAAATTCACTTCTATGGTGATTCGGTTTCTTTCAATAGCCGCAGCTCAATCGATGAATTTCTCTCATTGTGAATGCTCTCAACTTCAAATCCAAGTACCACATGTTCTTTCAATCGAATAATATGTAATTATGCAAATCTTTATCTTATTCGATCTGAGCTGCCTAGCTAGAGTCGGATGTATATTACGAGAAGCGGGTTTCTATTTCTTTCACCTTGAATTCGAGTTCTAAATTCACTTCTATGGTGATTCGGTTTCTTTCAATAGCCGCAGCTCAATCGATGAATTTCTCTCATTGTGAATGCTCTCAACTTCAAATCCAAGTACCACATGTTCTTTCAATCGAATAATATGTAATTATGCAAATCTTTATCTTTTTAATTTTACTATTGTTATCATCTCTGTTTTCTTTCTTTATATTTGCTTAGATTTTCTTTCATTTTCTCATATCATTTATAATTTTTTAATTGTTGCTAATATTTTTTTTTTCTTTCACTGTAAAATTTTGTTTCTTATTTACAAATTTGATTAGGCACACATAAAAGAGTATTATGTAACTCACTTGTGCTTGTTAATAAAGAATTATTATTATTGCCGCAGAGACTGGACGTGTCATTTTGAGTTCCGTAAAAATTCGCAAAATCACTCGGAATAATAGTAAAAAAGCGAGAACAGTTAAGAGTATTGTGTGTGTGTGTTCTTCTGCAAGGTATTTGGAGAAAATTCTATTGAAAGTACGTATAAAAAAGAATTTAAAATAGTGTGAAAAATCAAAAATATTGTGACATTTCAAATACTTAATTTAATTTCGGTCGTTGCCATGACAACGTGAGTGAAAAATTTTAGTTCAAAATAGCTTGAGTAGTTTGATAAATCACACAATTAAAATCATGACAAATAAAAATGTACACTGCCGCGCTCAAAATGAGCTCGAGCAGCAGCGATTCTGGGGGGACTGATGATCCCCTCAAATTGGATGTAAGAAAGAAGAAAAAGAATGCAAATGCTTCTCCATCTTCAAAAAAAAAACCAAGGGCCCACAGAAAAGGCCAAGCAGCTCCCAAATGAAGAGGCCAGAAAGAGCCCAATTGAAGAGTCCAGACAAAAAGCTCTGGAGAAGGTTGCAGTTGTTGAGGCATCACCTCCAAAAGTGACTACCACAGAAGACGTTTCAGTAGCAGCTCTAGAAACCACAGCAAAATTATCGATGACTTCATCCAGCCAAGGGAAAAACCCAAGCTTGGGGGAAGTCGTCAAGACAGCTTCAGCTACAGCGCCAAAACCAACTGGTATAGTACCAATGAGGCCGCCGCTTTCCTCAGCGAAGGCAAATGCCTCGAAGAAGCAGTCACCAGCAGCACCACCACGATCCCCGGCGTTAATTGCAGGGATTTCTTATGCCCAGCAGGTAAGTGGCAGTTCCAAAAAGGAGTCTGTTATTGAAATTTTAGGTACAGGCATCACTCCTCGTCCAGCCCCATTGGATGCAGGTACGCCTCGGTCCAAGACCGGTGCGGGTCTACAGGCCTTTTTCGACGGGACGTGGCAGGATGAGAGCTAGGGTATGCAGCTCGAGCACATGAATAGATGCCCTCAGAGCGCATAACTGAAAGCGATCTTCCAGGTCGTCTCTCGTTAGGAGCTATTCTCCATGGGAATAACAGCTGGGGGAATGGTTGAGGTGTACAACACGACCCTCGAGAGTGCTACCACGCTTATGCCTACGGGCATCGAGATGGATGGTAGACACCTTGTGCCGTTCCCACTCAGAGAAAAGCCCACGAAGATCGTGTTTTCACGGGTCCCAATGCGAGCTAGTGATGAAGACTTCCTGAGCTTCCTAGGGAGATTTGGGAAGGTTCATGGCAGTGTTCGCGCCATTCCAGTTAAAATTGGGGACGAGGGTCTCGGGCGGGGTATCTTCGGTACCAGCCGGGAGGCGTCCATTACTTTAAATAAGGGATGTACGCTTCCAAGAGGTTCTACTTGAGCATATCCGGCTCGAGGTACTGGATAGACGTGAGCACCGAAGCAATTTGGTAGGGCATTTTATTGATGACTGCCCCAGGAGAAGTGGGCAGAAGGCTGAACCGAGGGTTCCCTTGAAGGAAAACACTACTACAGTAGTAGCTCTGGAGAAGGAATCTTCAGCGGGCACTCAATCTGCTATCTTGGAGCAGCCAGTGGCTAAAGTGCCTGAAGTTGTCCCAGAGGCAAAAGAAACTCCGGCTATAAACGGTGCCACGTCAGCACGTGAGAGCATGGCTACTTCTGACGAGTAGCCATTTAGGCAAGAAAAGGAGGACGAGGAGGAGGAAGACGAAGGTGGACCGGGCGATGCTGCCTCCTCCAGAGCCAGCAGACCCAGTCGGTCCAAAACGGCCCACTCAGAGGAGGACGATAGTGGAGCTCGCGGTTCGAAGGTTGTTGTGAGAGAGGCGGAAGCATCTCTCGAACAGCTTTCGGACTGTGATATGACCGGGTTGGATGAGACTCATCTCTCGAGTTTCAGTGGCTACGAGTCGTGTGGTAGCACCATTTCGACTAGTAACCAATTTAAAGTCTCAAAGGGTATGGAAACCCTTCCTAGGGAGAAAATTCGCAGTATTCTTGCCCAGCTCCAGTACAAGAAGAATTCAGGTAAAATCTGGAGTATTCTTGTATGGGAGCTCGAGAGGCCAGAGTTGTTACTTCCTCAGCTTCTACTCCTACAACAGGAATCCAAGAAGACGAGGAAGTACAATGATGTAGCTCGGTTAGAACAACTTCATAGAAAGGTGGAGGAGTTGATACAGGAGCATCCTTTGGCCAATTCTCCTCGTCCATAGACGTCGTACCATCATCGTTTGAGCTTCTTATCTCTTTGAATGTGTAAGATAGGCGCTCATAACACCGGGGGCTTAAGTGTTCATAGAAGACTACACAGTACTATCGAATATGTCAAAATGTTCGATATAGGCATTACACTTATGCAGGAGACGAATTTCACTCAAGACACGTATACACAACTTGAGCGCTATGCTTACTTACATACTGGCTATGCAATGTTTGCCACACCTGCGGCTCGCCGAGGCTCAGGGGTGGCAATCAATGTATCCAACCAATTTACACTATCGTCTCCTCTCTAAACAGATATCTTCCCAGGCTTCGCTTTTTCCTTGGATTTTGTCGTTAAGGACAAACATATCAAGGTAATAAACGTGTACCTTCCTCATGATTAGGACATTACAAGACAAGTTCTTGATAGTGTTCAATCCTGTCTGGTGAATTTTAGCGGCGAAGCTGTCCCGTAGGTGATTTCAACTGCACTCTGAATCCCTCAATGGATCGGCACTCTGGAGTTGAGTTCAACTCTGTCAATGCTACTCGATTGAGGAATTTTGTCGGTGTTTTCAGACTCGTGGATATGTATCGTTGAAGGCATCCTACGACTAGATCATACACGAGGGTCTCGCGAAATATCCATGGAAGTCTCGCAGGCTCCATAATTGATAGGCTTTACGTCTCACCTGGAATACTAGCACATTTGGTTGGTGTCACTCATGAAGTGTGTTCGGTTAGCGATCATCTTCTTGTAGTGGCGACGAGCACTCTAGTTGAAAGAAGAACTGCATACTGGATATTCAACAACTATTTGTTGAATTCCGTGCAGTTCATCAGTGAGTTCATTGAATTCTGGCACGTTTGGCAAGAGAGGAAAGTTGACTTTCCTTTTCTTAGTCAATGGTGGGATGTTGGAAAGCTCCAAATTCGATCTTTTATCGAGACGAGTTTCAACCGAAGTGGCTATGAAGCTTTTAGCTTGTCGGCCGAGGTCTCTCGGGTGGCAGCTCTTCTCCCAACTCAGCCGGAGTTGATTCTTTATTTCAATAGAATAAAGGAATGCTTGACAACACAGATTCACAAGCACAGCTTGGAGTTTGTGCTGCGCGGCCAATCACGCTGGCTGAGGGAAGGCGATTCTCCACCCGAGTACTTGTTTCAGGCGACTAGACGACGTACTGCTTCTTGTGAGGTGGAATCGATAATTGATGAATCTGGACAAGTCCCCAACGGACAACAGTTATCAGAATATATTCGAGACTACTACAGTAGTCTCTACTCTGAATCGACCCCAACAACATCCTCGACCACTCATGAATTTCTTGAGAAAATTCCCATTTTCTCTGAAGACAGTAAGGAGCTCCTGGATACAGTACATAATCCTGACCTTTTGGAAGTCTTCATTTCGGCGGTTGAGACGCATTCAGACTTTCCTTCTAGTTGGAGGAGGTCTGTTATGCGCTTGATTCCAAAGAGGGGAGATTTGCAGAGGATGGGGAACTGGAGGCCAGTAACCCTATACAATGTAGACTACAAAATCGTCTGCAAAGCGTTAGCGATATCGTCGGAAAACTGTATAGAGATTCAGCGCTTTTGATTAAGCATCAAGGACAAGTTCTGGCTCCTATCTCGTTTCATCGAGGTATCAGACAGGGCTGCCCATTGTCAGGTATGCTGTATGATCTTTCGTTGGAGCCGCTACTGGTGAATCTTCGTCGTATGCTCGGAAAGTATTCAGTTCGTTTACCATATACCACCTCACCTCTTCTGTTGGCGTATGCGGATGATCTGTCTATTTTTGTAACACGAGATGAAGCTTTTCCGGTCGCTCGTGCTGTTTTCGAACAGTTTGAACGTATAGCGGGTGCTAATGTTAATTGTTATTCAGCGCAGAAATTCCTGTAGAACTTAGTGTCCTCAGACAATTCATTTACTAATAATAAATATTTTTTCCAGTCCTAATTCCTAAAGCAATATTGGCGAGAAGCGAAGAAGTCCGTTCAATCTAGCAACATCAGCTCATCAGCTACTCGAAAATCCAACGAATATATACTACTATGGAGCAGTTAATTAAAGCAAACAAGGCAGATGCTGTAAAACTTCAGAAATTTATCACAAACCACACCAAAGATTCTGAGTACGTAAAACAAGGGATTATTTTGAAACCCGTTTGATTAAAATAAGCAAGCTATGGGAAAGTTTTGACAAAAGAAATGATGATCTGGAGCTATACCGTGAAACTAATTCAGAACAGCCATACTTTACAGAGAATTTTTATAACACCGTGGAAAAATTGTATGAAGAAACACGGGTTATGTTAGAAAATTCCTTGGCGGATTTAATGTCAAGAGCGAAAATCACTGAAGTATTGCAAGATCAACTGAAGGTAATAAAGAAGCAATATGCCATTATAGAAACTCTACAAAAGGCATCGGTTTCAATTAAAGAAGAGATTAAACAAGAGGTATCTGCAGCTTACTGTATGCAAAAAATCAAGTAGGTGAATGACTATTGGGAGCACCTTGTCCGAAACCATGGAGAGATCATATCGATGGGTAGAACAAAACACGAATATATGGAGAATGATATATTCTCAAGCATTGAGGATACCTATCAAACTACCACAATTTAACTACAAGAAGTATTGAATAAATTAAATCCTCAAGCTAAAAATTCGATCAGCACCAACGAGTCAAAGGGAACACAAATAAAGTTGCCAAGAGTCGACATTCCGTCATTTAACGGTGACTATATCAAGTGGCAATCATTCAGAAATTTGTTCATGGAACTCATCTATAAAGATGACAAGATGTCTGGAGCTCAAAAATTATTCTATCTCAAAGGTAATCTCATAGGTGACCCAAGTGAACTCATACAGCATCTACAAATAACAAACGAAAACTTTGAGATGGCCTGGGAAATTCTTGAAAAAAGATATAACAATAAGAGGACTCTCTTGACAGCGCAATTAAATATACTTCTAAAACAACCTTCACTGTTCAAAGAATCATCGGAAGGCTTGAAGAAGTTACATGACGTGACAATTGAATGTCTAGAGGGCATCAAAAATCTAGGCATAGATACGAAAAATTGGGATCCATTGATCATACACATAATCATAACAAAATTGGATAAAGAAACTCACCGTATTTATGAACAATCAGTGGCCACACCAAGAGAAGTTCAAGAACTAAGTAAATTTCTTGAATTCCTAGAAAATCGATTTCGAGGTCTTGAAGCAGTAGAGCCATCGAAACCAAAACAACCCGAAAGAAATGAGAAAAATACAAAAGTTTACCTGGGAATGATTTCAAAGCATTGCGCTATCTGTGGAGAAAATCACAGAATATATCATTGCAAAACATTTAGTAAGCTAAGCGTACAGCAACGACTAAAAGCTGTAAAAAAGGCAAACCTTTGTCAGAACTGCCCAGTAAAAGGCCACAATATACTACAATGTAAAAGCCGGTACACCTGCAAGTTATCCCAGAAAAAGCACCACACTCTTTTACATTATCAAAACCAGCAGGCACCATCTTATCAACAAAGTAATAACTATCCAAGAAAGGAAGCAATTCGAGATGATAGCTCACCAAACGAAGCGGTTGCAGGTCACTTTGCGAAGAAATCAAAGGGGTATGACGTATTACTGGCAACCGCTCTCATACAAGTAATCAATAAATCAGGAGATGCTGTGCTACTCAGGGCATTACTTGACCAAGGGTCTCAAGCAACGTTCATTACTGAGAATGCAGCTCAGCAATTAAGATTACCTAGAAGAAAAATTCAAGCCACAGTTTCCGGTCTTGGGTGCTCCAGTTCAGGAATCACAAAACCCAGTATAGAGATTTAAATCAACATTCTCTCTTACAACCACAGCCCTCATATTAAAAAATCTAACAAGAAAATTGCCTACAAATAAAATTATTCCAACTAACTGGACTCATACCGAAAACCTGGTTTTGGCCGATCCAACGTTCCATAAGCCGGGAACGATTGACGTCGTATTAGGAGCAGAAGTGTTCGGGAAGGTAATACTAGGCAATCTTCTGCGTGGAACCGAAGATGCTCCCGTTGCCCAACAAACAGAGCTGGGGTGGATATTATCTGGAGCTATTAGTAACATCAACAACAAGAATAAACTTATTTGCATGGTATCAGAAATAGATATAACCAGCGAGCTGCAGAGTTTTTGGGAATGCGAAGAACTGGCAGCCGAAACTATTACCACACCAGAACACATTGCTTGTGGAAGTTACTTCCAACAAACGCACAGACGGGACCAGAATGGTCGATATATCGTTCGCCTTCCATTTAAACAAAATCCTAAAGAAGCCAATTTGAGCAGATCAAGAGAACTAGCGCTTGCCCGACTGTTCTAAATGGAGCGAAAATTTAACCAAGACAAAGTATTTGAAACCATGTATAAGGATTTTATGAAGGAATACCAACGCTTAGGTCATATGGTTCCAGCCGAAGATGATGGTGAGATAAAATACTACCTACCTCACCATGCGGTTTTCAAACAAGACAGTACAACAACCAAATTACGTGTAAACTTCGACGCTTCGGCCAAAAGAAACAACACCATATGTCTAAATGATATCTTGATGACCGGTCCTCAACTGCAAGGAAGCCTAATCTCCATTCTATTAAGATGGAGAAAACATAAAATAGTATTCACGGCGGACATAGAAAAAATGTACCGCCAGATAAAAGTGGATGTGAGAGATCAGCAGTATCAATGTATTCTGTGGCGAGAGTCTCCAAATCACCCTATCAAGGAATATTAGCTGACGACCGTTACTTACGGCACAACCTCAGCACCGTTTCTCGTAATACGCACAAGATGAAGAAAAACAATACCCTATCGCATCCAGAATCATACTGAGCGATACTTATGTAGACGACGTAGTCTCTATTAAGGCACTTGGAATGCACTGGAACCCTATAACTGACAATTTCAAAATACACGTTTCAATAAGCATGTACGACAACCCCACAACAAAGCGGAATGTGGCATCCGAGGCGACGAAAATCTTTGATCCTGTTGGATTACTATCGCCGGTAGTAATATCAATCAAAATTCTTCTACAGAATATTTGGCTAGAGAACTCGTCCTGGGCTGAACCATTATCAAGTACATTATTAACTAGATGGTTACAAATAAAGTCTGAACTCCCAAAATTAGAAGAAACTGAGATTCCACGATGGATTGGGTTCACAGGAAAAGACACTAGCTGCGAGCTTCACAGGTTTTCAGATACGTCAGAAAAGGGCTAGAGTGCAGTAATATATCTGCGAATTACACGAAAATCGCATGTTCAGACAAACTTAATAACCGCCAGAACTAAGGTAGCCCCACTGAAAACAAAGCTGACAATTCCAAGATTAGAATTATGTGGAGCATCACCACTCGCTAGACTGATAAACGAAACTAGAAAAAGTCTAGAAATCGATGACTTAAAGTGCTATGCCTGGACAGATTGAACAATAGCTCTGTCATGGATACAAGAAGATGCGCATAAGTGGCACACATTATCAGACAGAAATACATGTTTTTACGTGCGATCATCCGAGAACCCTGCCGACATCGCCTCTAGAGGAATATCGTCATCGCTGCTCAAAGATCATACTCTTTGGTGGCATGGACCTTCTTGGCTTAGCTTCAAGGAAATATCGTTTCCATCAAACCCAAAGGAGACAACTGACCTAGAGAAGAAAGTGTTGACGGTTCATTCTTGTTATGATTCCAAAACCGAACACGAGAAAGATGATCTTCAAGAACTAAACTTGTATCAAGAGTTGCTCGAAAGATTTTCAACATTAGGAAAATTACAAAGAGTAACAGCATACATTAAAAGGTTTGTGCAAAATATGAAGGTAAGCAAGGCGAACCGTACATCTGGGTACTTGACAGTAAATGAAATCGAAGAAGCACTAGTACCACTAGTGAAAACTACCCAACAGCAAGTCTTTAAACATGAAATAGCCCAGTGTTCAATAGAACAACCACTAAATAAGAAGAGCAGATTACTTCCTCTATCACCGTTTATAGACTCTAAGGGGATATTACGAGTAGGCGGAAGATTACACCAAGCAGAACTATCATACGATCGCAAACATCCTATTATACTACCCTACAAAAGCCGGCTGACAACACTAGTGATGGACGAAATGCATAAACTTACCTTACATGGAGGAAACACCTTGACTTTGGAAGTCATAAGACAGCAATTCTGGATATTAAATGGCCTGAAAGCAGTTAAAGGGTTCATACATCAATGTATAAGCTGTCATAGAAACAAAGCTCAAATGACCGAACAAATGATGGGAACGTTACCTAAGGCAAGAGTGATCTCTACTCGACCCTTCAGCCAGTCGGGGGTAGATTATGCTGGACCATTCGAACTTTTACTGGCCAGAGGAAGAGGAAACAAATCGCACAAGGGCTATGTGGCAATATTCGTCTGTTTAACGACAAAAGCGATTCACTTGGAGGTAGTAACCGACCTTACGTCTCAGGCATTTATAGCTGCCTTCAAACGATTTGTCGCGAGAAGAGGACACATCGCTCATATTAACAGCGATAATGCAACTAATTTCGTTGGCGCTAATAACATACTTAGCAAAATACACACACAAAAGTCGTATAAAGATGACGTGCAGAATGCACTACGAGAAATCGGCACACAATAGCACTTCATTCCTCCAGCTTCCCCTCATTTTGGTGGCTTATGGGAAGCGGGTGTCAAAGCTATGAAACATCATATGCGCCGTGTAGTCGGTGATAGCAGGCTCACATATGAGGAAATGTGTACACTCATGACTCAAATTGAAGCATGCTTAAATTCGCGACCGCTGTGCCCACGATCCGAAGATCCTGAAAGCTTGGAAGTGCTTACTCCAGGTCACTTCTTGACTGGCTCTTCATTACTTGCCGTACCTGAAAGAAATCATCTTGAAAATAATCCAAATGCTCTTGATAAGTGGCAACGGGTAGGACGGATGCATCAGGATTTCTGGAGAAATTGGTCATCCGAATACCTCTCAAAGCTACAGCAACGTCCTAAATGGACTCAACGACAACCGGATACGAATTGGAAATCTGGTACTAATTAAAGACGAACAGCTTCCACCAACAAAATGGGTACTTGGCCGAGTGATAGAAATGCACCCTGGACTAGATGAGCTAACTAGAGTAGCAACACTCCACTTCCAAATCCTGTCTCCGAGAGCAAAATTAATTCGCATTGCATTCAAAGCTCGAACAAAAGGCGGAGGTGCTCAAACTCACTACATGAAAATAGAAATGTTAAACGCACCCGACAGCCAAATACAATTCCACCTTATAACTCAAGCTCACTGAGTAAATCATGGCTAACCTTCATGCCTTCATGATATTGGCATTGCTCACTATATTAGTTATAGGCCAGCAACCTGATAAACCATATAGTATAACCAGGTTTACAGAACAAGAAGGAATATATTTTGAAGACGTATCAGAGATCCAGCTATATTCAAGCTAATGGAATCTTATCATTTACTATGATTTGTCATCATATTGGAAGGAGTTCACAGGGATAAGAAAATCAGTGCAAAGGCTTACAGAAATCTGCCAACAAAACACCCATCTAACAATACCAAAAGAACTATGTAACGCAACAATTTTACAGTTACAACATCAGTATGGTGATTCCTTTCAAATTAATAGTATATTACAACAACAAAATGAAAATGAAAGATTTAGAATCAAACGAGCTCCTCTTGAAATAGTGGACTCAATCGCAAACGGTTTATTTGGTATCCTTGATCAAGGGTTTGCAGAAAGACACGAAGAGCAAATTCAGAACATCAAGGAAAATGAAGATCTATTGAAAGAACTGCTAATGAATCAAACATCCATTGCTGAACACACAATTAATGTCATAAAGAAGAATAGTCAGACGTTAAATCATCAAATCACTATCTTGGAACATCATATAGAGACAATTGCAAATGGACTTAATAAAGCTGACGAAGTCTTAAAAACTACGCAAGCCGTTTACGTCGGCAGTATTACTAGTAACCCTAAATCTGATAAACTTTCAACATATGCAAAGGAGCTTATTAGCTGTTGTAACCGACACAAAACACGGAAGGCTCAACACACTACTGCTCATACCCATTCAGCTTCGTGAACAACTAAGCATAATTAAAGAGCACCTACCAAAACATCTTAGAGTACCAGGAGATGAAACTTCGAAATCATTACTGCCAATATATAATTCAATGCATGTTAAAATGCGCATCAGGCAAAGGAATGTATTATTTGACGTTCGAATTCCATTGCTCAATGCAGAAATATATCGGCTATTCAAACTTACGCCTATACCTGTGAAACATGCAGATCAGTTCATCCACATTCAACCCTCAATACAATACCTGGCTGTAAACATCCATAAGGACCGCTTTACACCATTAAAAGGGGAAGATATCAAGGAATGCATACAATTGTCAGAGGCCCAATTAATTTGCAATCTAAAACAGTCTATATACAGTGCGCAATCGAATCAAAGCAGATGTGAGATAGAACTGCTTAACCACCAGGGAAAATTGTCATCCTTCTGTAAATTACGAAGTATACCATTGAAGAAAATGTGGTATAAGCTACATACACCAAGTGCCTGGATCTATATAATGGATGCAGTAACTCATTTCGACATCATATGTGGAACAACGATCCACCCTATAATCCTTGAAGAAAGTGGGATTATACAAATACAGCCTACCTGTGTGATAAAGCATCCAACATTATTCATAAGTGCAAACAATCAACAACCAGGAACCTTGAACTCCTCATTTATACCGGAGCAAGAAATTATCTCTACCCACATTGGCGAATATTTAGCAAGTCAAAATACTACCAATACTTCCATTCCCTTGCTAATTAAAGAGATCAAGGCTGATGATATTGAAGAGCTCCATAAGGCAAATAAAACCCAACAACAATATATCGCGGGAATTCCTCACCTCCACCGTCACCACATACATCATTATGTTGGATTCTATTCATTGGCAGCTATCATAATCATCAGTGTGGCGTCCTATTTCTTGTTGAAAAAGCGACGAAACAACATGATGCCACAACTAAACATCCTCAACCAACCCCAAGACGAGCAGGGTCCAGGTCACAACAGCAACTCGGTATCATCTTGGAGGTACCCCGATTTGATAATGCGAGGCGGGAGAATGTAGAGATATAAAAACCATAGTTTCTCATAACTTATTACAGAACAATCTCAATAAGTCAACGACCGTAATTTCATTTTTTAATATGCAATATCTACCTTCACTTAGCTATGCAATTCTTACATTCACCAAAGTTCTATGTCAGCAATTGCATGGAAGTACAAGTGAAATTACGGTCGGTGACATTGCCTACGAAGTAAATTTATGCTGATCTTGTGATTTGTGTTTCATTGACATAAAATTTTGTTATATTTGTTTTTAATTTATTGTCATCATATGTATATATGTATATGAATTATTGTATAAATAAGCGAATCGAATTAATAAAAATGGAATTGATTATCAGATAGCAATCGATCAGTTCACAGTACATTCATTGAATCCGGCTCGAAGGACCGGTTTTGGATTTTTACCTTAATGAAAGAAATGAATTGTAAAAAAAACACTCACTAATTTAAACCCTTCTTTTCTCTTTTTTTTTTAAATAAGGGACAAAAACTCGAGTATGATACACTCTTAGGACTCACAATAGAAACTATGGGTTCACTTAGTATTTCCGCACTTTTCTTAAATTTCTAATAAAAGTTTTGTAAGCAAATTTAATTGAAATATAGATCCACTTAGAATTTCCGCACTCTTCTTAATTGTAAAAAAATGTTATTCTCAGCAAGAATTTATTTCTAAGGGGAAAATAGCATACATCGTATGAGTTCAAGTACTTTGAATTCATCACGAAAAGACAAAAAAATTTTACGTCGGCGTTATTGGTTTTTGTAAAGAAACATTTAGCTCATTACTTTAAAATTGTTTCCGTCATTGGTTTTTACGAGAATGAATTTTAAATGTGAAATCTGAGATACTAGCATTTGCATTGAAGAAGTTTGTGTAGAAAAGTAAAGTAAAGTAAACAAAATTACGGAGGGATGAAATTTGTGGTCTTTATATGCTAGTTTATAATTTGTGGATTTGAGATGAGATGTATGTTTAGATCTTTTTTTAGGATATAACGCGGATTTGGGGATACATACATGTAGTATGTATGTAACGCGTATAGCGGACACTTACAACAAGTATGTATCTATCATGTCGCGTGAGTTACGCTACCTCACCTTAATACAGGAAACCGATATTCAATTACAAGTCGAGACAGTCTCGACATAAATAAAATTCCTATACGAACCTGATCCATTCCTCCATATTTTGCACATTTTCCCACATTCCCAGACTTGCCTGCAAAATAATTAGAAAAATGACAATTTAATAAAAAGCTTATCAAAACTTAACGTGGGAACAATGATTAGGTAAGCAGTTTTAACTATGAGAATTTTAGAATTAAAGAAACCAGAATTCAGTCTTAAGACCGACGTGAATTCATTCGCAAGTAATTAAGAAAGCTTGAATATAGTAAAAGCTCATATATATATATTTGTGTATTGCCTTGGTTTACTCTAAAGAGGAACCAAATTTTGTAATAAAATTATTATATAAAAGTCTACACAGATAGTTTTTGTGAATATATACTATATACGATTGTTCAGTACAGTGGAAGTTGTGTTTTATTTAATGAAATCTATCCTCTGTGTTTTTTTATTATCAATCCTAAAGGAAAAAGTTAATTCGTTTAGTAATAAGGGTGTAAGGTGACACTTATAGCGAGCCATTTTGCGTATTACGCTGTCCATGGCATCTTTATTAACGAACACCACTTTACCTTAGAAATAGGAATGGGTGAATCGTGTATAATTCGTGCTTCAGTGGCCAATTTCACGAACTTACAAATTGTAATTCACAAGTGCTTTTTAACAAAAATTGTGGAAAAATTGATATTTTTGGTTTCACAAAATTTCTGTGGTATAAAATTGTAGTTGTATTCTACAAGGGGAAATTTGTAGATTTTCTCTTTTTTTTCGCTAAAAGTAATTTTTAGTTGTAATTCACAAGCTTTAAATTTGTAGAAATAGAACGTAATTGTAGATTTCTGTTTCGCTGAATACAAAATGTCTGCACCACAGGAGAATATTTCATAAGTGAAAGGTGCAGCATAATTTTCTACAATTTTGTTTTACTTAATTTGGTAACATTAAGAAAATGTCCTTGATGCATCGAAGACATAGCAGCAGTGATAGTAGCGGAAGTGACGATTTTTCTTTGACGGTTCCCCGAAAAGAATATCGACCTCGCGTTAATTATAACTTATCCGAAGGTTTCGTATGAGCCGTTGCAAGGCAGAGGAAATAATTTTAATTATTGGACAAGAAATTGCACACCGAACTTTTCATTAACTCCTACCCAGCAGTTTCTCACAGGATTACATTTGCTTGGCAATGAGGGGCAGTACCATGGAATTGCAGATATGCACGGTATATCTAAAAGCACTGTATGCAGATGCATTCATCGCGTCTGTACAGCAATTGTGGACTTAATAATTAATAGCATTGTATATTGGCCTAGGGAACATACTAGTATATGTGAAAAAATGGTCAATATTGCTGGTAAGTATGTTTATTGGACAAGTACCTACAGAATTTTATTGCTAAATATCCCAGCAAACATTTGTATGAAAAATCTTCAGGGCTATATAGATGATATTACCAAAATATCTTCCATACGAAACTAAAGCAAATAGGTACTGTGAAATGATTTCTTCCTTTTCTGCGTAGACCAAAAGAAGATGAAATCACAAACAATTTTGTTTTCTGATTTTCGCTTATTTGTCATCTCTATGATACATAAATTTATCATTTAGAAGAACGCGAATTAGATAAATCGTTCGGGTTCCAAAAATAAAAAAACAATCTTTAGATTGATGTACCTTTATTTAATACTTTTAACACTTTTGTAACCGTGGTCAGCTTTTGCTAAACCTTTTTCCGTCAAACCTTAAGTTAGACTAACTTAATTATTCGTTTATAATAATTATCTGCATTTACATATTTGTCACGTACAAAATGAAATCTGATCGCTAAGAACGACGAGGCAAGATAAATTCGTAAGGAATATGTTGGGCAAAGCTGTAATTAGATCGCAGTTATAATGTGGGAAATTAAATGATTTACGTTTGAAATTATTTCAGTGTGGGAAAGTGGAATGCTTTAAACTTGTTCTGCTTTTGCTGGTTCTACATATTTCTTAATTTCTTGGAAATTAATCTCTTCTATTTTGTTAGAATCAGACCATGATCTAACTCCTCCCACCTTTGATTTAGGATTCTCCTGAATCCTGTTTGTATTTTTAACATTAAGTTGTTTTCATTTACAAAATAGATAAACTAATAGGATGCCCAATATGATGATTTATATCATTGAACCTAAACTGTAGCTTACAATTCTATGATATTTAAGCTCATGTATTTCCTTAATATTTTTCTCATGATTTAAAATAATTCTTTCAAAAGATAATTCATCATTATTATAAGTACAGTTTTCACTTTTTGGAATTACAAATTTTTCCGTAAATATCCTTAACTTATTACTGAATTCTCTATTATTAATATTAATGGTACAATTGTTGAAATGTATAAAATAGCTTCCTTTAAGTATTGTGATTCTTTCGTCACAAGTACTTCTTAATTTACCTGATTTGATATTGTTAACAATAATTATGTTTTCTTCAACAAGTGATATTTCTTCCTCTTCTTTATTAATAAATTTACAATTTTTTAAATTAATACAATTCTTACTTTTGGTTAGTTCCTTTAATGTTTTTTTCTTCGGAGTATGTGAGGGCCTGCTCGTTATTTCGTATTATATATTCAATATCAGAGTCTACTTGCCTATGTTGAGAATTTGCTATTGGTATAAGTAAGTTTTTATTGGTTAAAATAGTGTGAGTCGGAATTTTAATTGCGAAAATTATAGAATCATCTATATGTTTTGCAACGGCTAAACGAATATTAGATAGCTTGTTAAAATCAATATTATACGTATTTATTTCTTCGTCGGTTAGTATGTTTGGATCTAGAAGTCCTAATCGTGCTGAAGCTATATTATCTTGAATGTGTTCAATTTGCTTCTCTATATAATCTAATTTAAACATTTGTTCTAGAAAAGCAGTTTCCGAAAGGATTTTCATTTCTGTAAGGTTAAGTTTGTTTAATCTGTCTAACATTTTTATCTGTCTGCTTCAATGATATTTTTAATTTGGATCAAGGTTCTGTTAAAATTATCATTAATTGATATTTGTTGATTTAAGTTCGTAATTAAGTTATGGTTATTTTGATCTATAACGGCTAAATGATTTTCAATGTCCAGCCGGTCTTCATTGTCCATTGTTCCAAAAATCCATTTGATCAAAGTTCCTCCTACATTTATAATTCCTCTCTTATGTCTGTATGGTATGAGAGTCTTTATTTTATTTTTTATCCTGGTTATCCTATTTCGTGTTAAATCTCTATGATTACCTAAATCTAACATTTGTAATGCCGATTCTAAATTGTTAACTAAGTTTAATATTTCATTTGGATATATTCTGTGAAGAATTATTTCAAATTTGTCGGCTATTTCCACAGTACTTACTTTTATTACAGTATACCCTAATTCCGTTTCTATTTTCTCAATAGTCATTGTTTGATGAGTCATTATGGGTGACAGTAACAAGAGTATCCATAGTAGTATTGTCCTGGCCTTGATTGTTCTGGCCTGCAAATTTAAGTGGACGTTTTATATTTGTATCGTGAACATTGGTAAGATTATATTTCCTAAATTTAGGTTCTTCTTTATGCCTAAGTGCTTTATAATTTTTAATGAAACCGATTTTCCTGTTTTCTTCATAATCTTCTCTACATTCATTTCTCTTATGGATAACAGCTGCTTTCGATTTTAATAACCTTTCATGAATGAGGTTGAAATCTACTTCTTTGTTTTGCACGGACAAGGGTGTAGTTTTAATTGTCGAGTGATAAGACCTATTATATATTTCTACTGCCTTGAGAATTTGCGTTCTGATTGGTAATTTTTCCTCTATGTTTAATGCCCTAATTTTTTCAGTTAACGTACCGTTGAGTCTCTCAACGTCGGCGTTACCTGTGTGGCTATTGGGTTTGGTTGTATGGTATTCAATACCCTCCTTTTCGCAAAACTCTTTTATGTATTTTGAACCGAATTCATTGTCAAAAACTATTTTTTTCATTTTGCCCCTAATCGCTATAATTTGCCTTATTTTCTCTAGTATGGTCACATGACTTCTATCTTCGAGGTGTAGACTTATAGCATGCTTTGAAAATCTATCGATTACGTTAATAAAATTGTTTTTGCTGTTCGTATAAATGTCGATATGTACTATTTCATTAATTGACTTGGGGGTTTCCGTAACCTCGACCTTCTTTTTTATGGGGTTCCTATCGTACTTCGCTCCTGTACAAATGTCGCAATTATTTATAATTTCGTGAATTGTAAAGCTTAACTTGGGATGATAAATTTTAGTTTTGAGATCCTCATATGTTGCTACTATTCCACAGTGCCCTGACTCTTTCTTGTGAAAGATTGATATTTGTTTCCTTAATTCCTCATTATTTTCCAGATCTTTCGCGAAGTATTTGCATTTAATGAATTTTACAACATCTTTGTTAGGATATAATTCTATTAATTTTCTTTGGAATCTATCAAATTCCTGATTACTCAATTGGGAATGTATGCCTATTTTGCCTTTCTGTATGTCTTTCTCCTGCTCTAAGTCGTTTTTGTCTCCTATTACCAAATACTTCTTCCGATTCTCTCTCTTTTTCTTCTACAAATATTATTTGTAATTTGAATCTATTAACTACAGTATCGACTGCAAGTATGTAGTTACTAAGAATATCTTCCTGTGAATGAGTAGTTTGTATTTCTACTGCCTCTGAAGTAATACTCAAATTTTCAGTATCAGTTTGATCTTCTGAATTCTCCTCAAAGTGATTAATACTTAAAACTTTCATATTTCTAGTTCTTTCAAGATTAGTGTTTGCACTTTCTTTAGTTTCTTTTATATATCCTTCCTTTTTAGAATTTTTTGTCTCGAATATATTAATTTCGTTTGTTTCTGTATTGATTCGGCTGAGGAAGTCGGCAACTTTATTTTCCTTTCCCTTAATGTATTCGATTTTCATATCATATTCACCCAACTGAATCAACCATCTTTGTAGACGGGGTTGATATCTTTACCTGTATGTTTCAATTGTAACCATTTGATTGTCTGGTGATCTGTTTGCAGATCAAACTCTTTACCAAACAGATATGGTCGGAAGTACTTGGTTCCCCATACTATCGCTAATAATTCCTTGTCGATTGCTGGGTACCGCTTCTCATGGTCGTTGAGTGTTCTAGATGCATAGCAAATGGGGTGGCGTTCTTGTGTAAGAACGGCTCCAACTGCTAAGTTACTGGCATCTGTGATGAGCTTGAATCTTTTATTGAAATCAGGATATCTTAGAATAGGGTGATTGGTGATTATTTCTTTAAGTTTTTCAAAAGCCGTAATGTAACTAGGATCGTTTGGATTGATTTTCGCCTCTTTCTTTAAATATTTAACCATGGGACTTGCAATTTCTGCATAGTCTTTAACAAACTTTCTATAATACCCTGTTATACCCAAAACGATTTTATCTGTTTTTGAGTGGTTGGCAGTTTTAATTCTTGGATTACTCTTATCTTATTAGGATTTGGTTTAATTCCTTCTGACGTCAGTATATGACCTAAAAATTCTGTTTCTTTGCTCAGAAAGTTACATTTATCGATTTGAATTTTAAGTCGGGCTTGTCTTAATTTGTCAAAAACTTTCTTTAAGTTTATTATGTGCTCTTCTAAGGACGTACTGAATATAAGGATGTCGTCCAAGTACACAACACATATTTTGTTTATATATTCCCGTAGTACCGCATTCATCAACCTTTGAAAGGTTGATGGGGCGTTTTTCAAACCAAACGGCATTCTTAAATATTCGTAATGTCCGAATGGGGTTGAAAATGCCGTTTTCTTTCTATCACATTCTTTCATCAGAATCTGATGGAAACCCTTGGCAAAGTCCGAGGTAGTGAAGTACTGTGCCCTACCAAGTTTATTTAATATATTCTCGATATTAGGAATGGGGAATTTATCCTCTACAGTAGCTTCATTTAGTTTCCTGTAATCGATAACAATTCTCCACTTTTTCTGACCTGAATTGTCCGTTTTTTTTGGTACAACCCATAATGGGCTATTGTATGCGGAGTTACTTTACCTAATGATACCTTGTTCCAGCATTTCTTGTATTTGATGTTCTATTTCTTTCTCGTGAACTTGAGGGTATCTATATATTTTAGAATAAACTGGGTTTTCAGTAGAAGTAATTATCTCGTGTTTAATTTCATGTGTCGAGGTTAATTTATCGCCCTCTTTAAAAAATAAATCTTCATTCCGTTTTAGTAATTTGATTATTTGGTCTTTCTCTTCAACATTTAAGTCATCTAATTTTAATTTGTTTAAGAAACTATCCGTAATTCCTTCTAGCGTATATATTTCACTAATAATGAATGGGTAATTATCTTCTTCAAATAAAATTCTGTTATTATTTATTTCAATATTTTTTCTTTCCATGTCTATTTTGGCCTTAAAAGGTACTAGGAAGTTTTGACCCATAATTGCATCATAACTTCTACCCTTTAAGTTAATTATTTTCCACGTTACAGTTCCAAGGAGTTTAAACTCTTTTGGTATTGGGGTTACTATCCTGCTTGTAATTTTATTGATACCGTTGATGGTAGAATAGTAAGCAGGTTCGCTTAAAGTCTCTTCGGAGAATTCAGCGAGGATATTTGGTTTGATGACACTGGTAGCTGATCCAGTGTCAACAAGACATTTAACCTTTTGGTTACCTATCGTTATGATTATAATTGGAATTCTTGGTTCCGAGGCTCGAATTGAAAATTTACATCTTGATCGCGATTTAAGTTACCAATTTCCATTGGCTCAGGTATAGGATGATTCCTAGCCTGTTCAAAATTCTGTCTTTGCTGGAACGAATTATAATTTTGATTCCGATTGCGATATTTGCCCGGATTGTTATAGTTAAATTGGGTTCTGTAATTATTACTATCACTTCTATGAGAGTTGTTATATTCATTGTGTCTACGATTGATATTCCTGTTAGTAGGTAAATTATCACTATTAGAATTAGATATGTTCCTATTAAAACTATTTCCACTACCACTAATCTTTTCTTTATTTAATTTATTATTAGAAAAATTTTCGATCTTGTTGGTATTATAATTTCTGGAAGAGTTGATTTTATTTTTTCTGCTACGAAAATCTACTGCATCTTCATTATCCAATAGTTTTAATCTATCAAATTTATTGTACACTTCGATAATTGTTGAATTTTCAGGTATATTACCTCTTAAGAAATCATGCACCTTACTACTAACTTTATCTACTAAATATCTATCGTTATTACTAGGGTGATAAGTGGGTGTCTTGCCTCGTCAAACTCATATAATTCATTCAATTTAAAGTTTATTTCCCTAACGCTATCGAAAAGTTCTCTTAATATAGGTACTCACTCTTAAAGATCGGCATTGATTCAACAATTCTGCGTAATCCTGTCTTGGACGGAAATGTAGCTTAAGCTCCTGTTTCACTTCTGCCCATCTGTTTTGTGCATTTACTCCTAGACGTTGAATACATTTCTTTGCCTCACCTTGAACGTTATCATTGATGATGATGGCCATAGCATAATCTCTCAACCCTGGTATATCCTGACAAAGTTGGAATGTCCGCTCTACAGAACTGATGAATTCCTGGACCGTATACTCATATTTTCCATTGAAATTTCTCAATTTGTTCACATAGTTGAGAAATTGCTCCACTGTTAAGATGAAATGGTTTTGGGGATTTGCTGCCACTGGTTGCTGAACTGCGGCTGCAGCTAATTGTTCAACTCTAGCTTGGAGCGCCACGATCTGAGCTTCTTGTTGCTCGATGATGTTTCTAGCAATATCATTCTCCATCCTTCGATTTATATCAAAGATTCCTCATAAAATGATAACAGTTGTTCTTTCCCTGTTATCTTTATTTTAAAACCTTTCAGAAAAAAAAAATTCTTTTCCGTTTCACAGTCACTAAATATTATAGAATATTTGGTTTCCACAATTTGATATTTTTTTTTTTTTTTTTTATTGATGCACTTGGTAGATATGTGTAATTTTCACAATTAACTTGTATTTTGCTTTAGACACTTAATTACACAAATCCATAAATTTTCGATTAATTTAAATTTAATCACTTGGTTCTTTATTTCACTGGATTGCCAATCTTTTGATAGCAATCCTACCGACTGCGCCAATTAGATAAATCGTTCGGGTTCCAAAAATAAAAAAAACAATCTTTAGATTGATGTACCTTTATTTAATACTTTTAACACTTTTGTAACCGTGGTCAGCTTTTGCTAAACCTTTTTCCGTCAAAACTTAAGTTAGACTAACTTAATTATTCGTTTATAATAATTATCTGCATTTACATATTTGTCACGTACAAAATGAAATCTGATCGCTAAGAACGGCGAGGCAAGATAAATTCGTAAGAAATATGTTGGGCAAAGCTGTAATTAGATCGCAGTTATAATGTGGGAAATTAAATGATTTAAGTTTGAAATTATTTCAGTGTGGGAAAGTGGAATGCTTTAAACTTGTTCTGCTTTTGATGGTTCTACATATTTCTTAAGAATTTCTTAGAAATTAGTCTCTTCTATTTTGTTAGAATCAGACCATGATCTAACTTGCGTCATTAGACTCCATGACAGTAATTAATTTGTGAGTTCACTAGTGATTTTATTTCCACCAATCCATATTAAAAAAAAATTTAATAAAACAAATTTATACCTACTTTAAACAAATATTTTCTTTATTCCCTTACTTCAAATTTGAAAGAATTTATTCCGACGACTCTTGAACGATTTGCTTAGATGACAAGAAAGCGAAACATGTTGAAGAAACGAATGAAAATAACTCGCCAGGAAGAGATGTTGACAAATTACTTTAATGTATCGCGTAGAAGACACGCATTCGTTTCTTCAAGATGTTTTGCCTTCGGGGTAACAGTTTCTCCCGTTGGAAGTTAAGAATGCAATACGAATATGATTATCATCCACGAGATATTTTATCGTCCAGGTAATATGAAAGTGAATCTTCTATGTTTCGCCATGTTTGCTGGGATATTTCTTCTAACAAGGCATGCCATGTGTTTATGGATGTATTGACGGGACGTTAATTAACCGTATATCCATTAAAGGAATGGTTAATTACACCCATTTTAAGGAGATCAACTCCAGAAAGTGATCGGTATAATTGAGAGCATGGGTCAACGAGGAGAGTAATAGAAAACGCTATTGGAATTTTAAAGGAAAAATTTCCATGCCTAAAAAATTTACGTTTGCAACCTCGACAAGCAATAAATGTAATTAAATGCTGCATTGCTTTAAGTCTTTAACTACTATTTCGAGCAGTGGCGTATCTAAAGCTGTATGGGCCCTCCGCAAATTAGCATACTTGCGCAGGAAAATCTAATTTTTTGTGTCAATTATAAGGAAATATTATCTGAACTTCTAATGTAAGATGTTTCTCATAATTTTGTACAGGAAGCCGAAATTATTCCCTTCTCCCTTTTTTTCACGAAAGAAATTCCCACAATATGGGAGAATTCCCACGATCTCCCAACAATGCCTTCACTCCAATCACTCCAAGCCAGAGTTGAGCAAAAAAATAAAAAAGTTTCGTGGGTACTACAAGCAGCGTTGCCATGATCTGGATTTCCAAACTTATTTGTTTAGATTTACTACGTGGTCTACAGTCATCAGTAAGCCTGTTAGAAAACCATTGGCGGCCCCAGAATATGCTCACGAAAGTACATTAAAAGGAAAAATGGTGGGTATCTGAGAGAAACGCTTGCGCAAGCCAAAAAGAAAAGGGAAAAGGATTTGTTATGGTCGTAGCATATTGCATGCAACAGTATGCTACACTGAGGCTAGCTGCGTCATGTAAGCGCGGACTGCTGTCTGTATGGACGGAGCGGCTGTACGCACCAAACGCCACCTGATTGACAGGGAAGCCCTTCCAGATAGAAAAAGAGTTTGATGAAAAGCAAAAGAAAAAAAGAAGAGAAGGAAGAGGTGTGTTGATCAAGCGAAGTGCAGGAAGTAACAAGAAAAAAAAGAAAAGCCGAAGGAATAGCAATGGGCAATATTATAAGTCAAGGTGTCGTGGGAACGAGTGCGAAGTTAGTAATTGGCGGCGAGAACCTGGACGGTCGTATTAAACAGAAGGGACAAAGAAGAAGAAGAGAAAAGCGAGGGAAGTGATTTCTCTGCCAAATATCGAACTAGTACGGGATAAATATTGAACGTGCATTTATAGTATAAGCTTAAGCCATTGAAGGCACCAAATAAAGTAAGTTAAAGTGAATTACTCAATGTATTAGTTATAGAGAACTGAATGTATTATTTTTATAGAGAATAAACCACGCACGTCACATACCACACGCGACACACGGGCATACATATTATATGAGAAAAGTGGAGTTTAATTCTTTACACCGCCTCCAATCTGCCAAACGAATAAACGAGCCAAGGAACGCCTGCCTTATAACTATTATAGATTAGTTTCTGTACATAACCACTTTCTTTTATTTGCTTCTTTATGCCACTAAAGTCGCAACTAACAAACCAGCCGGAACAATCCTCGGACAGCCAAAGCCAACGAGAAGTCGAAGGCAAACCTAGGAGAAGTTGCAGGTCAAATCAAGGCCAACTCCCAAGCTACTTAAGTACCTACCAGGTAACATCTTTACCTTCAAATATATTCAGCTCCTATACTGAGGAACATCAGTCAAACATGCCTGAAAACGGAGACAAAACCCTAGAGGATACTCCAGATACATTGGATACTAGTTTAAATCAAACAATTGTAGGCAGTCATGACAACGAAAGGACACACGGTTACTTCTGAACAACTTGATCAGCCAAATGTTGGAATTAAATAAAAAACTTGAAGCTGAAGTCGTTTCTGAAAAGGCAGAACGAATAAAATTAACCAATTTAATAACATCCTCTTTGTCATCTACAGATATAGGTGCCAGTTCACATGCCGGAACAGTGCAACTAGGCTCTCTGTCCTCTCCACTGCCGTTGAGTACAGCTCAATCACAAACTATCAACTCTACAGTCCAACAGCCTAGTTTGCCAAACACCAATTCAGTCTACTTGCCGCCTGCAAGTAGTCAGTCATCATTTCAAGGGCAGTCTTCACAACGTACTTCGTCAGTTCCAGTCAATTCTCCTTATATGCCATATTATAGTCAAACTGGTCAACTGTCAATGCCAGTTAATAGTAACATACTGTCAATTATATCGCCACTTCAAACTCCATTAAGCCAAAATGGATATGAAAACCGTCGAAAGTTGCACGACTTGCCAGACTTCAGCGGTAAGCCGGAGGAATGGCCTATGTTTTCTACAACATATCGCCAGTCAACAATTGCTTATGGGTTCAGCAACCTCGAGAATACATTTCGACTACAAAAATGTCTCAAAGGTGAAGCAAAGGAAAGTGTAGAATCATTAGTAATTCATTCAAATAATGTGGAAGAAGTTATGTCTCAACTAGAATTTATGTTTGGTCGACCTGACCGTCTTGTTAGAAGTCAGATAGGTAAAGTTAAAGACATTTCGCCAATACAAGAAAGTAGACTAGATTTATTGATACCATTTGCTATTAAGGTAAGAAATCTTGCGACTTTTTTGGAAACAACCAACAGCCAACAACATTTAGGTAACCCGACTTTAATGGAAGAGTTAATTGCCAAATTACCTATGAGTAAAAGGCTCGAATGGGCACAGTATGCGATAAATATCCAGCCTTATGCAACTGTAAAAACTTTAGTGATTGGCTAAATCAATTGTCCAGATTAGTAAGCCTTGTCACGGCTACACCGTCAACTTATCAAAGTCAAAGTGACAAGCGAACTAAACCGAAAATGTGGTCCTCCATACACTTGATCACAGCCAGAAACAATTGCAGTTAGGCTGCAGTATGTGTGAAAAGCCCCATTCTATAACTGAATGTTTCTCTTTTCTCAATTTAAACGTTAGCCAACGATGGTGTAAAGCCAAAGAAAAAAGACTTTGTTTCGGTTGTCTAAAGTTAGGGCATAACACCCAGACATGTAAAGTAAAAGGCGCATGTAAATTGGATGGCTGCCAACGGATTCATCATCCTCTGCTTCATGAGGAAAAAATAGAACAAAAGTCAAAGACAGTAGAACCAAAGCCAATAGTTACGAAGAACTATGGAGTAACAAAGGAAGACAAGCCTGATATTACACATTCAGTACTTAATTGTTATACCGAAAGGCCAATGGAGAAGCCAGTGGAATTGTTATTTAAAATTCTTCCTGTGCGCTTGTTTGGGCCGAACACAGAAGTGGAAACATACGCTCTGATAGATGAAGGTTCTTCTATAACACTAATGGATGAAAGCCTAGCTAAACAATTAAAAATAAATGGAAGGGTAGAGCCGCTTACGTTGCAATGGTTTGGCAACAAGAGGACAACAGAACTATCCACGCTGGCTAATCTAGAAATAAGTCAAAATAAACCCATAGCCAAAAGGTTTGCTATAAACAACGTGAGAACCGTCAAAAACATTAGCCTACCATCTCAAACGTTCAAACTTTCAGAGATATACAGTAAATATCAGGGCTTAAAAGAGCTGCCAATAAGTGCGTACAGAGTACATATAATTATTTTCTACTTACATACTTACAATTTGCATATTTTTAATTTTATACAAAGGGTCAATGCAACCAACTTCTAATTGTCATCATATTTCATTTACTCAATGCGAAGTTCATTCATTGCAGCAGTAACAAATATTATGCGTCAGCAAAATTAATCAGTGAATGAACTCTGCATTGTGTAAAATTTATCATTTTGTTTTTGTTGTTTGTAAGCAATTTTTGCACATAAAAATGATCGATCGATAATTATGATTTTAGTTAATTTTTGTAACTTGAATAATAAATGTTTATAGTAAATTAAACTCAGTGTTGTTACTTAAACATTTTTGGTCCTTTGACCAAAACGTCGCTGCTATAATCATCAAGCTTGTAGAGCTTGGGTCTTCAGGTAACAGATTATTATAGCAAATACAACCTCTGGAATTAAGGTCTAAAGGCTGTAATTATAAAGTTGAAAGACTATTATTGAATTTCTGGAACAATGGATCCAAAGATTTTTAAATAGTGTCTTCAACAATACGCAATAATATTTTTTTCCTGCTACTTTGAAATCATCATCGGTTGAGGTAAAAGCATCATCAACCTACTAATTCGTCGTACTCATCATGGATCAGATACTGAGGGAGCAGACAAAATATACAAGGATCATCAAGAAGGTCGCTGCGCAAATCAGCAGAGATCCTTCTGCTAGGAAGACTAAAGAGTATGGCGAGGCACGGCTACATTCACTCAACACTGCATGGGAAGAGTTCGATAACATCAATACACAACTCGAATCACTAAGGGAACAAAACTCCGATCACAAATATTTCGTCGAAAACTACCACAGTCAAGTTGAAACACTATATGATCAGACTAGAGATCTTGTAGAAAATTTGATTCGAGAGGCAATCGAAAGGAGGAAAAGGTCAGAAGATATCTCAGAACAGTTACACCAAATCAAGAAGCAAGCAGCTATAATTGATACGCTGAAACGCAATATAGCTAACATTAAAGCAGATGAAGAAAAACAGCACTCTCCAGTATATTATACACAGAAGATTAAACTATTGAATTACTACTGGGAATTGATTGTGCATACTCATACCAGTATAATGGCATTGGCAAAGATAACTACTTTGATCAAGATGTCTTTGCAGCAACTGAAAGCATCTATCAGGAAGCATTAATTCAATTACAAGAAAAATTGCAAAGTCTATCTCCACCATTAGCAACAATTCAGGCACCTACTCCTAGAACTGCGAGAAGTGCAGCAGTAAAACTTCCACGTATTGATATACCAATCTTTTCCGGCGATTATCTTAAATGGCCTTCCTTCAGAAATTTATTCATCGAACTTATACATAAAAATAATACAATTACTAAGGCCGAGAAACTATTTTATTTAAAAGCAAACGTGAATGAAGAACCAAATGAATTGATTCAACAGTTTAACATTACTAATGAAAACTATGACGCTGCATGGGAAATCCTAGATCGCAGATATAATAATACAAGAAATTTAGTGTCAGCCCAACTAAGAAGACTTTGTAATCAACCAGAACTTTTAAAAGAATCATCAAAATCATCAAAACTCCACGACTCAACACTGGAATGCCTAGAAGCATTAAAAAATCTAGACATCGACATTACGAACTGGGATCCGCTCATTATTTATTTACTAATACAAAAACTAGACAAAGAGTCTCGAAAAATCTATGAACAATCATTGGAAAATTCCAGAGAGATTCAAGCACTAAATGAATTCTTAAATTTTCTTGAAAACAGATTTCAAGTGCTAGAATCTATGGAACCGACAAAGACCATTCAGCCAGCAAAAATTTTAGACAAAAGAAATGAAGTAAAAATACACCACGGTATGGTGGGAATAAAATCAATATGCGGCTTCTGCAAAGCAAATCACAAGATTTATACTTGTGAAAAATTTAATAAATTGAATGCTTTACAAAGAAACGAAGAGAGCAGAAAAGCAAAACTCTGCTCCAATTGCCTAGTTAATGAGAGAGAATGACATACGAAGAAATGACCACACTAATGACACAAATAGAAGGGTGTCTTAATTCTCGTCCATTATGTCCATTAACACAAGACCCAGAAAGCCTAGAAGTGCTCACACCCGGTCACTTTTTAACTGGTGCACCTATATTGTCAATACCAGATAAGGACTACTTAGAAACCAATACTGGTCTTCTTAAGAGATGGGATAGAGTGGAAAAGATGTACCAGGACTTCTGGAAAAAGTGGTCTAATGAGTATCTTGGAAGACTTCAACAAAGACCAAAATGGGCGCAGAAGAAGCCTAACCCAACAGAAGGCGACATCGTATTAATAAAAGAAGATAATTTACCTCGGTCTCGTTGAGCTCTTGGAAGAATAATCAAAGTACATCCGGGAAGTGATGGACTTGTCAGAGTCGTAACTATGAAAACGAAATCTGGAGCCCTTAAACGACCACTAACCAAAATCTCGATGCTGCCAATAAGTAATGATCAAAAGAATTTAGGCGACATGCCAACTGAAGAAATAGACTCTGACAATGATACTAAAGCGACACCTGTTCCCTCAGGGGAAACAAATAACGACGAACGAAAAGCATCTGTACAAGGTTGTCACAAACGACGAAGGAGTGAAAAGACCTATAATGCAAGCCATTTAAAGATGAGTCGACACGAATCTGGGACATCATCATCATTAAAAAAAGCTCGCAAATCCAACTTTCTGAGTTATCTGTGCATCATAACTACCTTGTTGGTCGTAGCACTGGGTGAAACCGTCAACGCACCGTATCGACTAACCAAGCTTGATAACCACGAAAGATTATATTTTGATGAAATTTCCGATATGCGATTTTACTTTAGCGAATGGAACTTGGTAGTCCATTACAACCTAACAACATATTGGAAAGAGCTCTATGGCATCCGAAAATCAATCCAGAAACTAAATCAGTTATGCGATGAAGAAACTCGGCTGTCAAGAGATCTATATTATGCCACTACCCAAACATTGAAACATCAATTGTTAGAAATCGAACAAATGAACGACATATTATACCAACAAAATGAATATCCACGAACTCGCAATAAGCGAGCACCATTTGGATTCATAGGAACGGTCACTAATAAATTGTTCGGAATTCTGGACCAAGATTTTGCTGACCAATATGAAAGGCAAATAAGTGAAATTAAGGCAAATGAAGATTATGCTAGATAATTATTACGAAATCAGACCTCAATAGTAGAGAACACGGTCAACATTATGAAAAGAAACCACGAGGTTGTTCAACACCAATTCAATCTAATGAATACTCAAATCGAAACAATAACCAATCAATTAAATAATTCTCAATATGAGGCAGTTCTTCATCAAGCAGTCAATTCCGCAGCTATTCTGATAACTCTGAACCTAGTTACATTTCAACGTTTACAAAGGGAAATTCTATCACTCATTACAGACATTAAACATGGAAAAATAAATACATTCGTCCTAACACCTGCACAACTCAACGAGCAGCTGACAACAATTTGTGAACACTTACCACCCAACGTACAATTACCAGGGACTGGAAGTAAGTCCTTTCTAATAACACTTTACAACTCAATGCATGTGAAGACAAGAATTACGGGAAAGAATGTACTATTCGACATTCGAATTCCTCTGGTGAGCACAGAAGCCTATCGATTGTATAAAATAATAACTATTCCTACTATTCACAATGAACAATATATCTACATCGATCCTTCCAGCAAGTATCTGGCCATAAATCGACGACAAGATCGATTTAGGCCAATAGAAGAAGAAGATCTCAAAGGGTGCGAGAGGTTAACAGAAGACCAGCTTATATGCAACTTAAACCAACCAATCTTCACTCTCAAATCAAATCAAAGTCATTGTGAAATGGAGCTCTTCAGTAACGAGAATCATATATCACCATTCTGTAGACTACGAACTAAAGAAGCGAATAACTATTGGAGAAGATTACACCAGCCAAGTACGTGGCTATTTGTATTACGAGAAAACCTGACCTTCGAAATCAGTTGTGACAATAAAGGACAACCATTATCACTATATGGCAATGGAATCATTCAAACAAGAGGTGATTGTATTATAAATCATAAGACTCTATACATAAGCTCAAACGATCGCAGTTCGAAAATGCACATATCACCTATCCCAGAAAATACGGTTATATCTAACTTCATAACCATGAATAAAGATCAGCTGTCGAATTCGTCAAAAATTACTATGCCACAACTAATTCAAGAAGTAAACAATAATGATATAAAAAAACTAAACGATGCAATCAGGTTTCAGCAAGAACGCATAGAAAATATGCCAAAACTAAACATCCATGACCTACATCACTACAGTATGCCATATCTAATCATATGTGGTGTCATTGCCATCGGTCTTTGCATATATTGCAGATGAAAGAGGAGTGTCACGTTAAGAACAAGGGCAAGGCCGATCCCAGCACCAAGGTCCATCAAGGAGCAGCGAAATTCCAGCATCGAGTTACCGGCACTTAACCTTGAGGCGGGAGAATGTACAGAGTACATACAATTATTTTCTACTTACATACTTCAATTTGCATATTTTTAATTTTATACAAAGGGTCAATGCAACCAACTTCTAATTGTCATCATATTTCATTTACTCAATTCGAAGTTCATTCATTGCAGCAGAAACAAATATTATGCGTCAGCAAAATTAATCAGTGAATGAACTCTGCATTGTGTAAAATTTATCATTTTGTTTTTATTGTTTGTAAGCAATTTTTGCGCATAAAAATGATCGATCGATAATTATGATTTTAGTTAATTTTTGTAACTTGAATAATAAATGTTTATAGTAAATTAAACTCAGTGTTGTTACTTAAACAAAGTGAATACAATAATGTGAGTCCTATATTAGTAATAGGAATAGACAACTGTCATCTCGGTCTCCCACATCCTTCCATCCAACATTCGTCAAGCGGCCCAGTCATAGTTCGAACGAAATTAGGGTGGACTGTTTATGGACAAAATAGTACTAACAAATTTGATGGCCACGACAACACCATTGTTCTTCATACTAAGGAAGCAGCAAGTGAAAACAGCGATCACCTGCATCAGCTCTTCGAGGAATATTTCTCCACGGAAAATTTTGGAGTAAAAAAGAGTGAAATAAACTTGGAATCAGATCTTGACATGCAAGCTCGACGAATTCTTGATGAGACTACCGTTCGAGTGGGGAACAGGTTCCAAACCGGTCTCCTTTGGAAAAACCAAGACGTCGTACTTCCAGATAGCTACGATATGGCCAAATGAAGACTTGAGGGTATTGAAAGTAAAATGAAAAAGGACCCAAATTACCCAGCCAGCTACAGTGAAATCATTTCAAACTACTTAAACAGAGGTTATGCCAGAAAACTCACAGATGTCGAAGCTAACAAAAGAGGTCCGAAAACATGGTTTTTACCACATTTCGCGGTACGAAATCGACCAAGCCTGAGAAGTTGCGGCTAGTGTTTGATGCAGCTGCGACAGTGAATAGTACCTCACTGAACACTGAACTAATTAAGGGACCAGATCAGTGTCAGTCTCTTACAACAGTATTATACAACTTTCGTTAGAGAAAGATAGCAGTGTGCGCTGATATCAGAGAAAGTTTCATCAAATCTTGATTCAACCTCAAGATAGAGATACACAACGGTTTCTATGGAGGGATGGAAACACCTTAAAGCCGCCAGGGGTCTACACGATGGAGGTAATGACATTTGGTGCAACTTGCTCACCATGCTCAGCTCATTTCATAAAAAATAAAAACGCCGCAGACTTCATCGAAAAGTACCCAAGAGCAGTTAAAGCAATTATTAAACATCACTACATCGATGACTTTGTCGATAGCTTTGACGACATCGCTAAAGCGATTGAAGTATCATCATCCGTGAAACAAATTCATAACCTAGGAGGATTTGAGTTAAGAGACTTTGTTTCAAATAGCGACATCGTGGCTGAAACTTTGAATGGCCATAACACGACACCAGAACATCCGGTCAGCATGAACATGGAATCCTCAGCTGGTACGGAAAAAATATTGGGAATGTACTGGGACACAAAGGATGACACATTGAAGTTTCAGCTGAAGTTTCACCGAGTAGATAAGGACGTGCTTGCGGGTAAAAGAAGACCTACCAAACGGGAACTTTTAAGCATGTCCATGTCTGTATTTGACCCGCTCGGACTGCTGGCAAACTTCATGATACACTCCAAGATTATGCTACAAAAGGTTTGGAAAAGTGGCATCGGTTGGGATCAGCCTCTCCCTGATGACATTTATAAATCGTGGTTATAGTGGCAAAAGGAACTGAAATCCGTGAAAGAATTTCTTTTGTCAAGATGTTACTCATCCCACTTGTCCATCGCTACAGATGTCCAACTACACACGTTCGTCGACGCCAGTGAGAACGCTTTTGCCGCCGTATGCTATTTCAGAATTCAGTCAGCCAATGGTATCCAGATAGCCTTCGTAAATGGCAAAACAAGATGTGCACCATTAAAACACTTGTCAGTGCCACGCCTAGAGCTACAGTCAGCGGTACTTGGTATACGATTATGTAACAATATAATAGAAACCCATGATGGAATAGTCAGTAATAGATATTTTTGGTGTGATTCGTCGACAGTCATCAACTGGATCCACTCTGATCACCGACGCTACAAACCGTTCGTAGCCCACAGAATAGCTGAAATTCTAGAGAGTTCCAAAACGTCTGAATAGCGCTGGATACCTAGTAAACAGAATGCTGCAGATGATGCGACAAGAGCCAAGTATCCAGCTCGTTTCGACCCACGAAGTAGATGGATGAATGGTCCAAAGTTTCTACAAAGCGAAGAGAAACTCTGACCAAATACTCCAGAACAGATTTCCGGTCACGAGTGCGAAGAAGAGCTCCGAGCAAAACATGTGCTGTTCAACCAGTTGGTAGGCAATAGCTGCATTATAGATTTGACTAAATTTTCCAACTATTGCAGACTAAAACGGATAACAGCCTGGTGTTTAAGGTTTATTAATAACTGTCAACCGAAAAGATATTCCGCCGTCAACAGAGAACTAACAGTACTGGAATTACAAAATGCTGAGCACTTACTGTGTCGTCAAGCACAGTTTGAGGACTTTGCCGACGAAATAAAGTTACTCATCAATGGTGAAACCATCGACAAATCAAGTTCCCTGTACCGACTCACGGCGGTCTTAGGAGAAGGAAGACTCCTTAGAATCTCAGGTAGAATCGATGCAGCTACATCTGTTCCAGTAGCAATGAAGAGGCCAATCATTTTGTCAAAAGGACACTCCCTAACGCAACTAATTGCCACATACTACCATAATAAACTGTTTCACCAAAACCAAGAAGCAACTGTGAATGAAATTCGTCAACGCTTTTGGATTCCTGACCTACGATCTCTAGTAAAACGTACGGCAAAAAACTGTCAGGTATGTAAGAACAAATCAGTGATGCCAAAAATTCCCCTGATGGGACAGCTACCAAATGATAGAGTAACACCGTATATCCGCCCATTTACATACACAGGCCTTGATTACTTTGCACCCTTTTATGTAAGTGTAGGGCGCCGTAAAGAAAAACGTTGGGTAGCATTGTTCACCTGTCTGACCCTTCGAGCGGTACATCTTGAATTAGCAGACGACCTATCAACAGATGCCTGTCTGTTATGCATTCGCAACTTCGTTAATCGCCGCGGAATACCAAGTAGGATAAGAAGTGATAATGGAACAAATTTTGTGGGTGCAAAACGAGAGTTACCAACTGCGATTGATGACTTCGATAACGACAAGATCCAAGCTGAATTATCAAATCAAGATATTGAGTGGATCTTTAATTCTCCAGGAAATCCTCATGCTGGAGGCTGCTGGAAACGCCTGGTCCAATCAGTTAAAAGAGTTCTAGGCTGCACCCTCCATGAACAGGCTCCACGGGTAGAAACACTTCGCAGTTTACTAATAGAGGCCGAATGTATTGTCAACAGTCGACCACTAACACATTTACCGGTATCGAGTGATGAAGAAGAACCACTTACACCGAATCACTTTCTTATCGGTACGATGAATTCAACCCAAACACCAGGTTCGTGTGACGACAAGTTATGGTCATTACGTAAGCAATGGCGAATCGCTCAACAGCTGAAGAATCGCTTTTGGAAAAGATGGATCCAGGAGTACTTGCCAACATTGACGCGGCGAACGAAATGGCACGAGAGGGTAGAAGCAATCAAAACTGGAGATTTGGTAATAATATATGACAATGATCAACCCAGAAGTAAATGGCAAAGAGGGAGAGTCGTCGAAACCTTTCCTGGCCCAGACGTTCGGACTGCCGCAGTTAAATCAGCAACTTCAATACTGAGGAAGCCTGTCTCAAAGCTCGCAGTACTAGATGTTGTCAGTCGGAATTTTCGGATCCTGTACCACTACCACTGGAAGATCCTGGTACTGGAGCCGTGGCAATTCACAGGGGGCGGAATGTCGTGGGAACGAGCGCGAAGTTAGTAATTGGCGGCGAGAACCTGGACGGCCGTATTAAACAGAAGGGACAAAGAAAAAGAAGAGAAAAGCGAGGGAAGTGATTTCTCTGCTAAATATCGAACTAGTACGGGATAAATATTGAACGTGCATTTATAGTATAAGCTTAAGCCATTGAAGGCACCAAATAAAGTAAGTTAAAGTGAATTACTCAATGTATTAGTTATAGAGAACTGAATGTATTATTTTTATAGAGAATAAACCACGCACGTCACGTACCACACGCGACACACGCGCATACATATTATATGAGAAAAGTGGAGTTTAATTCTTTACACCGGCTTCAATCTGGCAAACGAATAAACGAGCCAAGGCACACCTGCCTTATATTATAGATTAGTTTCCATGCATAACACAAGGCATTTAATTGATATAAAGTTTAATCATCGGAAGCCCGATGAAAAGTTTATAAACAAATCAGGCATCGAGTGTGAGAAGAATATCATCCCACAACCTAATTTAGAGAAAAACCCGGCAAAACCCCAGCAAAACGGCTTGCGTCCAAACATTTCCTGTTCCTAGAACAATTAGGCAAGTTCAGTCCTTTTTAGGACTTGCCAATTACTATAGGAAGTTCATTCCGGACTTCTCAAAAATCGTTCGTCCAATTATGAATTTACTCCGCAAGGATGTAAAATTCACTTGGACCGAGAAATGCCAAGAAGCATTTCAAAGCATCAAGAATGCGCTAATATCACCACCACTTTTAATCTATCCAGACTTCTCTAAACCTTTCAATCTTACAACGGACGCCAGCAACGAAGCGTTAGGCGCTGTGCTTTCCTAAGGAGAAGTGGAAAAGGACGAGCCAACCGCCTATGCGAGCCGAACGCTAAACAAAGTCGAGAAAAACTACTCCACTATTGAAAAGGAGTTATTGGCTATAGTCTGGGCAACTAGAAATTTCCGATGCTACCTCCAAGGCAGGAAATTCACGGTCTATACTGACCACAAGCCTCTCAAAGGTGTCTTTAATGTTAAAGACCTGACTTCCCGTTTGGTGAGATTTCACCACAAATTATCAGAATTCGATTACAGCATCGAGTACAAACCAGGGAAGTATAATACCAATGCGGATGCATTAAGCCGCATTCCACAAGTATTAAACGAAGACTATACAGGCAACACCTTAACGGTACAAGCCCAAGTCCACCACACTATGGACTCTGATGTGGAGGAAATCATTCCCCCAAATAAAAAGAAAATAAAGAAACCCGCTCATTGCTTCGCCGTGACCAGAGCTCAAAAACAAAGAGCCCAAGAGGCCAATACTAGCTCCAGCGCTGAAATACAGCCCACGGCAGCGGAAGATAAAGAAATTGAACCCCCAGAGGCGGAAATATAACCCCCTGCTACGCTTGAACAAGAAATAAGTCCAGTGAAGGCACCTGAGATAATTACGAGCCCCAAGGAAGTTCAAGCATACCTAAGGGATTACCACGACTCTCCTTTCGGCGGCCATCAGGGTATTATTAAGACTTATAAAAGAATTAGATGCAAGTATTGGTGGAGACACATGCTTAGCGATATAAAAAAGTACATAAAAAAATGCCCTAAGTGCCAAACAATGAAAGCATCTCCACAATTCAAGATGCCTATGGTAATAACGGACATCGCATATTGGTGCTAATATGCTGTTTCCATCTGGCAATGGGACGAATACAAACGGAACCCTACACCATAAGTCCCCTAAACAATACAGGAATCCTGTATGAGGATTTAACAAAAATTGCAAGCATACCACAGTATATGGAACATACTAACGGAGATCAATCTAATGGAACTGGACAACCAAAAGCTTATGGCAGAACAGGCGGAACACTTAGTTCGCCGACTATGTTCAAATCGCTCTCAAACGGATGAGCTATGCCTGGTTCAACAAAAACATGTTCATTCTCTCTTGGAAAATATCAAGAGAAGAACAAGTGTCATTCGAGAAGTGGTCCCAAAATCAAGATCAACAAGCTCTATCTTCGATGAAATAGGCAATGCAATGCACTACCTATTCGGGACCATGGACAGCACTAATGAACAGGAGGTATATAGTCGACTCGAGGAGCTCGAAACAAATACAAAAGCACTAGCCGACCTGGAAAGACAGCAGATCAGTGTAGTCAAAACTACACTACAGCAAATTCAAGAGCCGTTGACATCGCTTCAAGAAAGACAACGTCAAATAAATCTCCAGGTAAATAGAATGCAAAATATAACTGATGATTTACTAATGAGACAATTAAGCCAGGAAATAATTTGAAGCCTGACCTTACAAATTGTCGAGATTGAATACAGGCAGCAAGCCTTATTCGACATAATAATCTCCAGTAAAAATCACCAGTTACATCCGCTAGTGGTGTCTCCCAAAAGTTTATTAGAGATATACCACAAGTCCCACGCTACTTGCCCAGATGCACAAAATTGTCTCTCCCTGCTATACCAGACAGCAGAAGCAAAGGCTCGTCTAGTCCAAGACAAATTAGTCATTCGAATACAACTTCCGATTTTCAATCTACCACAAATAAAGTTGTATCGAATACACAGTTTCCCCATACACGTTAATAAAAAACAATCATTGGTACCTGAAATACAGTACTCGCACGTATTGCACCAGGTACAGACATAGGATATTCTACTATTAAAACCGCAGGATCTTAAAACCTTGAAAAAAATTACGCAATATTCCAAGGAGGACACCCACATCGCTAAGCTAACCATTCCCGTAACAAAGGCAACTCTGTCCAAAGAATGCGTAGTGAAGCTGCTCTTTAACCCATTAAAGGAAGAACCACAGTACCAATTCAGAGCACAAATACCTCCCAGAGACCTACTTATCAAATTAAGTAAACCCATTTCGTGGATATTCTCGTTGAGAGAACCAACAATTGTACACCTTCAGTGTACCCAACAATTCTTAACCTCAAAGATTGAAGGTCAAGGAATAATCACTATCAACCATCCCTGCAAATTACAAGTAGGATCCCAAATCCTACACTACGAGGCAGAGAATATCCAGCCATTGAGTCTCAAACAACCCACTTATTTCCCAAATATAACTCCATTAGAACACAAATAGTGGATAAATACCTCAATAAAACCAAAGAAAAGGTACAATCTGATAAAATACAGACAGAACTATACTCAGGAGATGACACTAATAGCATCATCCTAGAATGTACCCAGTCATTAAAAGAACTGGACGAAAAATTTGAAAAATAGTTCCTCATATCAGTCACCACCCTACACATGTCCTAGCTGCAACATCAGTATCCTTAACTGGTGTTGTCATCACATGTATGGTACTGTACCTGGTCGCCAGATGGCTAGTCCCATTCATTAAAAATTATCGTCCACACAAATCTGAGAAAACCACAGAGGCGGAGGAACAAATCGAAACAATCGAACCTACCCATCTCAAAAAGACGCGCACCTTACCACCTACAAGGTCAGTGCAAGTGGTATTGTGTCACCACTTCAAACGGTCACAATAATGAAGCATTATCACTGGTACTAGCATACATAAAACAGAATGTAAGTGGTTTCAACAAACCGAAATAAATAATTAGAATATATGTACATATATGTAATAGGAAACGTAAAAGGGGAGAAGAAATAAGTAGTATTAAAAAGCATAGAAGTAAGAAAAACAAAAATTTATTTCATTAATACAGGAACATACAAAAAAAGAGAACAGAAAAGGCGGTCTCACCACATCCTTGTAGTGGGAAAAATACATAAATAAATAAGATAGGCATAAGAGCAGAAAGCAAAAACATGTATAAAAACAAAAACATCTTCCCCCTTGTAACCAAATTTTTATAATAAATAGTATTTAAGAAATGCATGCAACAGTATGCTACACTGAGGCTAGCTGCGTCATGTAAGCGCGGACTGCTGTCTGTATGGACGGAGCGGCTGTACGCACCAAACGCCACCTGATTGACAGGGAAGCCCTTCCAGATAGAAAAAGAGTTTGATGAAAAGCAAAAGAAAAAAAGAAGAGAAGGAAGAGGTGTGTTGATCAAGCGAAGTGCAGGAAGTAACAAGAAAAAAAAGAAAAGCCGAAGGAATAGCAATGGGCAATATTATAAGTCAAGGTGTCGTGGGAACGAGTGCGAAGTTAGTAATTGGCGGCGAGAACCTGGACGGTCGTATTAAACAGAAGGGACAAAGAAGAAGAAGAGAAAAGCGAGGGAAGTGATTTCTCTGCCAAATATCGAACTAGTACGGGATAAATATTGAACGTGCATTTATAGTATAAGCTTAAGCCATTGAAGGCACCAAATAAAGTAAGTTAAAGTGAATTACTCAATGTATTAGTTATAGAGAACTGAATGTATTATTTTTATAGAGAATAAACCACGCACGTCACATACCACACGCGACACACGGGCATACATATTATATGAGAAAAGTGGAGTTTAATTCTTTACACCGCCTCCAATCTGCCAAACGAATAAACGAGCCAAGGAACGCCTGCCTTATAACTATTATAGATTAGTTTCTGTACATAACCACTTTCTTTTATTTGCTTCTTTATGCCACTAAAGTCGCAACTAACAAACCAGCCGGAACAATCCTCGGACAGCCAAAGCCAACGAGAAGTCGAAGGCAAACCTAGGAGAAGTTGCAGGTCAAATCAAGGCCAACTCCCAAGCTACTTAAGTACCTACCAGGTAACATCTTTACCTTCAAATATATTCAGCTCCTATACTGAGGAACATCAGTCAAACATGCCTGAAAACGGAGACAAAACCCTAGAGGATACTCCAGATACATTGGATACTAGTTTAAATCAAACAATTGTAGGCAGTCATGACAACGAAAGGACACACGGTTACTTCTGAACAACTTGATCAGCCAAATGTTGGAATTAAATAAAAAACTTGAAGCTGAAGTCGTTTCTGAAAAGGCAGAACGAATAAAATTAACCAATTTAATAACATCCTCTTTGTCATCTACAGATATAGGTGCCAGTTCACATGCCGGAACAGTGCAACTAGGCTCTCTGTCCTCTCCACTGCCGTTGAGTACAGCTCAATCACAAACTATCAACTCTACAGTCCAACAGCCTAGTTTGCCAAACACCAATTCAGTCTACTTGCCGCCTGCAAGTAGTCAGTCATCATTTCAAGGGCAGTCTTCACAACGTACTTCGTCAGTTCCAGTCAATTCTCCTTATATGCCATATTATAGTCAAACTGGTCAACTGTCAATGCCAGTTAATAGTAACATACTGTCAATTATATCGCCACTTCAAACTCCATTAAGCCAAAATGGATATGAAAACCGTCGAAAGTTGCACGACTTGCCAGACTTCAGCGGTAAGCCGGAGGAATGGCCTATGTTTTCTACAACATATCGCCAGTCAACAATTGCTTATGGGTTCAGCAACCTCGAGAATACATTTCGACTACAAAAATGTCTCAAAGGTGAAGCAAAGGAAAGTGTAGAATCATTAGTAATTCATCCAAATAATGTGGAAGAAGTTATGTCTCAACTAGAATTTATGTTTGGTCGACCTGACCGTCTTGTTAGAAGTCAGATAGGTAAAGTTAAAGACATTTCGCCAATACAAGAAAGTAGACTAGATTTATTGATACCATTTGCTATTAAGGTAAGAAATCTTGCGACTTTTTTGGAAACAACCAACAGCCAACAACATTTAGGTAACCCGACTTTAATGGAAGAGTTAATTGCCAAATTACCTATGAGTAAAAGGCTCGAATGGGCACAGTATGCGATAAATATCCAGCCTTATGCAACTGTAAAAACTTTAGTGATTGGCTAAATCAATTGTCCAGATTAGTAAGCCTTGTCACGGCTACACCGTCAACTTATCAAAGTCAAAGTGACAAGCGAACTAAACCGAAAATGTGGTCCTCCATACACTTGATCACAGCCAGAAACAATTGCAGTTAGGCTGCAGTATGTGTGAAAAGCCCCATTCTATAACTGAATGTTTCTCTTTTCTCAATTTAAACGTTAGCCAACGATGGTGTAAAGCCAAAGAAAAAAGACTTTGTTTCGGTTGTCTAAAGTTAGGGCATAACACCCAGACATGTAAAGTAAAAGGCGCATGTAAATTGGATGGCTGCCAACGGATTCATCATCCTCTGCTTCATGAGGAAAAAATAGAACAAAAGTCAAAGACAGTAGAACCAAAGCCAATAGTTACGAAGAACTATGGAGTAACAAAGGAAGACAAGCCTGATATTACACATTCAGTACTTAATTGTTATACCGAAAGGCCAATGGAGAAGCCAGTGGAATTGTTATTTAAAATTCTTCCTGTGCGCTTGTTTGGGCCGAACACAGAAGTGGAAACATACGCTCTGATAGATGAAGGTTCTTCTATAACACTAATGGATGAAAGCCTAGCTAAACAATTAAAAATAAATGGAAGGGTAGAGCCGCTTACGTTGCAATGGTTTGGCAACAAGAGGACAACAGAACTATCCACGCTGGCTAATCTAGAAATAAGTCAAAATAAACCCATAGCCAAAAGGTTTGCTATAAACAACGTGAGAACCGTCAAAAACATTAGCCTACCATCTCAAACGTTCAAACTTTCAGAGATATACAGTAAATATCAGGGCTTAAAAGAGCTGCCAATAAGTGCGTACAGAGTACATATAATTATTTTCTACTTACATACTTACAATTTGCATATTTTTAATTTTATACAAAGGGTCAATGCAACCAACTTCTAATTGTCATCATATTTCATTTACTCAATGCGAAGTTCATTCATTGCAGCAGTAACAAATATTATGCGTCAGCAAAATTAATCAGTGAATGAACTCTGCATTGTGTAAAATTTATCATTTTGTTTTTGTTGTTTGTAAGCAATTTTTGCACATAAAAATGATCGATCGATAATTATGATTTTAGTTAATTTTTGTAACTTGAATAATAAATGTTTATAGTAAATTAAACTCAGTGTTGTTACTTAAACATTTTTGGTCCTTTGACCAAAACGTCGCTGCTATAATCATCAAGCTTGTAGAGCTTGGGTCTTCAGGTAACAGATTATTATAGCAAATACAACCTCTGGAATTAAGGTCTAAAGGCTGTAATTATAAAGTTGAAAGACTATTATTGAATTTCTGGAACAATGGATCCAAAGATTTTTAAATAGTGTCTTCAACAATACGCAATAATATTTTTTTCCTGCTACTTTGAAATCATCATCGGTTGAGGTAAAAGCATCATCAACCTACTAATTCGTCGTACTCATCATGGATCAGATACTGAGGGAGCAGACAAAATATACAAGGATCATCAAGAAGGTCGCTGCGCAAATCAGCAGAGATCCTTCTGCTAGGAAGACTAAAGAGTATGGCGAGGCACGGCTACATTCACTCAACACTGCATGGGAAGAGTTCGATAACATCAATACACAACTCGAATCACTAAGGGAACAAAACTCCGATCACAAATATTTCGTCGAAAACTACCACAGTCAAGTTGAAACACTATATGATCAGACTAGAGATCTTGTAGAAAATTTGATTCGAGAGGCAATCGAAAGGAGGAAAAGGTCAGAAGATATCTCAGAACAGTTACACCAAATCAAGAAGCAAGCAGCTATAATTGATACGCTGAAACGCAATATAGCTAACATTAAAGCAGATGAAGAAAAACAGCACTCTCCAGTATATTATACACAGAAGATTAAACTATTGAATTACTACTGGGAATTGATTGTGCATACTCATACCAGTATAATGGCATTGGCAAAGATAACTACTTTGATCAAGATGTCTTTGCAGCAACTGAAAGCATCTATCAGGAAGCATTAATTCAATTACAAGAAAAATTGCAAAGTCTATCTCCACCATTAGCAACAATTCAGGCACCTACTCCTAGAACTGCGAGAAGTGCAGCAGTAAAACTTCCACGTATTGATATACCAATCTTTTCCGGCGATTATCTTAAATGGCCTTCCTTCAGAAATTTATTCATCGAACTTATACATAAAAATAATACAATTACTAAGGCCGAGAAACTATTTTATTTAAAAGCAAACGTGAATGAAGAACCAAATGAATTGATTCAACAGTTTAACATTACTAATGAAAACTATGACGCTGCATGGGAAATCCTAGATCGCAGATATAATAATACAAGAAATTTAGTGTCAGCCCAACTAAGAAGACTTTGTAATCAACCAGAACTTTTAAAAGAATCATCAAAATCATCAAAACTCCACGACTCAACACTGGAATGCCTAGAAGCATTAAAAAATCTAGACATCGACATTACGAACTGGGATCCGCTCATTATTTATTTACTAATACAAAAACTAGACAAAGAGTCTCAAAAAATCTATGAACAATCATTGGAAAATTCCAGAGAGATTCAAGCACTAAATGAATTCTTAAATTTTCTTGAAAACAGATTTCAAGTGCTAGAATCTATGGAACCGACAAAGACCATTCAGCCAGCAAAAATTTTAGACAAAAGAAATGAAGTAAAAATACACCACGGTATGGTGGGAATAAAATCAATATGCGGCTTCTGCAAAGCAAATCACAAGATTTATACTTGTGAAAAATTTAATAAATTGAATGCTTTACAAAGAAACGAAGAGAGCAGAAAAGCAAAACTCTGCTCCAATTGCCTAGTTAATGAGAGAGAATGACATACGAAGAAATGACCACACTAATGACACAAATAGAAGGGTGTCTTAATTCTCGTCCATTATGTCCATTAACACAAGACCCAGAAAGCCTAGAAGTGCTCACACCCGGTCACTTTTTAACTGGTGCACCTATATTGTCAATACCAGATAAGGACTACTTAGAAACCAATACTGGTCTTCTTAAGAGATGGGATAGAGTGGAAAAGATGTACCAGGACTTCTGGAAAAAGTGGTCTAATGAGTATCTTGGAAGACTTCAACAAAGACCAAAATGGGCGCAGAAGAAGCCTAACCCAACAGAAGGCGACATCGTATTAATAAAAGAAGATAATTTACCTCGGTCTCGTTGAGCTCTTGGAAGAATAATCAAAGTACATCCGGGAAGTGATGGACTTGTCAGAGTCGTAACTATGAAAACGAAATCTGGAGCCCTTAAACGACCACTAACCAAAATCTCGATGCTGCCAATAAGTAATGATCAAAAGAATTTAGGCGACATGCCAACTGAAGAAATAGACTCTGACAATGATACTAAAGCGACACCTGTTCCCTCAGGGGAAACAAATAACGACGAACGAAAAGCATCTGTACAAGGTTGTCACAAACGACGAAGGAGTGAAAAGACCTATAATGCAAGCCATTTAAAGATGAGTCGACACGAATCTGGGACATCATCATCATTAAAAAAAGCTCGCAAATCCAACTTTCTGAGTTATCTGTGCATCATAACTACCTTGTTGGTCGTAGCACTGGGTGAAACCGTCAACGCACCGTATCGACTAACCAAGCTTGATAACCACGAAAGATTATATTTTGATGAAATTTCCGATATGCGATTTTACTTTAGCGAATGGAACTTGGTAGTCCATTACAACCTAACAACATATTGGAAAGAGCTCTATGGCATCCGAAAATCAATCCAGAAACTAAATCAGTTATGCGATGAAGAAACTCGGCTGTCAAGAGATCTATATTATGCCACTACCCAAACATTGAAACATCAATTGTTAGAAATCGAACAAATGAACGACATATTATACCAACAAAATGAATATCCACGAACTCGCAATAAGCGAGCACCATTTGGATTCATAGGAACGGTCACTAATAAATTGTTCGGAATTCTGGACCAAGATTTTGCTGACCAATATGAAAGGCAAATAAGTGAAATTAAGGCAAATGAAGATTATGCTAGATAATTATTACGAAATCAGACCTCAATAGTAGAGAACACGGTCAACATTATGAAAAGAAACCACGAGGTTGTTCAACACCAATTCAATCTAATGAATACTCAAATCGAAACAATAACCAATCAATTAAATAATTCTCAATATGAGGCAGTTCTTCATCAAGCAGTCAATTCCGCAGCTATTCTGATAACTCTGAACCTAGTTACATTTCAACGTTTACAAAGGGAAATTCTATCACTCATTACAGACATTAAACATGGAAAAATAAATACATTCGTCCTAACACCTGCACAACTCAACGAGCAGCTGACAACAATTTGTGAACACTTACCACCCAACGTACAATTACCAGGGACTGGAAGTAAGTCCTTTCTAATAACACTTTACAACTCAATGCATGTGAAGACAAGAATTACGGGAAAGAATGTACTATTCGACATTCGAATTCCTCTGGTGAGCACAGAAGCCTATCGATTGTATAAAATAATAACTATTCCTACTATTCACAATGAACAATATATCTACATCGATCCTTCCAGCAAGTATCTGGCCATAAATCGACGACAAGATCGATTTAGGCCAATAGAAGAAGAAGATCTCAAAGGGTGCGAGAGGTTAACAGAAGACCAGCTTATATGCAACTTAAACCAACCAATCTTCACTCTCAAATCAAATCAAAGTCATTGTGAAATGGAGCTCTTCAGTAACGAGAATCATATATCACCATTCTGTAGACTACGAACTAAAGAAGCGAATAACTATTGGAGAAGATTACACCAGCCAAGTACGTGGCTATTTGTATTACGAGAAAACCTGACCTTCGAAATCAGTTGTGACAATAAAGGACAACCATTATCACTATATGGCAATGGAATCATTCAAACAAGAGGTGATTGTATTATAAATCATAAGACTCTATACATAAGCTCAAACGATCGCAGTTCGAAAATGCACATATCACCTATCCCAGAAAATACGGTTATATCTAACTTCATAACCATGAATAAAGATCAGCTGTCGAATTCGTCAAAAATTACTATGCCACAACTAATTCAAGAAGTAAACAATAATGATATAAAAAAACTAAACGATGCAATCAGGTTTCAGCAAGAACGCATAGAAAATATGCCAAAACTAAACATCCATGACCTACATCACTACAGTATGCCATATCTAATCATATGTGGTGTCATTGCCATCGGTCTTTGCATATATTGCAGATGAAAGAGGAGTGTCACGTTAAGAACAAGGGCAAGGCCGATCCCAGCACCAAGGTCCATCAAGGAGCAGCGAAATTCCAGCATCGAGTTACCGGCACTTAACCTTGAGGCGGGAGAATGTACAGAGTACATACAATTATTTTCTACTTACATACTTCAATTTGCATATTTTTAATTTTATACAAAGGGTCAATGCAACCAACTTCTAATTGTCATCATATTTCATTTACTCAATTCGAAGTTCATTCATTGCAGCAGAAACAAATATTATGCGTCAGCAAAATTAATCAGTGAATGAACTCTGCATTGTGTAAAATTTATCATTTTGTTTTTATTGTTTGTAAGCAATTTTTGCGCATAAAAATGATCGATCGATAATTATGATTTTAGTTAATTTTTGTAACTTGAATAATAAATGTTTATAGTAAATTAAACTCAGTGTTGTTACTTAAACAAAGTGAATACAATAATGTGAGTCCTATATTAGTAATAGGAATAGACAACTGTCATCTCGGTCTCCCACATCCTTCCATCCAACATTCGTCAAGCGGCCCAGTCATAGTTCGAACGAAATTAGGGTGGACTGTTTATGGACAAAATAGTACTAACAAATTTGATGGCCACGACAACACCATTGTTCTTCATACTAAGGAAGCAGCAAGTGAAAACAGCGATCACCTGCATCAGCTCTTCGAGGAATATTTCTCCACGGAAAATTTTGGAGTAAAAAAGAGTGAAATAAACTTGGAATCAGATCTTGACATGCAAGCTCGACGAATTCTTGATGAGACTACCGTTCGAGTGGGGAACAGGTTCCAAACCGGTCTCCTTTGGAAAAACCAAGACGTCGTACTTCCAGATAGCTACGATATGGCCAAATGAAGACTTGAGGGTATTGAAAGTAAAATGAAAAAGGACCCAAATTACCCAGCCAGCTACAGTGAAATCATTTCAAACTACTTAAACAGAGGTTATGCCAGAAAACTCACAGATGTCGAAGCTAACAAAAGAGGTCCGAAAACATGGTTTTTACCACATTTCGCGGTACGAAATCGACCAAGCCTGAGAAGTTGCGGCTAGTGTTTGATGCAGCTGCGACAGTGAATAGTACCTCACTGAACACTGAACTAATTAAGGGACCAGATCAGTGTCAGTCTCTTACAACAGTATTATACAACTTTCGTTAGAGAAAGATAGCAGTGTGCGCTGATATCAGAGAAAGTTTCATCAAATCTTGATTCAACCTCAAGATAGAGATACACAACGGTTTCTATGGAGGGATGGAAACACCTTAAAGCCGCCAGGGGTCTACACGATGGAGGTAATGACATTTGGTGCAACTTGCTCACCATGCTCAGCTCATTTCATAAAAAATAAAAACGCCGCAGACTTCATCGAAAAGTACCCAAGAGCAGTTAAAGCAATTATTAAACATCACTACATCGATGACTTTGTCGATAGCTTTGACGACATCGCTAAAGCGATTGAAGTATCATCATCCGTGAAACAAATTCATAACCTAGGAGGATTTGAGTTAAGAGACTTTGTTTCAAATAGCGACATCGTGGCTGAAACTTTGAATGGCCATAACACGACACCAGAACATCCGGTCAGCATGAACATGGAATCCTCAGCTGGTACGGAAAAAATATTGGGAATGTACTGGGACACAAAGGATGACACATTGAAGTTTCAGCTGAAGTTTCACCGAGTAGATAAGGACGTGCTTGCGGGTAAAAGAAGACCTACCAAACGGGAACTTTTAAGCATGTCCATGTCTGTATTTGACCCGCTCGGACTGCTGGCAAACTTCATGATACACTCCAAGATTATGCTACAAAAGGTTTGGAAAAGTGGCATCGGTTGGTATCAGCCTCTCCCTGATGACATTTATAAATCGTGGTTATAGTGGCAAAAGGAACTGAAATCCGTGAAAGAATTTCTTTTGTCAAGATGTTACTCATCCCACTTGTCCATCGCTACAGATGTCCAACTACACACGTTCGTCGACGCCAGTGAGAACGCTTTTGCCGCCGTATGCTATTTCAGAATTCAGTCAGCCAATGGTATCCAGATAGCCTTCGTAAATGGCAAAACAAGATGTGCACCATTAAAACACTTGTCAGTGCCACGCCTAGAGCTACAGTCAGCGGTACTTGGTATACGATTATGTAACAATATAATAGAAACCCATGATGGAATAGTCAGTAATAGATATTTTTGGTGTGATTCGTCGACAGTCATCAACTGGATCCACTCTGATCACCGACGCTACAAACCGTTCGTAGCCCACAGAATAGCTGAAATTCTAGAGAGTTCCAAAACGTCTGAATAGCGCTGGATACCTAGTAAACAGAATGCTGCAGATGATGCGACAAGAGCCAAGTATCCAGCTCGTTTCGACCCACGAAGTAGATGGATGAATGGTCCAAAGTTTCTACAAAGCGAAGAGAAACTCTGACCAAATACTCCAGAACAGATTTCCGGTCACGAGTGCGAAGAAGAGCTCCGAGCAAAACATGTGCTGTTCAACCAGTTGGTAGGCAATAGCTGCATTATAGATTTGACTAAATTTTCCAACTATTGCAGACTAAAACGGATAACAGCCTGGTGTTTAAGGTTTATTAATAACTGTCAACCGAAAAGATATTCCGCCATCAACAGAGAACTAACAGTACTGGAATTACAAAATGCTGAGCACTTACTGTGTCGTCAAGCACAGTTTGAGGACTTTGCCGACGAAATAAAGTTACTCATCAATGGTGAAACCATCGACAAATCAAGTTCCCTGTACCGACTCACGGCGGTCTTAGGAGAAGGAAGACTCCTTAGAATCTCAGGTAGAATCGATGCAGCTACATCTGTTCCAGTAGCAATGAAGAGGCCAATCATTTTGTCAAAAGGACACTCCCTAACGCAACTAATTGCCACATACTACCATAATAAACTGTTTCACCAAAACCAAGAAGCAACTGTGAATGAAATTCGTCAACGCTTTTGGATTCCTGACCTACGATCTCTAGTAAAACGTACGGCAAAAAACTGTCAGGTATGTAAGAACAAATCAGTGATGCCAAAAATTCCCCTGATGGGACAGCTACCAAATGATAGAGTAACACCGTATATCCGCCCATTTACATACACAGGCCTTGATTACTTTGCACCCTTTTATGTAAGTGTAGGGCGCCGTAAAGAAAAACGTTGGGTAGCATTGTTCACCTGTCTGACCCTTCGAGCGGTACATCTTGAATTAGCAGACGACCTATCAACAGATGCCTGTCTGTTATGCATTCGCAACTTCGTTAATCGCCGCGGAATACCAAGTAGGATAAGAAGTGATAATGGAACAAATTTTGTGGGTGCAAAACGAGAGTTACCAACTGCGATTGATGACTTCGATAACGACAAGATCCAAGCTGAATTATCAAATCAAGGTATTGAGTGGATCTTTAATTCTCCAGGAAATCCTCATGCTGGAGGCTGCTGGAAACGCCTGGTCCAATCAGTTAAAAGAGTTCTAGGCTGCACCCTCCATGAACAGGCTCCACGGGTAGAAACACTTCGCAGTTTACTAATAGAGGCCGAATGTATTGTCAACAGTCGACCACTAACACATTTACCGGTATCGAGTGATGAAGAAGAACCACTTACACCGAATCACTTTCTTATCGGTACGATGAATTCAACCCAAACACCAGGTTCGTGTGACGACAAGTTATGGTCATTACGTAAGCAATGGCGAATCGCTCAACAGCTGAAGAATCGCTTTTGGAAAAGATGGATCCAGGAGTACTTGCCAACATTGACGCGGCGAACGAAATGGCACGAGAGGGTAGAAGCAATCAAAACTGGAGATTTGGTAATAATATATGACAATGATCAACCCAGAAGTAAATGGCAAAGAGGGAGAGTCGTCGAAACCTTTCCTGGCCCAGACGTTCGGACTGCCGCAGTTAAATCAGCAACTTCAATACTGAGGAAGCCTGTCTCAAAGCTCGCAGTACTAGATGTTGTCAGTCGGAATTTTCGGATCCTGTACCACTACCACTGGAAGATCCTGGTACTGGAGCCGTGGCAATTCACAGGGGGCGGAATGTCGTGGGAACGAGCGCGAAGTTAGTAATTGGCGGCGAGAACCTGGACGGCCGTATTAAACAGAAGGGACAAAGAAAAAGAAGAGAAAAGCGAGGGAAGTGATTTCTCTGCTAAATATCGAACTAGTACGGGATAAATATTGAACGTGCATTTATAGTATAAGCTTAAGCCATTGAAGGCACCAAATAAAGTAAGTTAAAGTGAATTACTCAATGTATTAGTTATAGAGAACTGAATGTATTATTTTTATAGAGAATAAACCACGCACGTCACGTACCACACGCGACACACGCGCATACATATTATATGAGAAAAGTGGAGTTTAATTCTTTACACCGGCTTCAATCTGGCAAACGAATAAACGAGCCAAGGCACACCTGCCTTATATTATAGATTAGTTTCCATGCATAACACAAGGCATTTAATTGATATAAAGTTTAATCATCGGAAGCCCGATGAAAAGTTTATAAACAAATCAGGCATCGAGTGTGAGAAGAATATCATCCCACAACCTAATTTAGAGAAAAACCCGGCAAAACCCCAGCAAAACGGCTTGCGTCCAAACATTTCCTGTTCCTAGAACAATTAGGCAAGTTCAGTCCTTTTTAGGACTTGCCAATTACTATAGGAAGTTCATTCCGGACTTCTCAAAAATCGTTCGTCCAATTATGAATTTACTCCGCAAGGATGTAAAATTCACTTGGACCGAGAAATGCCAAGAAGCATTTCAAAGCATCAAGAATGCGCTAATATCACCACCACTTTTAATCTATCCAGACTTCTCTAAACCTTTCAATCTTACAACGGACGCCAGCAACGAAGCGTTAGGCGCTGTGCTTTCCTAAGGAGAAGTGGAAAAGGACGAGCCAACCGCCTATGCGAGCCGAACGCTAAACAAAGTCGAGAAAAACTACTCCACTATTGAAAAGGAGTTATTGGCTATAGTCTGGGCAACTAGAAATTTCCGATGCTACCTCCAAGGCAGGAAATTCACGGTCTATACTGACCACAAGCCTCTCAAAGGTGTCTTTAATGTTAAAGACCTGACTTCCCGTTTGGTGAGATTTCACCACAAATTATCAGAATTCGATTACAGCATCGAGTACAAACCAGGGAAGTATAATACCAATGCGGATGCATTAAGCCGCATTCCACAAGTATTAAACGAAGACTATACAGGCAACACCTTAACGGTACAAGCCCAAGTCCACCACACTATGGACTCTGATGTGGAGGAAATCATTCCCCCAAATAAAAAGAAAATAAAGAAACCCGCTCATTGCTTCGCCGTGACCAGAGCTCAAAAACAAAGAGCCCAAGAGGCCAATACTAGCTCCAGCGCTGAAATACAGCCCACGGCAGCGGAAGATAAAGAAATTGAACCCCCAGAGGCGGAAATATAACCCCCTGCTACGCTTGAACAAGAAATAAGTCCAGTGAAGGCACCTGAGATAATTACGAGCCCCAAGGAAGTTCAAGCATACCTAAGGGATTACCACGACTCTCCTTTCGGCGGCCATCAGGGTATTATTAAGACTTATAAAAGAATTAGATGCAAGTATTGGTGGAGACACATGCTTAGCGATATAAAAAAGTACATAAAAAAATGCCCTAAGTGCCAAACAATGAAAGCATCTCCACAATTCAAGATGCCTATGGTAATAACGGACATCGCATATTGGTGCTAATATGCTGTTTCCATCTGGCAATGGGACGAATACAAACGGAACCCTACACCATAAGTCCCCTAAACAATACAGGAATCCTGTATGAGGATTTAACAAAAATTGCAAGCATACCACAGTATATGGAACATACTAACGGAGATCAATCTAATGGAACTGGACAACCAAACGCTTATGGCAGAACAGGCGGAACACTTAGTTCGCCGACTATGTTCAAATCGCTCTCAAACGGATGAGCTATGCCTGGTTCAACAAAAACATGTTCATTCTCTCTTGGAAAATATCAAGAGAAGAACAAGTGTCATTCGAGAAGTGGTCCCAAAATCAAGATCAACAAGCTCTATCTTCGATGAAATAGGCAATGCAATGCACTACCTATTCGGGACCATGGACAGCACTAATGAACAGGAGGTATATAGTCGACTCGAGGAGCTCGAAACAAATACAAAAGCACTAGCCGACCTGGAAAGACAGCAGATCAGTGTAGTCAAAACTACACTACAGCAAATTCAAGAGCCGTTGACATCGCTTCAAGAAAGACAACGTCAAATAAATCTCCAGGTAAATAGAATGCAAAATATAACTGATGATTTACTAATGAGACAATTAAGCCAGGAAATAATTTGAAGCCTGACCTTACAAATTGTCGAGATTGAATACAGGCAGCAAGCCTTATTCGACATAATAATCTCCAGTAAAAATCACCAGTTACATCCGCTAGTGGTGTCTCCCAAAAGTTTATTAGAGATATACCACAAGTCCCACGCTACTTGCCCAGATGCACAAAATTGTCTCTCCCTGCTATACCAGACAGCAGAAGCAAAGGCTCGTCTAGTCCAAGACAAATTAGTCATTCGAATACAACTTCCGATTTTCAATCTACCACAAATAAAGTTGTATCGAATACACAGTTTCCCCATACACGTTAATAAAAAACAATCATTGGTACCTGAAATACAGTACTCGCACGTATTGCACCAGGTACAGACATAGGATATTCTACTATTAAAACCGCAGGATCTTAAAACCTTGAAAAAAATTACGCAATATTCCAAGGAGGACACCCACATCGCTAAGCTAACCATTCCCGTAACAAAGGCAACTCTGTCCAAAGAATGCGTAGTGAAGCTGCTCTTTAACCCATTAAAGGAAGAACCACAGTACCAATTCAGAGCACAAATACCTCCCAGAGACCTACTTATCAAATTAAGTAAACCCATTTCGTGGATATTCTCGTTGAGAGAACCAACAATTGTACACCTTCAGTGTACCCAACAATTCTTAACCTCAAAGATTGAAGGTCAAGGAATAATCACTATCAACCATCCCTGCAAATTACAAGTAGGATCCCAAATCCTACACTACGAGGCAGAGAATATCCAGCCATTGAGTCTCAAACAACCCACTTATTTCCCAAATATAACTCCATTAGAACACAAATAGTGGATAAATACCTCAATAAAACCAAAGAAAAGGTACAATCTGATAAAATACAGACAGAACTATACTCAGGAGATGACACTAATAGCATCATCCTAGAATGTACCCAGTCATTAAAAGAACTGGACGAAAAATTTGAAAAATAGTTCCTCATATCAGTCACCACCCTACACATGTCCTAGCTGCAACATCAGTATCCTTAACTGGTGTTGTCATTACATGTATGGTACTGTACCTGGTCGCCAGATGGCTAGTCCCATTCATTAAAAATTATCGTCCACACAAATCTGAGAAAACCACAGAGGCGGAGGAACAAATCGAAACAATCGAACCTACCCATCTCAAAAAGACGCGCACCTTACCACCTACAAGGTCAGTGCAAGTGGTATTGTGTCACCACTTCAAACGGTCACAATAATGAAGCATTATCACTGGTACTAGCATACATAAAACAGAATGTAAGTGGTTTCAACAAACCGAAATAAATAATTAGAATATATGTACATATATGTAATAGGAAACGTAAAAGGGGAGAAGAAATAAGTAGTATTAAAAAGCATAGAAGTAAGAAAAACAAAAATTTATTTCATTAATACAGGAACATACAAAAAAAGAGAACAGAAAAGGCGGTCTCACCACATCCTTGTAGTGGGAAAAATACATAAATAAATAAGATAGGCATAAGAGCAGAAAGCAAAAACATGTATAAAAACAAAAACATCTTCCCCCTTGTAACCAAATTTTTATAATAAATAGTATTTAAGAAATGCATGCAACAGTATGCTACACTGAGGCTAGCTGCGTCATGTAAGCGCGGACTGCTGTCTGTATGGACGGAGCGGCTGTACGCACCAAACGCCACCTGATTGACAGGGAAGCCCTTCCAGATAGAAAAAGAGTTTGATGAAAAGCAAAAGAAAAAAAGAAGAGAAGGAAGAGGTGTGTTGATCAAGCGAAGTGCAGGAAGTAACAAGAAAAAAAAGAAAAGCCGAAGGAATAGCAATGGGCAATATTATAAGTCAAGGTGTCGTGGGAACGAGTGCGAAGTTAGTAATTGGCGGCGAGAACCTGGACGGTCGTATTAAACAGAAGGGACAAAGAAGAAGAAGAGAAAAGCGAGGGAAGTGATTTCTCTGCCAAATATCGAACTAGTACGGGATAAATATTGAACGTGCATTTATAGTATAAGCTTAAGCCATTGAAGGCACCAAATAAAGTAAGTTAAAGTGAATTACTCAATGTATTAGTTATAGAGAACTGAATGTATTATTTTTATAGAGAATAAACCACGCACGTCACATACCACACGCGACACACGGGCATACATATTATATGAGAAAAGTGGAGTTTAATTCTTTACACCGCCTCCAATCTGCCAAACGAATAAACGAGCCAAGGAACGCCTGCCTTATAACTATTATAGATTAGTTTCTGTACATAACCACTTTCTTTTATTTGCTTCTTTATGCCACTAAAGTCGCAACTAACAAACCAGCCGGAACAATCCTCGGACAGCCAAAGCCAACGAGAAGTCGAAGGCAAACCTAGGAGAAGTTGCAGGTCAAATCAAGGCCAACTCCCAAGCTACTTAAGTACCTACCAGGTAACATCTTTACCTTCAAATATATTCAGCTCCTATACTGAGGAACATCAGTCAAACATGCCTGAAAACGGAGACAAAACCCTAGAGGATACTCCAGATACATTGGATACTAGTTTAAATCAAACAATTGTAGGCAGTCATGACAACGAAAGGACACACGGTTACTTCTGAACAACTTGATCAGCCAAATGTTGGAATTAAATAAAAAACTTGAAGCTGAAGTCGTTTCTGAAAAGGCAGAACGAATAAAATTAACCAATTTAATAACATCCTCTTTGTCATCTACAGATATAGGTGCCAGTTCACATGCCGGAACAGTGCAACTAGGCTCTCTGTCCTCTCCACTGCCGTTGAGTACAGCTCAATCACAAACTATCAACTCTACAGTCCAACAGCCTAGTTTGCCAAACACCAATTCAGTCTACTTGCCGCCTGCAAGTAGTCAGTCATCATTTCAAGGGCAGTCTTCACAACGTACTTCGTCAGTTCCAGTCAATTCTCCTTATATGCCATATTATAGTCAAACTGGTCAACTGTCAATGCCAGTTAATAGTAACATACTGTCAATTATATCGCCACTTCAAACTCCATTAAGCCAAAATGGATATGAAAACCGTCGAAAGTTGCACGACTTGCCAGACTTCAGCGGTAAGCCGGAGGAATGGCCTATGTTTTCTACAACATATCGCCAGTCAACAATTGCTTATGGGTTCAGCAACCTCGAGAATACATTTCGACTACAAAAATGTCTCAAAGGTGAAGCAAAGGAAAGTGTAGAATCATTAGTAATTCATCCAAATAATGTGGAAGAAGTTATGTCTCAACTAGAATTTATGTTTGGTCGACCTGACCGTCTTGTTAGAAGTCAGATAGGTAAAGTTAAAGACATTTCGCCAATACAAGAAAGTAGACTAGATTTATTGATACCATTTGCTATTAAGGTAAGAAATCTTGCGACTTTTTTGGAAACAACCAACAGCCAACAACATTTAGGTAACCCGACTTTAATGGAAGAGTTAATTGCCAAATTACCTATGAGTAAAAGGCTCGAATGGGCACAGTATGCGATAAATATCCAGCCTTATGCAACTGTAAAAACTTTAGTGATTGGCTAAATCAATTGTCCAGATTAGTAAGCCTTGTCACGGCTACACCGTCAACTTATCAAAGTCAAAGTGACAAGCGAACTAAACCGAAAATGTGGTCCTCCATACACTTGATCACAGCCAGAAACAATTGCAGTTAGGCTGCAGTATGTGTGAAAAGCCCCATTCTATAACTGAATGTTTCTCTTTTCTCAATTTAAACGTTAGCCAACGATGGTGTAAAGCCAAAGAAAAAAGACTTTGTTTCGGTTGTCTAAAGTTAGGGCATAACACCCAGACATGTAAAGTAAAAGGCGCATGTAAATTGGATGGCTGCCAACGGATTCATCATCCTCTGCTTCATGAGGAAAAAATAGAACAAAAGTCAAAGACAGTAGAACCAAAGCCAATAGTTACGAAGAACTATGGAGTAACAAAGGAAGACAAGCCTGATATTACACATTCAGTACTTAATTGTTATACCGAAAGGCCAATGGAGAAGCCAGTGGAATTGTTATTTAAAATTCTTCCTGTGCGCTTGTTTGGGCCGAACACAGAAGTGGAAACATACGCTCTGATAGATGAAGGTTCTTCTATAACACTAATGGATGAAAGCCTAGCTAAACAATTAAAAATAAATGGAAGGGTAGAGCCGCTTACGTTGCAATGGTTTGGCAACAAGAGGACAACAGAACTATCCACGCTGGCTAATCTAGAAATAAGTCAAAATAAACCCATAGCCAAAAGGTTTGCTATAAACAACGTGAGAACCGTCAAAAACATTAGCCTACCATCTCAAACGTTCAAACTTTCAGAGATATACAGTAAATATCAGGGCTTAAAAGAGCTGCCAATAAGTGCGTACAGAGTACATATAATTATTTTCTACTTACATACTTACAATTTGCATATTTTTAATTTTATACAAAGGGTCAATGCAACCAACTTCTAATTGTCATCATATTTCATTTACTCAATGCGAAGTTCATTCATTGCAGCAGTAACAAATATTATGCGTCAGCAAAATTAATCAGTGAATGAACTCTGCATTGTGTAAAATTTATCATTTTGTTTTTGTTGTTTGTAAGCAATTTTTGCACATAAAAATGATCGATCGATAATTATGATTTTAGTTAATTTTTGTAACTTGAATAATAAATGTTTATAGTAAATTAAACTCAGTGTTGTTACTTAAACATTTTTGGTCCTTTGACCAAAACGTCGCTGCTATAATCATCAAGCTTGTAGAGCTTGGGTCTTCAGGTAACAGATTATTATAGCAAATACAACCTCTGGAATTAAGGTCTAAAGGCTGTAATTATAAAGTTGAAAGACTATTATTGAATTTCTGGAACAATGGATCCAAAGATTTTTAAATAGTGTCTTCAACAATACGCAATAATATTTTTTTCCTGCTACTTTGAAATCATCATCGGTTGAGGTAAAAGCATCATCAACCTACTAATTCGTCGTACTCATCATGGATCAGATACTGAGGGAGCAGACAAAATATACAAGGATCATCAAGAAGGTCGCTGCGCAAATCAGCAGAGATCCTTCTGCTAGGAAGACTAAAGAGTATGGCGAGGCACGGCTACATTCACTCAACACTGCATGGGAAGAGTTCGATAACATCAATACACAACTCGAATCACTAAGGGAACAAAACTCCGATCACAAATATTTCGTCGAAAACTACCACAGTCAAGTTGAAACACTATATGATCAGACTAGAGATCTTGTAGAAAATTTGATTCGAGAGGCAATCGAAAGGAGGAAAAGGTCAGAAGATATCTCAGAACAGTTACACCAAATCAAGAAGCAAGCAGCTATAATTGATACGCTGAAACGCAATATAGCTAACATTAAAGCAGATGAAGAAAAACAGCACTCTCCAGTATATTATACACAGAAGATTAAACTATTGAATTACTACTGGGAATTGATTGTGCATACTCATACCAGTATAATGGCATTGGCAAAGATAACTACTTTGATCAAGATGTCTTTGCAGCAACTGAAAGCATCTATCAGGAAGCATTAATTCAATTACAAGAAAAATTGCAAAGTCTATCTCCACCATTAGCAACAATTCAGGCACCTACTCCTAGAACTGCGAGAAGTGCAGCAGTAAAACTTCCACGTATTGATATACCAATCTTTTCCGGCGATTATCTTAAATGGCCTTCCTTCAGAAATTTATTCATCGAACTTATACATAAAAATAATACAATTACTAAGGCCGAGAAACTATTTTATTTAAAAGCAAACGTGAATGAAGAACCAAATGAATTGATTCAACAGTTTAACATTACTAATGAAAACTATGACGCTGCATGGGAAATCCTAGATCGCAGATATAATAATACAAGAAATTTAGTGTCAGCCCAACTAAGAAGACTTTGTAATCAACCAGAACTTTTAAAAGAATCATCAAAATCATCAAAACTCCACGACTCAACACTGGAATGCCTAGAAGCATTAAAAAATCTAGACATCGACATTACGAACTGGGATCCGCTCATTATTTATTTACTAATACAAAAACTAGACAAAGAGTCTCAAAAAATCTATGAACAATCATTGGAAAATTCCAGAGAGATTCAAGCACTAAATGAATTCTTAAATTTTCTTGAAAACAGATTTCAAGTGCTAGAATCTATGGAACCGACAAAGACCATTCAGCCAGCAAAAATTTTAGACAAAAGAAATGAAGTAAAAATACACCACGGTATGGTGGGAATAAAATCAATATGCGGCTTCTGCAAAGCAAATCACAAGATTTATACTTGTGAAAAATTTAATAAATTGAATGCTTTACAAAGAAACGAAGAGAGCAGAAAAGCAAAACTCTGCTCCAATTGCCTAGTTAATGAGAGAGAATGACATACGAAGAAATGACCACACTAATGACACAAATAGAAGGGTGTCTTAATTCTCGTCCATTATGTCCATTAACACAAGACCCAGAAAGCCTAGAAGTGCTCACACCCGGTCACTTTTTAACTGGTGCACCTATATTGTCAATACCAGATAAGGACTACTTAGAAACCAATACTGGTCTTCTTAAGAGATGGGATAGAGTGGAAAAGATGTACCAGGACTTCTGGAAAAAGTGGTCTAATGAGTATCTTGGAAGACTTCAACAAAGACCAAAATGGGCGCAGAAGAAGCCTAACCCAACAGAAGGCGACATCGTATTAATAAAAGAAGATAATTTACCTCGGTCTCGTTGAGCTCTTGGAAGAATAATCAAAGTACATCCGGGAAGTGATGGACTTGTCAGAGTCGTAACTATGAAAACGAAATCTGGAGCCCTTAAACGACCACTAACCAAAATCTCGATGCTGCCAATAAGTAATGATCAAAAGAATTTAGGCGACATGCCAACTGAAGAAATAGACTCTGACAATGATACTAAAGCGACACCTGTTCCCTCAGGGGAAACAAATAACGACGAACGAAAAGCATCTGTACAAGGTTGTCACAAACGACGAAGGAGTGAAAAGACCTATAATGCAAGCCATTTAAAGATGAGTCGACACGAATCTGGGACATCATCATCATTAAAAAAAGCTCGCAAATCCAACTTTCTGAGTTATCTGTGCATCATAACTACCTTGTTGGTCGTAGCACTGGGTGAAACCGTCAACGCACCGTATCGACTAACCAAGCTTGATAACCACGAAAGATTATATTTTGATGAAATTTCCGATATGCGATTTTACTTTAGCGAATGGAACTTGGTAGTCCATTACAACCTAACAACATATTGGAAAGAGCTCTATGGCATCCGAAAATCAATCCAGAAACTAAATCAGTTATGCGATGAAGAAACTCGGCTGTCAAGAGATCTATATTATGCCACTACCCAAACATTGAAACATCAATTGTTAGAAATCGAACAAATGAACGACATATTATACCAACAAAATGAATATCCACGAACTCGCAATAAGCGAGCACCATTTGGATTCATAGGAACGGTCACTAATAAATTGTTCGGAATTCTGGACCAAGATTTTGCTGACCAATATGAAAGGCAAATAAGTGAAATTAAGGCAAATGAAGATTATGCTAGATAATTATTACGAAATCAGACCTCAATAGTAGAGAACACGGTCAACATTATGAAAAGAAACCACGAGGTTGTTCAACACCAATTCAATCTAATGAATACTCAAATCGAAACAATAACCAATCAATTAAATAATTCTCAATATGAGGCAGTTCTTCATCAAGCAGTCAATTCCGCAGCTATTCTGATAACTCTGAACCTAGTTACATTTCAACGTTTACAAAGGGAAATTCTATCACTCATTACAGACATTAAACATGGAAAAATAAATACATTCGTCCTAACACCTGCACAACTCAACGAGCAGCTGACAACAATTTGTGAACACTTACCACCCAACGTACAATTACCAGGGACTGGAAGTAAGTCCTTTCTAATAACACTTTACAACTCAATGCATGTGAAGACAAGAATTACGGGAAAGAATGTACTATTCGACATTCGAATTCCTCTGGTGAGCACAGAAGCCTATCGATTGTATAAAATAATAACTATTCCTACTATTCACAATGAACAATATATCTACATCGATCCTTCCAGCAAGTATCTGGCCATAAATCGACGACAAGATCGATTTAGGCCAATAGAAGAAGAAGATCTCAAAGGGTGCGAGAGGTTAACAGAAGACCAGCTTATATGCAACTTAAACCAACCAATCTTCACTCTCAAATCAAATCAAAGTCATTGTGAAATGGAGCTCTTCAGTAACGAGAATCATATATCACCATTCTGTAGACTACGAACTAAAGAAGCGAATAACTATTGGAGAAGATTACACCAGCCAAGTACGTGGCTATTTGTATTACGAGAAAACCTGACCTTCGAAATCAGTTGTGACAATAAAGGACAACCATTATCACTATATGGCAATGGAATCATTCAAACAAGAGGTGATTGTATTATAAATCATAAGACTCTATACATAAGCTCAAACGATCGCAGTTCGAAAATGCACATATCACCTATCCCAGAAAATACGGTTATATCTAACTTCATAACCATGAATAAAGATCAGCTGTCGAATTCGTCAAAAATTACTATGCCACAACTAATTCAAGAAGTAAACAATAATGATATAAAAAAACTAAACGATGCAATCAGGTTTCAGCAAGAACGCATAGAAAATATGCCAAAACTAAACATCCATGACCTACATCACTACAGTATGCCATATCTAATCATATGTGGTGTCATTGCCATCGGTCTTTGCATATATTGCAGATGAAAGAGGAGTGTCACGTTAAGAACAAGGGCAAGGCCGATCCCAGCACCAAGGTCCATCAAGGAGCAGCGAAATTCCAGCATCGAGTTACCGGCACTTAACCTTGAGGCGGGAGAATGTACAGAGTACATACAATTATTTTCTACTTACATACTTCAATTTGCATATTTTTAATTTTATACAAAGGGTCAATGCAACCAACTTCTAATTGTCATCATATTTCATTTACTCAATTCGAAGTTCATTCATTGCAGCAGAAACAAATATTATGCGTCAGCAAAATTAATCAGTGAATGAACTCTGCATTGTGTAAAATTTATCATTTTGTTTTTATTGTTTGTAAGCAATTTTTGCGCATAAAAATGATCGATCGATAATTATGATTTTAGTTAATTTTTGTAACTTGAATAATAAATGTTTATAGTAAATTAAACTCAGTGTTGTTACTTAAACAAAGTGAATACAATAATGTGAGTCCTATATTAGTAATAGGAATAGACAACTGTCATCTCGGTCTCCCACATCCTTCCATCCAACATTCGTCAAGCGGCCCAGTCATAGTTCGAACGAAATTAGGGTGGACTGTTTATGGACAAAATAGTACTAACAAATTTGATGGCCACGACAACACCATTGTTCTTCATACTAAGGAAGCAGCAAGTGAAAACAGCGATCACCTGCATCAGCTCTTCGAGGAATATTTCTCCACGGAAAATTTTGGAGTAAAAAAGAGTGAAATAAACTTGGAATCAGATCTTGACATGCAAGCTCGACGAATTCTTGATGAGACTACCGTTCGAGTGGGGAACAGGTTCCAAACCGGTCTCCTTTGGAAAAACCAAGACGTCGTACTTCCAGATAGCTACGATATGGCCAAATGAAGACTTGAGGGTATTGAAAGTAAAATGAAAAAGGACCCAAATTACCCAGCCAGCTACAGTGAAATCATTTCAAACTACTTAAACAGAGGTTATGCCAGAAAACTCACAGATGTCGAAGCTAACAAAAGAGGTCCGAAAACATGGTTTTTACCACATTTCGCGGTACGAAATCGACCAAGCCTGAGAAGTTGCGGCTAGTGTTTGATGCAGCTGCGACAGTGAATAGTACCTCACTGAACACTGAACTAATTAAGGGACCAGATCAGTGTCAGTCTCTTACAACAGTATTATACAACTTTCGTTAGAGAAAGATAGCAGTGTGCGCTGATATCAGAGAAAGTTTCATCAAATCTTGATTCAACCTCAAGATAGAGATACACAACGGTTTCTATGGAGGGATGGAAACACCTTAAAGCCGCCAGGGGTCTACACGATGGAGGTAATGACATTTGGTGCAACTTGCTCACCATGCTCAGCTCATTTCATAAAAAATAAAAACGCCGCAGACTTCATCGAAAAGTACCCAAGAGCAGTTAAAGCAATTATTAAACATCACTACATCGATGACTTTGTCGATAGCTTTGACGACATCGCTAAAGCGATTGAAGTATCATCATCCGTGAAACAAATTCATAACCTAGGAGGATTTGAGTTAAGAGACTTTGTTTCAAATAGCGACATCGTGGCTGAAACTTTGAATGGCCATAACACGACACCAGAACATCCGGTCAGCATGAACATGGAATCCTCAGCTGGTACGGAAAAAATATTGGGAATGTACTGGGACACAAAGGATGACACATTGAAGTTTCAGCTGAAGTTTCACCGAGTAGATAAGGACGTGCTTGCGGGTAAAAGAAGACCTACCAAACGGGAACTTTTAAGCATGTCCATGTCTGTATTTGACCCGCTCGGACTGCTGGCAAACTTCATGATACACTCCAAGATTATGCTACAAAAGGTTTGGAAAAGTGGCATCGGTTGGGATCAGCCTCTCCCTGATGACATTTATAAATCGTGGTTATAGTGGCAAAAGGAACTGAAATCCGTGAAAGAATTTCTTTTGTCAAGATGTTACTCATCCCACTTGTCCATCGCTACAGATGTCCAACTACACACGTTCGTCGACGCCAGTGAGAACGCTTTTGCCGCCGTATGCTATTTCAGAATTCAGTCAGCCAATGGTATCCAGATAGCCTTCGTAAATGGCAAAACAAGATGTGCACCATTAAAACACTTGTCAGTGCCACGCCTAGAGCTACAGTCAGCGGTACTTGGTATACGATTATGTAACAATATAATAGAAACCCATGATGGAATAGTCAGTAATAGATATTTTTGGTGTGATTCGTCGACAGTCATCAACTGGATCCACTCTGATCACCGACGCTACAAACCGTTCGTAGCCCACAGAATAGCTGAAATTCTAGAGAGTTCCAAAACGTCTGAATAGCGCTGGATACCTAGTAAACAGAATGCTGCAGATGATGCGACAAGAGCCAAGTATCCAGCTCGTTTCGACCCACGAAGTAGATGGATGAATGGTCCAAAGTTTCTACAAAGCGAAGAGAAACTCTGACCAAATACTCCAGAACAGATTTCCGGTCACGAGTGCGAAGAAGAGCTCCGAGCAAAACATGTGCTGTTCAACCAGTTGGTAGGCAATAGCTGCATTATAGATTTGACTAAATTTTCCAACTATTGCAGACTAAAACGGATAACAGCCTGGTGTTTAAGGTTTATTAATAACTGTCAACCGAAAAGATATTCCGCCGTCAACAGAGAACTAACAGTACTGGAATTACAAAATGCTGAGCACTTACTGTGTCGTCAAGCACAGTTTGAGGACTTTGCCGACGAAATAAAGTTACTCATCAATGGTGAAACCATCGACAAATCAAGTTCCCTGTACCGACTCACGGCGGTCTTAGGAGAAGGAAGACTCCTTAGAATCTCAGGTAGAATCGATGCAGCTACATCTGTTCCAGTAGCAATGAAGAGGCCAATCATTTTGTCAAAAGGACACTCCCTAACGCAACTAATTGCCACATACTACCATAATAAACTGTTTCACCAAAACCAAGAAGCAACTGTGAATGAAATTCGTCAACGCTTTTGGATTCCTGACCTACGATCTCTAGTAAAACGTACGGCAAAAAACTGTCAGGTATGTAAGAACAAATCAGTGATGCCAAAAATTCCCCTGATGGGACAGCTACCAAATGATAGAGTAACACCGTATATCCGCCCATTTACATACACAGGCCTTGATTACTTTGCACCCTTTTATGTAAGTGTAGGGCGCCGTAAAGAAAAACGTTGGGTAGCATTGTTCACCTGTCTGACCCTTCGAGCGGTACATCTTGAATTAGCAGACGACCTATCAACAGATGCCTGTCTGTTATGCATTCGCAACTTCGTTAATCGCCGCGGAATACCAAGTAGGATAAGAAGTGATAATGGAACAAATTTTGTGGGTGCAAAACGAGAGTTACCAACTGCGATTGATGACTTCGATAACGACAAGATCCAAGCTGAATTATCAAATCAAGGTATTGAGTGGATCTTTAATTCTCCAGGAAATCCTCATGCTGGAGGCTGCTGGAAACGCCTGGTCCAATCAGTTAAAAGAGTTCTAGGCTGCACCCTCCATGAACAGGCTCCACGGGTAGAAACACTTCGCAGTTTACTAATAGAGGCCGAATGTATTGTCAACAGTCGACCACTAACACATTTACCGGTATCGAGTGATGAAGAAGAACCACTTACACCGAATCACTTTCTTATCGGTACGATGAATTCAACCCAAACACCAGGTTCGTGTGACGACAAGTTATGGTCATTACGTAAGCAATGGCGAATCGCTCAACAGCTGAAGAATCGCTTTTGGAAAAGATGGATCCAGGAGTACTTGCCAACATTGACGCGGCGAACGAAATGGCACGAGAGGGTAGAAGCAATCAAAACTGGAGATTTGGTAATAATATATGACAATGATCAACCCAGAAGTAAATGGCAAAGAGGGAGAGTCGTCGAAACCTTTCCTGGCCCAGACGTTCGGACTGCCGCAGTTAAATCAGCAACTTCAATACTGAGGAAGCCTGTCTCAAAGCTCGCAGTACTAGATGTTGTCAGTCGGAATTTTCGGATCCTGTACCACTACCACTGGAAGATCCTGGTACTGGAGCCGTGGCAATTCACAGGGGGCGGAATGTCGTGGGAACGAGCGCGAAGTTAGTAATTGGCGGCGAGAACCTGGACGGCCGTATTAAACAGAAGGGACAAAGAAAAAGAAGAGAAAAGCGAGGGAAGTGATTTCTCTGCTAAATATCGAACTAGTACGGGATAAATATTGAACGTGCATTTATAGTATAAGCTTAAGCCATTGAAGGCACCAAATAAAGTAAGTTAAAGTGAATTACTCAATGTATTAGTTATAGAGAACTGAATGTATTATTTTTATAGAGAATAAACCACGCACGTCACGTACCACACGCGACACACGCGCATACATATTATATGAGAAAAGTGGAGTTTAATTCTTTACACCGGCTTCAATCTGGCAAACGAATAAACGAGCCAAGGCACACCTGCCTTATATTATAGATTAGTTTCCATGCATAACACAAGGCATTTAATTGATATAAAGTTTAATCATCGGAAGCCCGATGAAAAGTTTATAAACAAATCAGGCATCGAGTGTGAGAAGAATATCATCCCACAACCTAATTTAGAGAAAAACCCGGCAAAACCCCAGCAAAACGGCTTGCGTCCAAACATTTCCTGTTCCTAGAACAATTAGGCAAGTTCAGTCCTTTTTAGGACTTGCCAATTACTATAGGAAGTTCATTCCGGACTTCTCAAAAATCGTTCGTCCAATTATGAATTTACTCCGCAAGGATGTAAAATTCACTTGGACCGAGAAATGCCAAGAAGCATTTCAAAGCATCAAGAATGCGCTAATATCACCACCACTTTTAATCTATCCAGACTTCTCTAAACCTTTCAATCTTACAACGGACGCCAGCAACGAAGCGTTAGGCGCTGTGCTTTCCTAAGGAGAAGTGGAAAAGGACGAGCCAACCGCCTATGCGAGCCGAACGCTAAACAAAGTCGAGAAAAACTACTCCACTATTGAAAAGGAGTTATTGGCTATAGTCTGGGCAACTAGAAATTTCCGATGCTACCTCCAAGGCAGGAAATTCACGGTCTATACTGACCACAAGCCTCTCAAAGGTGTCTTTAATGTTAAAGACCTGACTTCCCGTTTGGTGAGATTTCACCACAAATTATCAGAATTCGATTACAGCATCGAGTACAAACCAGGGAAGTATAATACCAATGCGGATGCATTAAGCCGCATTCCACAAGTATTAAACGAAGACTATACAGGCAACACCTTAACGGTACAAGCCCAAGTCCACCACACTATGGACTCTGATGTGGAGGAAATCATTCCCCCAAATAAAAAGAAAATAAAGAAACCCGCTCATTGCTTCGCCGTGACCAGAGCTCAAAAACAAAGAGCCCAAGAGGCCAATACTAGCTCCAGCGCTGAAATACAGCCCACGGCAGCGGAAGATAAAGAAATTGAACCCCCAGAGGCGGAAATATAACCCCCTGCTACGCTTGAACAAGAAATAAGTCCAGTGAAGGCACCTGAGATAATTACGAGCCCCAAGGAAGTTCAAGCATACCTAAGGGATTACCACGACTCTCCTTTCGGCGGCCATCAGGGTATTATTAAGACTTATAAAAGAATTAGATGCAAGTATTGGTGGAGACACATGCTTAGCGATATAAAAAAGTACATAAAAAAATGCCCTAAGTGCCAAACAATGAAAGCATCTCCACAATTCAAGATGCCTATGGTAATAACGGACATCGCATATTGGTGCTAATATGCTGTTTCCATCTGGCAATGGGACGAATACAAACGGAACCCTACACCATAAGTCCCCTAAACAATACAGGAATCCTGTATGAGGATTTAACAAAAATTGCAAGCATACCACAGTATATGGAACATACTAACGGAGATCAATCTAATGGAACTGGACAACCAAACGCTTATGGCAGAACAGGCGGAACACTTAGTTCGCCGACTATGTTCAAATCGCTCTCAAACGGATGAGCTATGCCTGGTTCAACAAAAACATGTTCATTCTCTCTTGGAAAATATCAAGAGAAGAACAAGTGTCATTCGAGAAGTGGTCCCAAAATCAAGATCAACAAGCTCTATCTTCGATGAAATAGGCAATGCAATGCACTACCTATTCGGGACCATGGACAGCACTAATGAACAGGAGGTATATAGTCGACTCGAGGAGCTCGAAACAAATACAAAAGCACTAGCCGACCTGGAAAGACAGCAGATCAGTGTAGTCAAAACTACACTACAGCAAATTCAAGAGCCGTTGACATCGCTTCAAGAAAGACAACGTCAAATAAATCTCCAGGTAAATAGAATGCAAAATATAACTGATGATTTACTAATGAGACAATTAAGCCAGGAAATAATTTGAAGCCTGACCTTACAAATTGTCGAGATTGAATACAGGCAGCAAGCCTTATTCGACATAATAATCTCCAGTAAAAATCACCAGTTACATCCGCTAGTGGTGTCTCCCAAAAGTTTATTAGAGATATACCACAAGTCCCACGCTACTTGCCCAGATGCACAAAATTGTCTCTCCCTGCTATACCAGACAGCAGAAGCAAAGGCTCGTCTAGTCCAAGACAAATTAGTCATTCGAATACAACTTCCGATTTTCAATCTACCACAAATAAAGTTGTATCGAATACACAGTTTCCCCATACACGTTAATAAAAAACAATCATTGGTACCTGAAATACAGTACTCGCACGTATTGCACCAGGTACAGACATAGGATATTCTACTATTAAAACCGCAGGATCTTAAAACCTTGAAAAAAATTACGCAATATTCCAAGGAGGACACCCACATCGCTAAGCTAACCATTCCCGTAACAAAGGCAACTCTGTCCAAAGAATGCGTAGTGAAGCTGCTCTTTAACCCATTAAAGGAAGAACCACAGTACCAATTCAGAGCACAAATACCTCCCAGAGACCTACTTATCAAATTAAGTAAACCCATTTCGTGGATATTCTCGTTGAGAGAACCAACAATTGTACACCTTCAGTGTACCCAACAATTCTTAACCTCAAAGATTGAAGGTCAAGGAATAATCACTATCAACCATCCCTGCAAATTACAAGTAGGATCCCAAATCCTACACTACGAGGCAGAGAATATCCAGCCATTGAGTCTCAAACAACCCACTTATTTCCCAAATATAACTCCATTAGAACACAAATAGTGGATAAATACCTCAATAAAACCAAAGAAAAGGTACAATCTGATAAAATACAGACAGAACTATACTCAGGAGATGACACTAATAGCATCATCCTAGAATGTACCCAGTCATTAAAAGAACTGGACGAAAAATTTGAAAAATAGTTCCTCATATCAGTCACCACCCTACACATGTCCTAGCTGCAACATCAGTATCCTTAACTGGTGTTGTCATCACATGTATGGTACTGTACCTGGTCGCCAGATGGCTAGTCCCATTCATTAAAAATTATCGTCCACACAAATCTGAGAAAACCACAGAGGCGGAGGAACAAATCGAAACAATCGAACCTACCCATCTCAAAAAGACGCGCACCTTACCACCTACAAGGTCAGTGCAAGTGGTATTGTGTCACCACTTCAAACGGTCACAATAATGAAGCATTATCACTGGTACTAGCATACATAAAACAGAATGTAAGTGGTTTCAACAAACCGAAATAAATAATTAGAATATATGTACATATATGTAATAGGAAACGTAAAAGGGGAGAAGAAATAAGTAGTATTAAAAAGCATAGAAGTAAGAAAAACAAAAATTTATTTCATTAATACAGGAACATACAAAAAAAGAGAACAGAAAAGGCGGTCTCACCACATCCTTGTAGTGGGAAAAATACATAAATAAATAAGATAGGCATAAGAGCAGAAAGCAAAAACATGTATAAAAACAAAAACATCTTCCCCCTTGTAACCAAATTTTTATAATAAATAGTATTTAAGAAATGAAACAACAATTAAAATTACAAGTAGAATAACAACGCTAAACTAGAATAGGAACTAAATAACCAATAGAATGTATTGTTATACAAGTGTAACAAAAAAAAATATACATAACATACAAAAAAAAGTAGAAATTAGTAAGATAATAAAGGAATAGAATAGAATAGGAATAGATATTTAAGAACAATTTTAGAAAAATAAGATAACAAAAAAAATTTTTTTTTCATTAGAAAAAATGTAAAAGCCAAACCGACCAAGAGCCGAACCACCGAAAAAGCCCCGACAACAACTTCCCCTGAGAATTATTCCTCTTCAAAGAATAATCCTCTTTTTCGCAGGGGGAAGGATTGTTGTATACCTAAAAAGGGTTAAAAACGATAATTATAATTAATAATTATCATTGAAAATCATTGAAAAATATTTAATTTTCATAAATAGAAATAAGCTAATCATGCTTAAAACATGGTTGGCTTATTTCTTAACAAGGCGAAGAAATTGCCATCAGCAATTTCTTCAAATTCCTTCGCATATAATCAACATATTTTTCCCACAAAACGACTTGGGAAAAATAAAAGTTTTAAATTTCAACCCAAGTCGTTTCGATAAAAAAAAGCCCCACGACAAATCCTACCTTCAGTAAGATTTGTCGTAAATACGATATGTATGTACATATATACATACATACATATCGGGCGCATAAAAATTTTACGTCGGTGAAGACTGAAATGATCAAGTCTTCACCGAAAAAAGCTCTTATCAGTAAATTGTCGCGAGCTGCATACATTGTGATCGCAACAATGTATGCACGATAACAAGACGATGGTTTGATAATTATGAAAATATCAAATTTCATTTCAACCATCGCCCGTCGCGATAATTCTGGGCATGTTTAAACATGTCCAGCGGCAAACAATTTTCTCAGAATAGGAATGCTAATTAAGCATTTTCCTATCCTGAACGAAGAGACTTGAAATTGAAAAATCTAATACCCTAGACACACAGCACGAACTAATGAATCATTTGTACAAACCATTCATTAAAATGCCGTGTGTTACATAGTATACGTCATTATAGCTCGAAAATCAGATGATAATGAAGTACACTAATGAAGTGTTTTCCTCCTTCATTATAGCTATAATGAGGAAAAATGTGCTAGATTTGGCATATAATGTAATCTGCATCTGCATCTACATCTGCCGATTTGAAAAATAAGAAGAAGAAATGCATAGAAATGCAAATCACAAATTATATTATTAATATTTTTTTAAATATAATGTTTTTCTCATTTGTTAATTGTTAAATTCGAAAATAAAATAAATGAAAACAAAGTTTATCGCGTTAATTCGATTCATATTACTTCTTTAAGGTGATAAGTTCATCAAAACCAGTTTGACAGCACAACTTAATTAAAGAAATGGCTGTGTGTCCGCAGTTTATAGACTATATAGATTATATATATATATATAGATTATAGACTAATGAGTCGTTAGTTATTTCTTCATTAAGAGTGCTGTGTGTCTAAGGCATAAGTCTCGAGGCAGTCAGTTTTTAGAGTCGGTTGAATTGGGATATTAGCGGGCGATTTCGGAGTGTTAATATAAGAGAAAAATTGTGAAGTAAAAAGTTTAAGTAATAACAGAGAAATTGTGTAGTAGAAAGTTTTAAGTAATAAGAGAATAATTGTGAAGTAAAGAGTTTTGAGAGTTGCTAAAGGAAAATGGAAGATTATTAGTTTTTACTGAAAATTTGTACAGTAGAAGGTTGTTAATAAAGAAAGGTAGTGAAATAAAAAAGAGTTTCACTTCTGAAAAGGGAAGAGATTTGTGAATAAAGGCAGGTCGTGAAATAAACGGTGTGTTGGTAAATAAAAGTACCCAGGATTATAAAGGGGAAAACAGACAAAGGCGAGCTGAGCGCAAAGTGACAGTGAGTACCTGTGTTTAAATGTTATATACATATAGATATATAACACAGCTGCACACATCCACCCGCGCCAACATACCACAGGCACTCATACTAAAGTAAACAACTGAAACCAAGCTCAAGCTGACAAGTATAAGTCCCCGATATAAATTCGCTTAGGGTATTTCACATCATTACTTAAGCCGTACACATTCTACCCAAGCCTTGGTACAGGTAACGTAGCAAAATCTAACACACTCCAGACAATCCTAGTCATAGCATCAGATATTGCCACTAAAGCTCTCAGCCAACCTCCAGTACCTATCCGCAAAGTGATATCGTATCCCCAAGCCCGAGATGATGTAGTACCGGCTAATGCCACCAGGGGACCTTGCTCAAGAAATGGTGTTTGCACTCGAAAGAGCAACTGTGACTTTTCAATGCACGCACCCCCAAGACCAGACAATAATAATTTGCTAAGAAAACATCAAGCCAAGGTGATATCATGTTGTGAAATTCGAATGATGTTGATATCTACAGCTTCCCCGCTAAGAAAACTTATTTAGGCACACCACTTGAAAACTGCAAAACCAAGATGATATCGTTCTGATATCTACAACCTCCCCGCTAATAAATCGTCAAGCAAGAAAACAGCAAATCCAAAGCGTGGTGGTAGTACCTGCTAATGCCGCTAGGGAACCTTACTTTCCCTCGAGGTGAATAACATATGAAGTACCGGCTAATGCCGCTAGGGAACCTTACTCAAGAAATAGTGTTTGCACTCGAAAGAGCAACTGTGACTTTTCAATACACGCACCTCCTAAACCCAATAAGAGAGAAAACATCAAGCAAAGGTGATGTCATGTTGTGAAATTCGAATGATGCTGATATCTACAACTTCACTGCTAAGAAAACGTGCAGCATTTGAAAACAGCAAATCCATGATGACGTCATGCTGATATCTTGAACTATCCCGCTAATAAAAGGAAAAAAGCAAAACCAAGGCATGCTGGTAGTTCCGGCTAAGGCCGCTAGGGAACCTTACTCAAGAAATGGCGTTTGCGCCCGAACAAATGTCGCTAATATCTCGAAAACCAAAGCACGTAGAGGATTCTGATGAAAATTTCGTTCCCCCTCCGCCCACACCGCCAAGAATCCATTTCCATGAGCAAAAATAACTTGAATTATTAATACGCTAATATCTCGAAAACCATAGCCCGTAGATGATTTCTGATGAAAATTTCATTACCCCCCCCCCCTCCCTATCCACACCCCCCTCCCTATCCACCCCCCCTATCCACCCCCCCCCCCCCCCTACCCACCATCTGAACCCATTGGCATGAACAAAAATGTCCTACCTACTATTAACTTTAATTATTACTAATATTAATTCAAAACCAAAGCCTACATTTAGGCGCAACACCTGAAAACAACACTACACTTAGGCGTACTACACATCCAAAAAAAACCATAGCAAGTTGCCACGTGTGGGCAAAAGTGAAGCAAAAAACTTCCCAAAACCGTAGCATGCTGCCATGTGTGGGCAAAAGTGAAGCAAAAAAACTTCACATATCCAAGGAACCGTACCACACATCCAAGAAAACCGTAGTACCGGAGCATGCTGGTAGTACCGGCTAATGCCGCTAGGGCACAGTCAAGACCAAATAACACATCCCGGAGCATGCTGGTAGTACCGGTTAATTCCTAGGGTGCAGTCAAGACTCAATGGTGCATCCAAGACATAAACCAGTACAGTCAAGACACACCGGAGCATGTTTGTAGTATCGGCTAATGCCGCTAGGGCGCAGTGGCTGCATAGTACTGAAAGTGATCTCGTATCCCCAAAACTCGAGATGCAAAATGTTGGTGTCAAGTTAGAGGCTATGAGTCTGAAATGAAAAATAAGCGAGCTCCAGAAACAAAATCCAAATCATATGCTATTTCCCTATGCTGGAGAGTGCTAAAAGTGGTCTCGTATCCCAAACATCCAAGACATAACCCCCATCGTACAGCCAAGACGCGAACCCGAATTTAGTATGGACTCACACCGCCTAGCGACGGTGGCGCCATCTGTGGTGAAATCCTGGAAGCTAACTACTAAGACTACTTAAATATCGCGGGATGTCATCTGTTGTTGCGATATTTATTCGATACATCTGTAAGCGGCCCCCTTCAAAGAAAATTTGGAGCTCGTTAACATCCTCGGCTATCCTCCGATTTTCGTCAAACTTTGCTCACTCATTCTTATCAACTCACAAATGACGAATATCAAAATAATTTTGACCGCAAACTTATATTTTATGAGATATTTAACTTTAAAATTCCCGAAATTATTATTCATGAAAACATCAATTTTACGTTTTTTGTCATTCTTTAATTTTGAAAATTGGTTTAGAAACGAAAAGAGAAGAAAGAAATCCTTTTACTGCAATTCGAAGAGTATTTGCAATACCAATGAAAACAGGCCTAGCCTCTGTGAATTCTTTATTGCTTCAAGCGAAAGCTATACTATCATTTGATAGGATTCATTAAAATTAGTATACACATGTGCTCATAGATAGAGGAGTTTATTTGGGATTTTGTGGGATTCCGCTTCGCTTTTAAGTTTCGATAATTTAAGTAACATTTCCAATGTCGTTAAGTAGTTCTTTCCAGTGCTTTCGAATTGTGATGCAAATTTAATTTTCCTTAAGAAAACTAAAGCTCTTCTTATGTTTCACAAAAAATATATAACATGATTAATTTAATTTAAGCCTAACGCGTTTCGATCAACTAGATCTTTCAGCTCGCTATGTCAACGCGTTCTCAGAGCCATAGTATATATCTTTTCGATATATGTGGGGCAACAGTTCTGAGAAATTACATAAAGTGCGAACATTTTTCTTGCCAGGAAATATTTCAAATAAAATTCACCCGGAATGAATCTACCTGTCAACAACCACATATGGCATCAGACAGACGTGCCAAATCCCAAAAACTTTTATGGAAAATCCGACCCATGAATTTTTTGGAAGCTCGGCGTTCCTATTATTGTAAGAGCTAGCATCGTTTTCGAGAAATTAGTTTAGTTCGGTTAGTTTTTTGATATGCCTTTCCTCACAGTATCTCAATAGTGTTGCAGACAGCTTCCTCGTTGCTAGCACCGTGCTACACTTTTCTTTTCCTTAAAAACCAACGTCTTGTCGGCCGTACTCTCACAAATTTATTCCCAATCGCACTCCAATCGATTTGGCTATTGACAATCAACCGAATTTCTGCCTGACAAATTAATTTCATGTTGTTCCTTCGATAACAGCTCGTATAAAAATTACAGCCATAATTAAATCATTTTTTTTTATTTATTTTAATCAAAAAAAACGTCTGGCACATACTAGCAGCAAAAAAACTGTCTGATAATAATGAAATTATATTATTCAATGTTTATATGTTTATGAAAACTAATAAAAAAGAAAAAAAAATCGAGCTAAAATCATTTTGAAAACTGCTTTGTTTACCTGTGTATGTATTAAACTACATATTGTTGCGAGCGTGGCCTTTGGTTCGTTATTTAAAACACAATATTAAATAATTAATATATAAGTTCTTTATTACACTCTAATCATATAAAATTCACAAACATTCATTTAATCAACTCAACTCTAATTATCGCTAACACTGTACTTTCAATTATCGCAATCTAATTACACACTATCGCTTCTTTATTACTTTCGCTTCTTAACACTGCAACGTCTAAAACAAGACTCTTTTTCTGGCGATGACAACTGTTATATTTATACCCTAGAAACTCTCCGGATTATTCTGGAGTGTTCTATTCCAAAAGCTTCTTGACTATTCAATTTGTTCTATTCCTGAACTTTCCTGTAGATTTCATAATCGATTCTCCGAACCTGAAGTCATTTACTCTCCGAACCTGAAGTTGTTTATTGCCAGTAGATGTCACCAGTTGTCTCTTTCTATTGCACGTAACAATATGCATTAATTTAAATAATAATTTCTTGTAGAACAGAAGGAATACAAAATTCAACAAAAAAATTTCTTACGAAAGTACTTCTCTATATATATATCTCATAAAAAGCTAATTTATTAAGAAAAAATCTAAAATTCTTTTGAATTCCTTTATTACATTTTTTCCACATTCCTAGACATTGTTAGATGGGGAAGAAGAAGAAACATTTGTTATCGAAGATAACTTAATATCCTCATATTTTACACTTTTTTTCTAATAGATGGCGCATCGGTAAGCAAGATTTCAGTAAAAATTTCGCTTCTGTTTTCTAATTTGGTACAAGTAAGATGTCGAGAAGATGTAACAGATTTGGTGGCATATCTATATGTATAAAATCAATGGTAATACTGTACGTGTTTCTTTTTTAATAATAAGCTGGGAATTAGAATATTGGTAAATGTTTGTAATTTTGATAAAAGTAAAAGAATTTTACTATATTTTCTTATTATGGATTTACCAAAAATGAAATTTTAAGGCAACTTATTGGGCACCCGAAGATGGAAATAGGCTTACTGGGGAATCAGGAATCTCAAAAAGTTGTTTTGTATTACTAGCTCTCACTATGCTGTTGCTGGAGGGTGATTCTGATCTTTTGTCGTACTTCAATGTCAAAATACACGCCTAAATGAAATGAACTTTTCTACTGATTTTTTCGTGTTTTTGTCCAGCTCAGCAAGCCTTGCATTACATAGAATGAACAGAAAATGACACTTCGCATTACAAATTCAAAATATTATTTCGAATTTAAGCACTTGTATTGCTCTTATTAGATGTAGAATATAAATTCACCACAATATAAAAATTTTGTCACAACCTCGGAAGCAGTTGACTAATTTGTCGTACTTTTAGGCGTGTATTCTGACATTAATTCATGCAAATTCATTTTAGTTTATTTTGTGGTTGATGAAAAGGATAAATTAAAATGAATATGGTGAATATAAAAGTACGACAAATTTGAGGTGAAATGTCAAAATATGTGACTAAAATATACGCCTAACCTACGACAAAGAGATCAGAATCACCCCCCTGGTGTAGAATTTTGCGTCATACTTTCAAAAACAGCGCCAAAATCCCTTGCATAAACTTTTTTTCCATCCGCCTGCAATGCGAATTTTTTATAGTATGTGTATAAACTAACACATTTTTGAGATTGGCACGAAAATTGTTGTTGATGGGCCTCTCCTTTAGTTCCTTGCTCGTAGGGTTATTGTGATCTCTTTGTCGTAGCTTAGGCATACATTTTAGTCACATATTTTGACATTCCACCTCAAATCTGTCGTACTTTTAAGCAGGATCATTATGATGACATCCAATTTTTACAGAAATCACAATCACCAACAAACGATCAACAATCGATATATGCAATAAAAAATAAAAAAGTAAAAGTTAACGTGGTAAAAATTAAAAAAAGTATAAGTTGATCAGCCAACTTGATGGAGCTACAGTTGATTGTCAATACATGAAATACATGACTTTTACTTTATTATCATGTTGCTGTTACTCCAGCTATAATATTTCAATTTGGCTAATATTAGCTACAACTTCATGTGTAGCTAGTTTTAGATGTAGCTAGCTAGGTAAATAATTTTTGCAATTAGCGAAGAATTGAGGGACCAACAAACGATTTTATTAATAAAAACGAGTCCAACAAACGATTACGCATTGATTGAGCTGGTTAAAAATAAAATAAAATTAAAAATAAGAATTTTTCGACGCTTAAACACAATTCCGACGACAAACGACGACGATATATCGCTGTCAAACTTCTAAAAGCACAGCATCTTATGCGAATGCACCAAATTGCGACGACCGACGTTGAGCGATCGACGACTTATCGCCGGGATTGATCAGTTTCTAATTTTGCCGTCGTCGCTGCAGTCCTACCAACAAAATTAATCGAATGAAATGGTTGTGGCATTCACTTTTGTGTTTTTTAGGTGGTAGCACGTCGCGGTAATTTTAAAATAATGAGCTTTGAGTAAAAATTGATCGAGGAAATGCGAAATCCATAAAATAATTTATAGTTTACAAAACAGGCAAGACAAGTGGACAAAAAAGACGTGTGTTGGATGGATATTTCAAAGGGTTTAATTTACTTAATTTCCGCATTTTCAGTTTTTTCCACACTTTGGTTCATTGCATTTCTTTCAATATAATATAAAATATTCTTGATAAAAATCTCCTTTTAAAACGTTTGAAACATTTAACAAATGAAATTTCAATATCTTCTTCTTTCACAATCGTTGCCTGTCGTTGCAATTGTGTTCCCAATTTTTCGACTGCCTGTTTCGCAACGAATTTTTCGCTGTCGTCTGTCGTTCTGTCGCTCTGTCGTCGGAATTGTGTTTAAGCCTTAACTTGATGGTGAATTTTCTTTTTTGATTTCCGAAAAAACTATTATCCAACAAATGGTTAAATTAAGCCAACAATCACCAACAAACGACCAACAATCGATATGTGCAATAAAAAATTAAAAAAGTAAAAGTTGACCGGCCAACTTGATGGAGCTATTCTTATCCTATATATAGCAAACAGGAATTGTTGAATCGTGTAAAATTCGTGTACATGAGCGTAATTTGTCAAGAGCAGGAGATTATACATAGGAGTAAGTGAGATGCTGCAAGAAAGATTTGTCAAAGCTGGGTGCAGAATTGTCAAATGTGATTTTGTTTTGTGAGTACCGAATCAATTCTTTTCAAAACTATTTATCTTTGAACTTTATTTAGTGCAAAGTCTTATAATGCCACTACTGCCTGTTAAAATCTTCATATCAATTAAAAAAACAGAAATGAAGTGTTCGGTCAGTGCTTGCCAATATAAATTGGATTATAACTAGGGAAATCCTGTTTGAGGCAACTGCACTATCTAAATTATCTTTTTTATTAATAGTAGCAGAGATTTATATAAATTAATTATGTGAATTGTTTCAAAATAAAGTAGAAAAAGAACATTTTTTACCACAGATGCTCCGCACAAAACCTTTGTTTACTTTTTGCAAATTGACAAGTTGTTTAGAATAGGGATGGCGTGTAAATACATGTAAAAATGGACTACCAAACAACCAGAAATTCATTAAGCGTGAAACACAGTGCTGGCTTTTCCAACCTGGCCGGCCTCACCAACTTTGACAGTTCCGTAGAATATATGAGATCAGGTTATCAAGCTCCCACTGGGAAAGTTGGTGAGGCCGGCCAGGTTGAGGTTGAACTCGAGTAGGTCTACTTTCTACTCTGCTGGAACTTTGTCAGCTTTGACAGCTAATTTTTGTAATCAATTGATGCCAGTATTGTTTACAGGAAAAAGTGTACGGGAAATTTGTTGAAAAAAGTTTTAAAAACATATTTATCGTGAAAATTTATTCCTGCTGTAGTAAATTATTACAAAATAATTTCAATTTTGAAGCCAATAGCCCAATTAAATGCTATCATACAGAAGTTGTCAAAGCTCGTATTGTGAGCTGCAAAAGTTTGCAAGGCTCATCAGGTCGAGGTTCTTAAGTTATACTGAGGTCGAGGTTGGAAAAGCTAGCACTGTGTTTCGGCCTTTACGCAAAATCTGGCTTATCGCCATTCCTGTTTGCTCTATATTCTAAAGTATAGGAAAGTATACAGAGAACACAATATTCTCTCTCATCTCTATGGCTTTTCAATAGAAATGTATATACGTCATAGGATGAACACGTCACAGTTCTAGTACAAAATTTTTAATGAGAATAGCTTGTCTTCTATACAGGGTGACCCGTACGTACCGCATTTGCTTTATACCACGGATTCCTTACTCAATTTCGAGAAATAAATTGTATGGGAGGAGAGCCGGGAATAACACGGTGTGGGCGGTAGGTGGGGTTTTGTGATTTTGGGTGCTTTTTATCCTAATACCATGTAACTTTTATACACCCTTTGAAGGTGATAGTAAACCCTCTACGGTTTCCAACAAATGCACAACAACCTCTCTACTCTCTTTTCGTCGGCAGTTATAGGATGTCAAAGTCAAAAAAATGGATAATTTTGCAATTTCTTTTTCAATTTTAACGATTTTGCCGCCTAAATGCATGATAACTATATAGTTTTATGACAAGATTTAAAAACCCCAGAATGTTACCTTTAATTTGACTATGCGCATGTACCTACCTAAATGCTACCGTTTTTTAGATATTCCCGTTTTTATGATGCATAATTTCATTAATTTTGCTAATAATAATAGAAATCGCGCCTAATTTTATGCAATTCCACGCAAATTAGCAAAATTCATGAAATTATGCATCATATAAACGGGAATATCTCAAAAACGGTAGCATTTAGGTAGGTACATGCGCATAGTCAAATTAAAGGTAACATTCTGGGGTTTTTAAATCTTGTCATAAAACTATATAGTTATCATGCATTTAGGCGGCAAAATCGTTAAAATTGAAAAAGAAATTGCAAAATTATCCAATTTTTTGACTTTGACATCCTATAACTGCCGCCGGAAAGGGAGTAGAGAGGTGGTTGGGCATTTGTTGGAAACCGTAGAGGGTTTACTATCACCTGAGATGCAAGTCACCTTCATAAGGTATATAACAAGAAAGTTGCATGGTATTAGGATAAAAAGCACCCAAAATCACAAAACCCCCTACCGCCCACCGTGTATTTCCGGCTCTTCTCCCATACAATTTATTTCTCGAAATTGAGTGAGGAATCCGTGGTAAAAAGGAAATGCGGTACGTACGGGACACCCTGTATACTTGGCTGTGTATAAAATCTAGTACCTTAGCCATAGCTATTCTTCTACCGCATATATTTATGATGAAATCTAGCCATTCTAATCCAAATCCAGCAGATATTTCGTGCTGAATTCGTTCTACCTAATACAGCGCGAAAAAGTGAAATTAATGTAGTGTGTTTACTAGAGTGAGATTGGCGTATTGATTTGCTTCGCAAGTTGCAATCGAATCGAATAAATAATTTTATGATAGGCATGCGGATTGCGGAATTGCGAGCACCTTATATTCTACCTACACTTTTGCAGGCCGTAGTTGTTTGGTTTTGTGTGCATGTGGCCAGGTGATTCCTTGACGGACGCTGTTGAATTCGAGTGTGATGTGATTTGCCAATAAATTTGCATTGTCGCTTCTTGTTCTATCTGCCTTTTGCGTCGCATTTACCTAGCCACACATTACATTAAATTATAAAATCGGTTCCAATCCAACAAAACCCCAACTATTCGATTACGCTAATCTTCCAAGATTTTGCTCAGAAACGTCAGAAAACTCTCTGGGTGCTCGTGCCAGTGGACAGAATTTTTAAGTTCATTCACCACACGTGTTCCTCTTACCGGAGATATGTCTAGCTCCAGCAGCATTCGACATCCAGTTCGCGCAGTTAATTCGGAAGATTCGTCTAGTGCGGTGGTCAGTTCTGCGACGGCGGTAGCAATGAAGTATATTTTGGTTACTGGTGGAGTTATAAGTGGAGTTGGAAAAGGGGTTATAGCCAGTTCCTTTGGTACTTTACTGAAATCGTGCGGAATTGATGTGACTTCAATTAAGATCGATCCATACATAAATATCGATGCAGGAACATTTTCTCCATATGAACACGGTAAGTAGGCGTTTTATGAAATTAGGTGTTTTTGTTATCCTTTTTGTTTTATTTTTATTTTTTTGTGATACGTAAGGACTTTTGTATATGATCAAAACGTAAAAAAGCAGTAACCTTGCTCTTGACTTCTTAAGGTGGCCTGGCCTGTTGTGTTTCTATTTTTGGCTCACATAATATTTAGCATTTTTACTAATTATATATAAATAAAATATACTGACACCGTATACAAAGAGCCGCGTGCTCAAGGTGGACTTTGGTTTTGTAGTCCTTTGAGGTTAAGTCCGGTAGATTTAAACTTTTCTGTTTTTTTTTTTACAAATTATTGTTTGTAAACAAGAGTGTTTGTGTAATCCTATCAGTACAGTTTATATTTCAGTAGGGCACTGCAATTTATTTTGCGGATGTTGTGATTTTGTATATAGTCCATATGGTACGTATACCGGTCGTGAACCATATTGCAAATTAGAATTTGTAAGGCAATTTGCAGTCAACTAATCAAAATGATATCTATGCCAAAGTTAACTTAATGTCAAATTAGGAGACAGAAAAGTGTTCCGATTGTTTTACATTTAAGACGTACACGACTAGAAAAAGAAAGAAAGAAGAAAAATAATAATGATTTAGAAATTGTATTATTGTACATATGCTATGTAATTATGCATTTATTTTACTTATAACCGTTAAAGCACAATTTTTTATAATGTATTGAGCAGATGTATCGCTGGTAGCTGCCGCATTGCGATTTGATTTTTCTATCTTTGCGTTCAACACGTTCCTCTAAATATGGTCTTAGAAGACATTACGCCAGATGTTTTTAAAAAAAAATTCGTCTTTTTGATGTGATGATGTGAAGGTATAAACGAGTTTATTCCTACAGTATTTTATATGCCACCAGCGTATCTTTTTTGACTCACTATATTTGTGACACAATTGGTCGAAAGTGTCCACACCACCCTTGGTATAGATATTACTAGATACTACAAATATGTAAAAATTGCGAAAAACATTGTAAACTTTTCCTTCATCTTCTATATTGGGTTTTGTTAATTTTCCCTGAAAAAATGTCTGGAATTTTCCAATTGTGCTATTCCTAAACGACCCCAGCATCTTTATATTTATCAGAAAAAGGCACAGATTTTTTTATATGGGCGCCGAATGAATTTCAGTTATCCTTAGTACGCTTTTAATATAATAGAATAGAAAAGCATTTATTGAAGAACCTCAGCTTACGCTACGTTACAACGTTAAGTACATCGAGTAAGTAATAGATAGTTGGTATAAGCGATAGAATCAAATTTTGTAAGAAATCTAAAAAAGGAGCAACGAACAAACTTATTGCAGTAGAAATTAATATTAGTATTATACATTAAGGGCCGTATTCACCAAGCCATTTAATTGAAATTTAATTTAATTTCTGTTTTATACTCCTGTAAGAGAGGGTTGGGGCACACTAAAAATTAAATTAAAATTAAATTTGGGTTATTTTATGTTATAATAACGCATATATATATAACTTTAATTTTAATTTAAGTGAGCCCTAACCCTCTCTAACGGGAGTACTAAAATAATTAAATATCAATTAAATGGCTTGGTGAATACGGCCCTAACAAAAAAAGAAACTTTAAAATGGATATTACATGCAACCAAATAGAATGGCAAACGATTATTTTTCGTAAATAAATGAAAGGGGCGGAGTTGATTTACTCATAAATTGTTCCGCTTTTGTGAAAACAGCTTTTTCTGAAATATTGAGTGATTTTGTTCCTAAGTTGTTGTAATTGTAAGTTAGTTATGTCCCAAAGTTGTTGATGTAATCCTATAATATTTGAATGCACGAGCTTCTGTTTACATTCGTTTGGCTCTGAAGAGATTAAGTTTTAGAAACTCATGCTAGATTGTCTAATGTTTTTTTGGGAAATGAGAGAAATTCTACATCTCCTTCCAGCTTAACCAAAGCTAAATTTATCTTTTTCTTAAAAAATTGAGGTAGTCTCGGTACATTATTATGAATAATTTGAAGGGATTTTGGAGATATTTAAGATTTTATCATTCGGGTAGTTCTACGTTCTCTCAATTTTTGTTTTTAGCTCCTTGTCTCAGCCGCACTACATTAGTACATAGCCAAGTTCGTTTGCCCCATTCATGCAAAAGACGAAAGTATGAGTCTGTTCAGATCGCAACAAGCTATAGTGATGACTTCGAAAGCGTTTTGAACTGACGATAGCGTAAAAAGCAACTTGGTTGCTCTGAACTAGAAAAAGCGTCTTTACATCCACTTTAGTGTTATTCACTTATTTACTTTCAATTTTACATGCTCTTGAACAATTCACACATTCAAACACGAAAGTGACTATTTTGATAGCAGTCCCTAGTGCTATCAAGAAAAGTGACTTCAATAGTGACTATAGCGTCCGCTTGAACACTTTCTGTCAAAAGCGAGGGAGAAAAGTTACATTTTAGCTGCTCTGAACGTAAAAAGCGACTTAGTCGCTATAGCGTGTTGCTCTGAACAGACTATATATATCACATTTTTTGTTTCTTTCTAGAAAACAAGGAAAATTTCCAATTATGTTCGGCTGTGTCCTATCTTATTAGATTATCTTTATCTCTGCCCAGCCTAACCATAAGCTAAATCAAATTAAATAAAAAACACCTTTATTACAAAACTCAACTTACTCACTACTGCAGCTCCAGTACTGCACAAAGTTGGCTGCATCGATTGTTGAGAGTAAATTATTAAACGACAAATAATAGAAAAAAAAAATCGGTACATGAGCACATTTTTTTTACAATTTTATAAATATGTAGAGTGAAATATTACAGCAAATGCCTACATACAATTTTGTTAATGAAATATTAAGATTAAAATACGAAATAAGAAATATATGAAGGTATAAAGAAAGATTAACCGACAATTGAGATAGTCATGATGATGTTAGAAGTATGCAAGTAAAAACTAAAGTTGAAGTTGGTAGGTAGAATAGAATAGAAGATCATTTATTAAAGAACTACAGCTTACGTTACGTTACAGTAACTAATGGATAGTTGGAATTATCGAAAAAAATACAAATTTGTTTAGTAAACTAAAAAAGGAGCAATGAACAGATTCATTGCTGTAGAAGGTGATATTAGCTCTATAGTTTAAGATAATGACAGATATAACAGGGCTTAAAGTAAAGCCTAATATCACAGTATGTTTATACAGTAGCCCAGCTTAGAACAAACTACTGTAATGTGAATTTTAGAATTTTAATTACAAAAAAAAACCCTCGAATTTCACCCATAAGAGGGAACTATTAAGTATGATACGGATGTAAATGAACGAACAGTAGCTAGTTGCACAATGGTTGGGAGAAGTATTAGTTTTATGTAAGTACACATCTCAGCACCAGTCTGCAAATGAATTGTTCCATTACCAAACACCTGTTTGATTGCAAAGTGGTGTTCGTTCCATGGACAGTGTAACAAGGCAAAATGGCTGTAATAATGTTTGTGGCAGTTTGATAGTTCTACCAAGCCGAATGGCATGGGAAGTGGAACAAATTGTTTTTAGCTTTTTTTTCTTGCAGAAATAGTTTTGATTGTATCTGGTACAAGGTTGTGCATGCTGTAAGTTCTGTTTCTTCCACTTTAGATTTACATAGGAACCTTTGTATTAGAAATTGACTAGTGTGTTAGTCAAAACTGTTGAAAGAGAAAGTATAGCCTCTTTATAGAAGCATTCTACTCGCTTGACAGTTTTGACAGAGCTGGGCTACTGTATGAATATACTTTGCTAATATGCTGATTAACTAAAGATACAAGGTAAAAAGTAACAATAGCACTTTTCCTTAGGCTACACAGTGGACAGGCTCACTGCGGCTAAAAGTTATATCGATACTATAATTAAAGATAATAGAGTAAAACAATAAAGAGCTTAATTCGAAGTTCAAAAGAAAGAAAAAAGAGGGATATGAAATAATATAGAATAAAATAAAATGAAATAAAAGAGAACAATTGTGAAAGGAAATGTAACTGTAAATATTGCAATACATTATGAAATATGAGAGAAATATATAGAGTAGATATAATAGATGTAGCCAGCTAAAACCCTCGAGAATACTTTACAAGCTATGAAACAGACTTCCCCCACTACCACATGACAGCCCCAACGGATTCATAAGATTATAAGGTATTTGCAGTGTTCTTATGTTAGCTCCTCCGCCTTAAACTACTATTCATACAGAAAAATGGCGTTCTGATAATCTTAAGCTTGCTTTCTTATCTTCCGAACCCAAACAAAATCTTTATACCTTCCTAACAAAATTATTTAAAAAAATTTATCTTAATCAAATGAATATGATTCCTCAAACAAAAACTCTCAGCTGAGTAATCATTATATATGACGCTGTTCCGTCATTGCATGCCGTGGGCTGATGATATCGAATGTAGCTGCCTACAGATTCGGACTCCGGCTGCACGCACATACCCGCATGCAATCATTACTCAGCTGAGAGTTAGTGAGCGTAAAATGGTAAGGTTACTTTGTAATAAAACTATTTTATTATTTTGTTAAGAAAGATATATGATAAGGAAATTTGTTGAAACGAATGGAGGTTTTGATAGAAACAAGTTTGGTTTTCTGCCCCAAAGTAACACGGAATTGGCCACAGCTGAGACATTAAATAAGATCAATTACTATTTGGAGAAGGGTTACTATGTAGGTGCAATCTTTTTTGACTTGTCAAAGGCCTTTGACACTGTTCACCACGGTCTGATGCTGGACTTTTGGAACACGCTAGGAATGAGGGGCGTTATTAATGACTTATTGAGTAGTTATTTAATAGAGCGGGAAGTTAAAACAACCCTCGATGGTGCGACTAGTGAATCTTTAGTGATAAAATGCGGCGTTCCCCAGGGTTCAGTATTAGGACCGCTTCTTTACTTGTTGTACATTAATACCTTGCAGTACACGGACCTATGCGGCGAGTACCATGTGTATGCGGATGACACCAATATTTTATGTAAGACCTCAAAAGCGGATGATCTTGAACGTTTGATGAATAATGACCTAAGGGTATTTAGCAAATGGACTGCTGGGAACATGTTAATGATTAATGAGAGAAAGACAAAATATATAATATTCAGATAGAAAAACAAAACAGATATTAATATTTGCCTTAGAATTGGCACGGAATATTTGCAGAGAGAAATTAATTATCTGGGACTATTGATTGACGATTAACTATGCTGGTCGCAGTATATAGGGAACTTAGTTAGAAAGCTAACACCCTTGATTGGAATATTTAGAAGAAATGTTAACCTGCACAGGCATGTTGCGAGCTTAATTTACAATGTACACTTTTTGTCGCGCATTTGTTATGGCATTATAAATTGGTCGCATAGTGCGATAGGCTTGAAAGATGATATAAGGATATTAATGAATAGAGCGTTAAAAGCGCTATACCGGCTGCCGTGGGATACTAGTTCTCTCTTTGTCTATCAATTTGCATGCCAATTTACCTTGATGCAAGTAATTCAAATTGAAAAGGCGAAGTTTATGTACAGCATAGTAAATAAGACTATACGGTCAAATCTAGTAGTAAAACATCAGGATATTCATGAGCACCTCACGAGAAATAGGAATAATATAACACTAGACAGGCAAAGAACTGAAAGAAGACGACAGGGGCTGTTAACGACAGCTGCACAAGTCTTTAAAACTCTGCCGGAGGAGATCAGGACTACTCCGACACTACCACTATTTATGATAAGAATAAAGAAACTTTTGTTGACCTAGTTTTCGCATTCACTGCAACTCACGGCATTTTACTGTATATATTTTGGTTTTTCTCATGTTGCTTATCCAATTCCTATTTGACGACGTCACTGGGTCTCTGGAGGTATGATGGTCCCATTGGTTTTGTGTACCTGCTTTGCTGGCGTGATCATTTCTTGTGGTCTCTGGGAGCGGCTGTGATGCAATAGCTAAGTATTGATTTAAGTTATGGTATTGTAACGGTAGTGTGTCTTATACTACCTAAATAATTTTGGCTGTGATTGTTTGAGCAATAGGTTGTTTTTGCTGATCTTGTAATTTAAAATCTAATTGAATGGAACTGAAGTTAGACTGAACTTGAATTCAAATGTTATTTTTGCTATTACTGTTTTTGTTTATGTTTAGTTTAACCTGAAACTGAATTGGGTAGATTATTCTTGTTCAACTTTTGTACTACAATTTGTCTATTACATAGATTTTCCCAACTCTCATACCAGCCTTGCTGACTGAGTGGGGAGCACTGCAATTATACTAGAATTGGACTAGAAATTTAAGAGACATTGTGTTTAAAACTTATTAAAAACTTTTGTTAAAATAATAATAATATAGTAAGTGTAGCATTTAGGAAGGTAAGGAACCAAGCTGCAAATTACTAGAATACATTTTCCTGTATGAATATTAGGTTAGTCTCTATATCATATTTTAAGTCAATGTTTGGTACTTTTCCATAAGTATCAATATAGAACATTTTAGAGAACACACAATTACAATATCTTATTTCTAACTAAAGTACTAGGCTTAAAACCCGATATACCGAAAAAAGGTATGTTATCTAGAGAATATTAGTCTGCCATATTGAATTATGATGATGAAATAACATATATTTGTGTTGATAGTTTAGCTAAAAATTTCAAAACAGAATTAGATCGCGTGATAAATTGTTTTTCGCCGTATAAGGAATTGATATATGTAAGTGAAAAATGTCTAGTTTAGTGCTGAATTAATAAAACTGAGAAAACAAAAATTGCAAAAAAGAATTCATGCGCTAATAACAAATTAATTTAGAGGCAGATTGTAGTAATTACAGTGTTCTTCTAAATGTATTCAAACGCAGATTGGAACAAACTAAAAATAACTAGGGTAAGTGCATCAATTCGCATCCACTATCCAATTTGCGACCAGTTCATTTTATTTATAACATGCCATAAAACGACGTAGTTATATTTTATTCTATTATCAGATATAGGAATAAATTGATATCTGAGCTGATGAGCGCAGATGACCGTCGCATTGTGTTTCCAGCTTTATTGTAATCGAAAACTTTGAACCTCAAGCTCCTATCGGAGGCACGGTGCGAATCCAGTCAGGCTGACTATATTCACTATATTTTAAGTCTTTTAAAATATTGGTTTCCATTTTCTCACCTTAATAGTTCGAATTCGATGCAAAATTATGATTCAGATTTGGTCCGAAATAGTGGCTGAAAGATATGCTATAAAATTCCTATAGGAAATGTCAATTTTCAATACACATGACATTTTATGTGCTGCACTTTGGAATGAAAGAACCTATGACATTGATGATGTTATTTTTTATAACATGGACTGCTTAATCTTCTATTTCATATGGGTCCACTTTTGTTGTCGGTGGTGTGAAAACTAATCTTAATTTCAAGTTTCATTTTCGCTATAAAATTTATATTACAGTACAAGCTCAACAAATTCCAAATATATTTAAAATTATTATTTTTGTTGTAAGCTTCTCTTCTGATCAAATATTCCTTAAACTCGTTTTAAGGAAATAAAATTAAGCAATTTTTGTCTGCCTATTCCTAAAAGTAGTTATGGGGGACAGAGATATGATTACAAATGTTGTATTGCCATCTATTTCTATACACACTGATATATATAATATGGACTGCTTAATTTTCTATTTCATGTGGGCTCAATTGCAAATGTCAAAAAATGTTCTTACGCCGGTGCCAACATTGAAAATAATCATTGGCGGGAAGTTGAAAAAATGAGCGCGCTGTTGCAAAAGCGGTTATAATAAAATCTTTCGAATTTCTGCTGCATATCTAATGAATATATTGCCTTTGGTAAAACAATTTTATCAGTAATAATCCTAAATAATTAATTTTAAAACATTTATTTCGACAGACCCACTTATTTATTTGTTGTTTCCAGTTCTCTCTCAGTTGGTACCTGGTACTTAGACCGAAAGAGTCAGCAATATAGAAGTGAGCCCACTGTTTGCAGTGTTATGTATGAGCGGAGTTAGTGCATATTATACATGTCAGTGGGAATAAGGTACTTAAACCAAAAACACACAACTATAGAAAAGTGAACCCATAATGATATAAGCGCTTTACATGTCAGTGGATGCAACATTCTAAAAAGATGTTTCCGGGTATTACGGATAGCTATCACCAAAATTGGTCTTCAGACAAAATTAACTTTTCTCCTAGTTTTGAATTTTAATATTCTTGAGATGCGTTCATATTATCTATTCTATTTAATTTTTAATTTTTACTTTAAGCATATTGAACTGTATGTACAATAAGTAGGTAGCTACAAATATGATTTATTATTATACTAATTTACAACTTATTTTTGTATATTATATTATACAGGTATATATATATATGTATAAAATATCCTTTTTTGTTATTTTACAGGGGAGGTTTACGTCCTTGATGATGGTGGTGAGGTCGACCTTGATTTAGGGAACTACGAGCGTTTTCTTGACATCACATTGCATAAGGATAATAATATAACTACAGGAAAAATTTATCAGCTTGTAATTGAGAAAGAACGAATTGGAGAATATTTAGGAAAAACAGTTCAAGGTAATTTATAAAAATATTATACAATATCAATAGTTTTAAAATGGAATGAGGTGTAAATATGAATAAAACCTCGAATAAATTACAGAATCATGTAGAACATGTAGAGCTACGTCCTAAATGTGACCAAATACACGATATTCCAACACTCGTAATTTATTATTGTTATGGTACATTATGATGAGTGATTTCTTTTGAACGTAAAGTCCAGACTGCCAGCATGAGCTGACAGATCACTCGGTGGACAGCGTTGACTGCAGGGTGGCACGCTAGCTTGCCTCAGCTATTGGCGGAGAGTGTGGGGTGGGTACCACGAAAAACCTGCCGCTGTCACCTTACCCTTAACAAAAAGAATTCGTGCCTGTCTTCCTGAAACGGAGACCAGAAAACGAAAATGCACATACCCTGATCTAGAAGGGACCATTAGGTGAGTGATAATCCTAAGGATCGGATGGCCTGATCCTTTGCCGTCCCCGGCCTCCCATGACATCCTGGTTGCTCGGTTAAGATGTCCCTTTACGCTTCACCTGTTGGAGAAAGGAGAGAGACTCAGCGAGAGGAGAGAAAAGGAACGCTTTAACTGATTCATGTTAATTTTCATTTCGCTTCGTTAGCTGATAAAGTACCATTTTTGTTATTTCTTAAATTGACCCCCGACGAGTAGCAACACAAATAAGCTATTTTTTGGTTCTTTTCTTAAATTCACCCCCGATGAGTATTCCATTCGTTGGTTCGTTCAGTTAGGTGACTTTCCACACGTTGCAGTTGTTGATTAATGCTTAATATCACCCCCGAAGCTCTGTTATGGTATATAGACTTTACAATTACAAGTAAGTAAGTAAGTAAGTAAGTGAATTTATTTAGCATTTTTGCTATTCATTACAAAGGCCATATAATTATACTATAAGTCTAGCTCTCTTTCCTCCTTTTCCTTATTTTCTACATTAGTTTACGAATTTAATAAGTAAGTAAAAATTAATAAATTCATAATAATTCGTTGCTTTACACTCAACCAACACAAAGAATTCAACATAAATATGATAGATGTGTATCTATTGCACTTTAAGATGGCTCTCATTGCTCTATTTTGAAGTCTCTGTAGTCTTACAAAAGAGTTATTATCGCACATAAACATGACTGTCGAAAAATATTCAAAGTGGGGCTTAATTAGTATGTTATATACATTAATTGAACTTAGTAAGTCTATTCTATTTCTTATTCTTCTAAAGTACCCTATTTTCTTCGAAATTTTCTTTGCTATGTAATCTATATGTTTTTTAAATTTCAGTTCCTTATCAACAATAATGCCCAAATACTTGATTTCATCAACTTGTTCAATTTGTCCATTATCAATTCTTAAATCCAGGTCAAAATTATACTTAAATATCATACACTTAGTTTTACACACATTAACTTTTAATTTGTTTGATTTAAACCAATATTCTAGTCTCTTTAAATCTTCCTGTAGTTCGCACCGACATTGTTCAGTATCTTTCCCTGTCACATATATGAGTGCATCATCCGCAAAAAGAACAATTTTTGAACTTCTTAATACTTTGGCTATGTCGTTGATATATATAATAAACAGAAGAGGTCCAAGAATAGTTCCTTGTGGCACACCAAACGATGTCATTGTAGAATCAGATAATACATTATTCACCGAAGTCCTCTGTGTCCTATTATCCAAATATGATTCAAACCACTTCAATTCTGTATTTCGAATGCCATAATTTTTCATCTTCCGTATTAATATACTTCTATCTATGGTTTCAAATGCTCTTTTTAGATCCAAGAAGACTGCAATGACCCTATTTTTTTCAGCTAGCTCTACTTTCCAGTTCACTATTACTTGATTTAATGCAGTTTCACATGAGTGTCGCTTTCTAAATCCTGACTGATTCTCCAAAAAAAGATCATTTTTATCGAAATAGCTTTCAAGTTGTTTATGCACTATTTTCTCTAATACTTTCTCGCAAGTAGGTAATGCATTTATTGGTCTATAATCTTCACAGTTATCAGACCCTCGAACCTTTCCGATTGGCGTGACACGAGACTCCCCGCTTCCCCGCTTACTCGTACTTTTTCACAACCCAAAAAAAGAAAAACCTTTCGTTCCTGCTATCTACTACTTAATTCACTCGCCGACTGTCACCTCTTCCGGCCTTTTCGTTGCCCGATTCCTCCCCGTTCCACCGCATGGTGCCAGCTGGTCCATTGACAGTCATGGGTGGGAAGGTGTCTGTACTAGCAATGCTAGGTTTACACCTGCGACCATAACAGGGCAGGGTCGTGTGACGACGATCCTGGAAGATGATCGACAGAGCTAGCCGGTCTTAACACTTAGGCCTTCTCCTGAGGCGCCCAATGTGTGACTCGACCCACGACCACTACCGATTAAGGAGATGTTGAAGAAAACAGAAAAGTAAAATCCTCATAACGAGGCTAACCCAGAAGGGATTAGAGATGAAACATCTACACATTCAAGGTAGAGATGGGCTAGACTAGGATCATCGTCCTTTATAAAAGTTTTGCTCGACCACCGCAGATTGGGAAATAATGAAGAATAGAAAACAGAAAAGTAAAATCCTCATAACGAGGCTAACCCAGAAGGGATTAGAGATGAAACATTTACACATTCTAGGTAGAGATGGGCTAGACTAGGATCATCGTGCTTTATAAAAGTTTTGCTCGACCACCGCAGATTGGGAAATAATGAAGAAGAGAAAACAGAAAAGTAAAATCCTCATAACGAGGCTAATCCAGAAGGAATTAGAGATGAAACATCTACACATTCAAGGTAGAGATGGGCTAGACTAGGATCATCGTCCTTTATAAAAGTTTTGCTCGACCACCGCAGATTAGGAAATAATGAAGAAGAGAAAATAGAAAAGTAAAATCCTCATAACGAGGCTAACCCAGACGGGATTAGAGATGAAACATCTACCCATTCAAGGTAGAGATGGGCTAGGTTTAATTTTTCGGAATCGGTTAAAAAGTGGAATTGCTACGGCAGCTCCGCTATCCGTAGTGCACCATGTGGGAGTGGAAAAAGAAAAATGGAAAAGTAGGCTTACTAATAAAAGGTATACCGACCGCTAGGCTGGATGGGTCCTAAGCGGCCAATTGGTACCCTGTAGTTACCAGTTAAGCTGGCCGGATGCCTTTTTAGGGTTACGTGGAAGAAGACAAGCATCATGTATACTTATGTTTGGTCACTATCTGGTCATGGCCTGATATCCTTGGCGTGGAAGACGCCGATGAGTTTTCCTTGGAGCTCTTCGAGTTCATACAAGGAATTCCCTTTTCGAGATCTGATTCGACATTTAAGGAACTTGCGACTTAGCTTAGCACTGATCTGATTTTGAAAACTACTCTGTATGAAGTTCCGCCGATATACTTCCTGACCTACTTTGAATTCTACAGGTTTTGAGCGCAGGTTATAAACTTTTGTGCCCTGCTCGAATGCATGGTTTAAGTTTTCTTGGACCTTGGCCCGAAATAACTGCACTTTGTCGGTCTCATCTATTGCTATGGGTTCGCTCAACGTGCCTAGAGTCCTCAGTAGTTTATAAGAATTTTCGTGTTCCACCATGTCGAATCCAAAAAGTACTTTATACGGAGAGAAACCAGTCGCCTGGTGTACTGAGCTCCGTAAGGAGCTGGCGATGTAACTCAGTTTCTCGTCCCATTTATTATGTTCGTTGTTGAGACATGCTCGGATTCCGGCTAATATAGACCTGTTGACCCGCTCGGATGCATTGGCCTGTGGGGAGTATACCGCAGCTCGGAGATGGTGTACGCCGTACTTCTCTAATAATTTCGTAAACTGGGCCGACCGAAATTGGGATCCCCTTGTGTCATTACTGTTTCTCGAACTCCAAACATGTGAAAGAGCTCGGTTTCCACAAACTGACAAATTTGCTGAGCAGAGGTCTTTTTAATAGGTTTTAAAAAGGGATATTTCAAGGGGTGATTCAGGGCTATGATCATGTAAATGTATCCTTTTGTCGATCTAGGGTAAGGACCTAGTAAATCGATATATATTCGCTGCCATGGCCGTTCGGTTTGAGACTGATTTCCCATAGGTGGTCTTAAAATGGTATTTGGAGCCTTTATTTCCTTAAACGCGTCACATGAGCTTATATAATTTCGAACGTCGACGGTCATTCTTGGCCAATATAGGTGTCTTCGTAACCGTTCCAGAGTCTTTCCTATGCCTCCATGAGAAGACAATGGCGAATCATGCGCTCTTGAGATGACGCTGGTGACGAGCCCACGTGGAATCCAAAGCTTCCAGGCTTCTTCCTCCTGGACTGGATCCCCTGTCCTTGGAACTGTTCGGATGTAAACGAAACCCCCTCTAACACATAGATATGGTATCTTGTTTGAGGCCGACCTTACTCGCTGCCTCAATTCCTCATACTCCAGTGAATTGAAGTGTGGAGAGCTAAGGTCGACCTCGGGACCAGTCTCTTCTTTAGCTGTTAAACTGTCACAGTGTATTCGTAACAATGCGTCAGGTACTACGTTGAGGCTTCCCTTCCGATGCTCTATGATAAAGTCAAAGCCCTGAAGATTCAGACTCCACCGAGCCAGTCTACCGCTGAGGTCCTTTTGAGAAGAAAAAACATTTGTTATCGAAGATAACTTGAATGTCCTCATATTTTACAATTTTTTTCTAATAGATGGCGCCATCTGTAAACATGATTTCGTCAAAATTTTCGCCTCTGTTTTCTAATTTGGTACATGTAAGGTCATCTGTCGAGAAGAGGTAACAGATTTGGTGGCATATCTATATGTATAAAATCAATGGTATAGGCCTTCTTTAAGGGTTGCTACTGCTGTCTCTCGGGTTGAAAGCTGGTACTTTGAGCTTTAACTTATAAAAACATTACCTTGTTGGGATCAAAGTTGTCGCTATGCACAGAAATAGCAAATTCGCGCACTTTGAAATTGTTTGTACTTTCTTTTAGCTTGTTTGAAACGTTTACTTATTTCCTTTCTTTACCGATGATCAAACTTCAGTTCAGGATCGATTCACAAGATGAGAGATTTAATTTTTTTGCCGGTTTTTCACACGTCTACTTGATCACATTTTGACAACTCTCTTTTTTCCTCGCTCTTCTTTTCCATCTACACTTTTTCTTTCGAATGCCCGCCGTCAGCTGTAAATAGCACAGCAGATGTGAAAAGTGGCAGCACATTCGCCGTGTGGGTTCGACCTAATTTGTCGCTAGATGACAGAGCCACACGATGCAGCATTCTGCAGTTGTTTTAAAAAAACTGCTTATTTCTATCCTCTCAACATCTAAAAGTGACCAGAAAAAGGACTAAATAATGTATTGCTATCTATTTCCATCCTATATATTCATTTGGAAAATCCACTCAACTATGGTGGATGTCGTACAGAACGTATTATTTGAAGTTCAGCGAAACTAAGTACCAAAGTTAACTTAACAACAAGTTAAGAAGCAGACGAGATTTCCGAGTGTTTTACATTTAAAATGTACACGGCAAGAAAAGGAAGAAGAAAGAAAAAAAATCAAACTCTCTTTAAAACTTTTATGAAGAAAGATAAAAAATGTAAAAGCGCAGATTGCATGCAACGAAACAATGACAAATGTTTCATTTTCGTAAATAAATGAGAAGGGGTTGAATTTTCCTGTTTTACTCTAATAAAATGTTCTCGCGCTTTTGTGAAAACCGGTTTTCGTGAAATATTGACTATGTTTGGTCACATGTTGTTGCTGTAAAATGTAAATGGGTACATGTTTTTGCTGTAATCCTATGATAATTGAACAGCACGTGTTTCTGTTTACATTCGTTTTGCTATGAAGAGATTAACTGGGAGAGCTCATGCTGGCTTCTCTGATATTTTCGAGAAATATGATAATTTCATTTGAGAAGAACTTTACATCTCCTTTCAGCATCTTCGCCAAAGCGAAATTTATCTTTTTCTTTAAAATGGGAGGTAGTGTGACCTGAAGTACATTATTTTGAATAGTTTGATAGGATTTTGAGGAATTCAATAAGATCTTGTCGTTCGGGTAATCTTACGTTCTCTCGATTTTTGTTTCTAACTCGTTGTCTCAGTTGCACTACAATAGTGCGTAGCCAAGTTCTTTTTCCCCATTTATGCAAAAGACGAAAGTATATGAAATTACTTGTTTCATTCTGAAAAACACCAACAATTTTCCAATTTTGTTCTAGTGCTTCTTAACTTGATATTTAGTAACTTTGCTAAGTAACTTAAACCAAAAAGAGATAACTATAGAAAAGTGATCCCATGTTAATTTCACCAATTTCAGTAGTGTCATTGGTCCATATTAAGCATGTCAATGCTTTACATACTCAATAGCGAACGACACTGCACTGATGCGTGCGCCACTGTCTGTTGCTACGACTTGGTAAGTGAAAAGAGGGGTAATGGGAGTCGAATGCAGTCTTTTTTTAACAAGTGATTAAAGCGTGAATTAGGCCTGAATTACAATTATGACTGATCAGTCGACTACGACTTTGCCCAAATGGAAATGCATGTGGTAAAATACAATTGCAACTTCGACTTTGACTGCGACTGAAACAAAACTGCTCAAAGTGCAAAGGTGTTGTTGGCGGCGATCAACTTCAGTTCAATTACAGAAGTCGGGACTTCTGGTTTGTTCAAGCAGTTGAAGTTTTAATTTAATTACAAATCATCCAATAGAAGAGGAGGGGAGAGACCAAATTCCTTTAGTTTAGCTATAAGGGCTGGATGCCAGACTATCAAAGGCCTTTGAAATATCTAGGGTAACGATTTTGGACTCACCAAAATTATGAAGACTACGCTTCCAACTTTCCGTAAGAAAAGTCAGCAAGTCTCCAGATGAGCGTCCAGCTCGGAAGCCATATTGACGATCGTTGATGAGATGATTAGCTTCTAGATACTACATTAATTTGGAGTTAATGATAGATTCAAAAACGTTTGAAAGAATCGAAGTAATTGCAATTGGTCGATAATTTCAGAGATCGCTACCCTCTCCTTTCATGGGAATAGGCTGAAGGTGAGCTAGTTTCCAAGCAGCTGGAAAGTTTTCTGTCGGATAAGCCAAGTAGAATAGTTTGCGCAGAGGTTTATCCAAGGATGAGGCACAGCTTTTAATTAATAGGGGCGAAAAACGATCAGGGCCTGTGGCTTTGGAGACATTAATCCCTTTAAGGACCTTAAACACATCTCGTACAGTGTTTGTGAAGTGGATGGAATACGAGAATTTGAAGCGAATCTAGCAGCTAAAATATTAGTTTTATCCAGGGAGTCAACAAACACTTCACCATTTTTAAGTAGGGGAGGTATAGAGGAACTGGTGAAGTTGTTCCTGATGGTTTTGACCAGGGACCAAAAACCTTTGCGGCTTGCCAAGATTCGTTGTCTAATATTCTGGTTAAAAAGAAATTTTTCTCTCTGGATAATGGCCTTGCAGACTCTTTCGCTTTTATAGCTTGACTGCACTTATCGTTAAACCAAGAAACCAAGAGCGACATTGCTGTTGTTGAGATCTGCTGTAAGAATACGGAATTTATTCGCGCATGTCAAGATTTAGTATGTTACTAAATTCTAATGTGCATTCGTCAACATCCCTCGAAGCAAAACAGACCGACCAATCAATTTCTCTAAGATACTGATTGATACTTCCCAATCAGCATTCCTATACTGATAAAGATACCTACTTGTAGGTGGAGAAGTAGGGCGGTTTGAGGTGGTAAATTGAGCCAATATTAAACAATGGTCTGACTTACCGAGAGGGGACTGAGATGGAATATTTATCAGGATAAGATGTTAGAAACGAATCCAGTAAATGACAAGTGCTAATGAACTTGCACTGATCTCGGATGTACACATAGAAAACTTAACACTACCGTACTGTGCTACTGGCTTTTGGAATGCCGATAGGGCATCGAAAAGCCCTCAACTTGGCTGGTGTTAATTTAATTGTCTTATTTAAATATTTTATTATAGACGGTGGGTGGTTAAAAAACTTGAAAAATTATTGACAGTGCACTGCACCGGACAGAACTAATTTAATTTATGGTTAACAACACGAAAGCATCCAACTCAGTTGGCTCCACGCACTCAACTCCCCCTATATAGGAAAGACAGAGAGAGCTTAAAGAGTATTGTGTTCTCTATACCGTGCTTTTCTATACATTTTCACGAAATTCGTCACTAATGGCGGAACATGGTTCGTAACGGGAATACCTTGTATTCTATATACCTTGGCCTATCCGCCATCAGGTCGAGGCATCGTTGATTTTATATAGGAGCGAGGCATTGCTGGCTTACCCTTTGCGCACGTCATCAAGTGCCAAGTCGAGGCATCGTCGGGGCATTGTTTATTTTATATTCTAGAAAAGCGTTGCATATTTTTGTTCTACGTGTCCAGTCTTTGTATCTTGCTAATTTGTCTATGGACGTGTGTTACTGGAAATGTGAGAAAAGTCGTGAGTTGAAGTGTAAGGAGAGAGTGACTATTATTAACTCCAGATAAAAATTAAATTCATAAAGGGGCCCATATACGGTCACGCATGTTGGCCAACCCAAGTAGGACTACGATGTTGTCACGCAGATTTAATCGTGTGCGCCTGTTTGACGGTGTGACACGCAGTATGTCAAGTGGTTGGACGAAATTCAAGTTACTTTGATTTTTAGGAGCGGAGCAACGTGTTTGTCCTGATGTTGGACAGCATGTTTGACAGTGTGTGGAGAAAAAGATTTTATGTGTGACACACCAAGTTGAACAGCATGTTCCCCGAGTATGGGCCACTTAAAACTTTCACTCATGATCGTTTTGTGTTACGAACAACATTTTCATAGAATAAATTAACGTTAAAAAACCAGAAAGAATTCTAACGAAAAAAAAATACAAATAATAAATTATGCAATTATAAAATGTAACAAGGAAATCAGAGTACATATATTTACCCAAATCTGAAAACCTTCTACTAAAAATTGGCAAGTCTTTCCTTTCTTTTGTTGTGTAATGAACAGCAGGAGCAAAGAATGCTTTAATGAAGTTTTCTTTGATTTTAAATGGCTGTTGATAAGAATATAAGCCATAATGCTAAGCATAAATCAGAGATTTCAAAAAAGCTATTATAACAAACACAGTTAAGACGGGTCAGTATGCTTCCTCTACCTCTACCGCAAGTTAGTGGGTAAGACGATGGTTGAGGGCAGAATTGAAGCATCACCCTACCTACAGATTTCGTGCAGTAGAAGTAGCATACTGAGCCGTCTAAACTGGGTCATAGTAACAAATTAATTAAAAGAGCTTTTTGGAAAAAAATCGAATGGGGTAAAATTCAAACTGAAAAGCTTTCTTCTTCAAATGGACAAGATAAAAAATTTAGTCTCTATAATAGGTTGCTAAAATGTTCAGCTTTTTTTAATTTCTGGTGTCCTGACTATATATGTACCAGAATACTTCAGTGTATTAAAAAATTATTTAGATGGCAATTGTAATAACATAGTGAAATGGTTCCAGAATAACGATAGCTCTAGAGCGAGGAAGAGATCAGCTCCTGCTTCAACAAATTTCACAGCAGAGTGGTCGACTTTAAAACAATTGGAGTTAAATATCTTACATCTCAAAACAGTGGAGTTGCATGATACCGTCGTCTTCAAATTGTAATAGACAAACTTCATATTGGTTTAGCTAATGTAACGAGGCCAAAGAATAAGAGTGTGAAGGTACCCAGCTTGTAAGCGTAGCCAAAGCCTAAAATTCCGGAACGCACCCGTCACTACGACAGGCCGAATTCGAACGTCAAAGTGGAAATGGTCACCACTATAATCATGGAGTACATGTTGCCACGCGCAAGTGAACCTATCCGATTAGTGGGAATTAGGCTGGATTACATTAAAAGCGCCGTCGTCGGCGTGGTCGTCGTTTTATGTCAAACATATTTAGAGACAGTACTGAATGTATGAATTGCATTACATTACTCACGCCGGCGTGGTCGGCGACCCATCTCTAATCCTAAATTTCACGCTGGCGCTCCATTGCTGCCAATATGCCAGATCTAAATCTATTATGAAAAAGCATGACAAAATGAAACGATATTTAAATTTCTGAAAATAAATGATTTTATATTAAAAAGTGTGGACTTGAAGGAAAAGAAAATATCTTTTTTAATATTATTTAAAATTTTATTGCAAATCGGCAGAGATTAAAGCAAATAACTCAACTGTAAAATGTAAAGGAAATTAAGATATGGCGCTGCCGCCCAGCGTTAATGTAACTTGCCCGGCGTTTTGTTCGGCGTTTCACGACGACGACGACGACCACGCCGACGACGGCACTTTTAATGTAATCCAGCTAATAGTTAGAACTTACTGGATTGTGAATTGTGATACAGTAGTTATTCTTTTCCGAACGAGCACTGAAGCGTGACGGTCAAGCCAACACAGGCCAAGAAGTTCTAAACGAACATAAAGGTTACGGAACGCAAGCGTGGAATAAGGCAGTATACTGGTAGATCATTTGCAAGCCGAACACGTAAATGTTAACAATGTAATTAATGTAATCAAAAGTGGTACAGTTATTAAAAATAAAATGAAATATGAGAAACATAAGAGCATTAGATATATCTTGTAGAACTATTGAAGAATTTAGCTTACCATACTTCCCTATCATACATTTACAGAAACGATTAAAAAGATGAGACTAATATTAATTGAAAAGTGTTTATTTTATATTCTGCAGGAATATTCCTATGTTATATAAAGAAAGATCAATAAAATATAATTTTGTCCTATTTTCAACCTCTAAATTTTCGACAATTTCAATTTCGGAGAAAACTCGTCGATCTTTTCATACTCTCTAAAATTCGACTTTCTTATTTTACGATATTTTTATTTTCGACATAACGTACTTTATATTTCCAAAGATTTTTTTTGCAGTTTCGAGAGAAGAAGCCTTAAATAAAAGTACACAAAAATTCCAAATGAGTTGCATTTTGGAAATAGAGAGTAGTGTGAGTAGGGTTATTATAAATTGAATGCTTTGGACCTATGAAAAACAGTTTTTTTTTATTTTAAGTACCAGTTCTCATACTAAAAAATATTTAGTCTAAAGTAATTTTTTTTTGCTTTTACTCGAAAATTTACCCGTACAAGTAAAAATATTGGTAATGTTCAGTGCCAGTACTTTTCCAGTACTGCCCAGTACTTCCCAGTACTTGTTAGTTAACCATTTAACATTTATAAAAACCAGTAATTACAATAAAGTACCAGTGAATTCTCACTCTTTAAGTATATTCTAGTTTACTATAATTATTAAGACGCATAAATGCTGTACACAACAATTTTTTATTAAGTCAATGAATTCAATTTAACATAATGTACATAGCATTCCTTCAAATCCATCTCAAATATCATTTTATTCTTTATTTTCTGCCATATACTCTAATAATAAATACTCAAATTTTACTTTATGCTGAAAAAAATCCTCATAATAAGCATCAAGTCATAATAATCAAATAAGTTTCACTAATGTGTTATCTTGAAAATTTTGCCAGATTTGTAGCAATCGTTAGACACTTTCGAGCGATAATATATAATTTTGAAAAAGTTATGAACTCCATTTTACAGATCTTATTATCATTCTTAACTTTAGAGCGTTCCACGTTCCACTCTAAGCGCTGCCATTTTTGTCAAAAATAAAATTTTATTTTTCAAAACTAAGACCTTATTACGGTTGCAACGGTTCCTGTACCTACTCGTTTTTAAAACTTGTTCACAATAAGGAATGTAAAAAGCAAATTTTTACAGTGGGGCTAAATAAAATATATATGATTAATTGATAATGAGTGTTGTACTGGCGAGTACTGGTAAGTACTATCAAATACTTGTACACACCAGTATCAGTTTTCGTATTGGTACACAACAGTACCAGTTTTTGTTCTGGTACTCAAAACAGTACCAGTAAAAAATACTTACTTTTACTGGTAAATGTACTTCCAGTATAAGTACTAGTACTGGGACATGTAATGAGTAATAATTTACTTGAATATCAAACAACTCTGATGAAAAACTGGTGCTAATGATGGCTTTTGAAAAAAAAAAAAACGTTAAATGGAAAAAAAAAGTTAAATATACATAAATGAACCATAACTTTGAATCGGAAGGGAGGAGTGAAAAAATTTCCAAGCTACGTATTTTTTTACCCCATCACCTGCATCCTTGTTTCTCTTATAATAGGGCAGAATTGATGCAGTTTACCATATAGTAGATAGTACAAAGAATATAAAGTTCAATTGATGGATTATTTCATTATTTCTTTTACAGTTGTTCCACACATAACGGACGCTATTCAAGAATGGGTAGAAAGAGTTGCCCAACGGCCTGTTCGTGGATCCTCTCGACCGCAAGTTTGTATTGTAGAATTGGGTGGAACAATAGGTGACATTGAAGGAATGCCATTTGTAGAAGCTTTTCGACAGTTCCAATTTCGGGTAAAGAGAGAAAATTTTTGCTGCGCACATGTGTCACTTGTTCCAATGCCTCGATCAACGGGAGAGCCAAAAACTAAACCAACACAAAGCTCTGTAAGAGAGTTGCGCGGATTGGGACTAAGTCCCGATTTGATTGTTTGTCGGTCCGAAAAACCGATAGGTCACGAAGTTAAAGAAAAGATTAGTAACTTTTGTCATGTCGGTCCGGAACAAGTAATTTGCATTCATGATTTAAGCTCTATATATCACGTACCACTTTTAATGGAACAACATGGAGTAATAGAGTTTCTGAACGAGAGGCTTCAGCTTAATATTCCTAAAATAAAACAGGAGAAGTAAGTATTTTAGCTTCATCTTGAATATATACATTAATTTATTTGGTTGCAGATGTTTACAGCAATGGAAGGATCTTGCCAGACGCGTAGATACCCTACACAAAGAAGTCAATATCGCATTAGTCGGAAAGTATACGAAACTTGAGGATTCCTATGCATCAGTATCGAAATCTCTTCAACATGCAGCTATTGCTGCAGGCTACAAGTTAAATGTAAAGTTTATTGAAGCTTGTCACCTAGAGCAACAAACGCGAGAGCAAACTCCTTCGTTATATCATGAGGCATGGCAAGTACTTTGTAATTCTGATGGTGTTGTAGTACCCGGAGGATTTGGGTCACGTGGAATGGAAGGGAAAATCACAGCATGCAATTGGTGTAGAGAAAAAAGAAAGCCGTTCTTAGGGATTTGTCTTGGTCTTCAAGCGGCAGTGATAGAATATGCTAGAAATGTTGTTGGATTGAAAGATGCAAATACGACTGAAATCGAACCTAACACAAAATATCCTCTGGTAATTGATATGCCAGAACATCATCCAGGGCAAATGGGGGGAACTATGAGGCTTGGAAAACGTACCACTGTTTTTTCTAAAGAGCCTAGTATCATTAAGCAGTTGTATGGTAATCCGGAATCCGCCGATGAAAGACATCGACATCGATATGAAGTTAATCCTGAATATGTGTCTCAACTTGAAAAGAAGGGTATGAAGTTCGTCGGTTTTGACTTAGAGAAAAAACGCATGGAAATTGTAGAACTTGAAGATCATCCCTATTATGTAGCCACACAATTTCATCCAGAATATCTCTCTAGACCTTTGAAACCTTCGCCACCATTCCTAGGCTTAATTTTAGCATCAGTTGGTAAATTGCAAAGCTATATTCAACGAGGTTGTCGATTATCACCTAGACAGCAATCTGACGCTAGTTCTGATGAAGAAGAATCACTTATGAGAAGCTTAAAAATTAGTCACGCAAATGACAGAAATCACTTGACAATTCCTAAATCAAGCCCTCACTCATCTGACAAAGAGGTGGTTACTAATGGACATCTTAGCAATGAAGATGATGCTAGTAATTAAATAAATATGTTAAGTCATTTATTGTGTTCCATTTTTCTCATAGGGTAAGAACTGAAGATTTTTTCTTAAATAAATGTTAATGCTTGTGTTTTAATATTTTTTACTTATTTTTGCCCTTTCCTTCATAAATTAATTTTATGGATCTTGGCGTTTCAAATATTTCTGAAAAGGATTCAAGGTGGATTTAAAGCAGTCGTTCAAACCTACTAGTAGGGATCGATACATCGGTAACAACGATGTTTCTTAAAATATATGCGATGTTTTTACATCGGTTCTCGTCTTCAAAAACATCGCCAACATCGATATTTTACATTCGAGAAATAAGTATGGCATAGAATATACAGGGCGTTCCGTAAATGTCTTTAATCTTTTAAGGGGATGAAAGTAGAGGTCATTTAGGTCAAAAAAGTCTAGATACTATTATATCGAACTCTGCATGGTTTTCGAGTAAATCGATTTTGGAGATTTTGCATACCTTTTCAGATTAATTTCGTTATAAGTTCTATTGTAATTAATGGATTGTGACGTTCAAACCTTTATTTAAAAGAACACATATTGGTCTTTCTAAGAATGCATAACTAGTTATAATTGTGCCTTCAATTATTTAAAAAAAAATAGTTTTCTCTAGAATTTTTTATTTCACCAAAATTTTTGTCGCTCTTCAGTGTACATTTATTCGAAATATCACCGTTGCGCGAACTTGGCAAAACTATGAAAAAATTTGCGCGTTATGTTCCCTTTCCAAAATGACCTCCCTAAGTGCTATCAACCATTACAATCAAAAGTTATTAGGAAACATTTGGAAGATGTGCTCATCGAGGTAATCTTCAGTTTTTTCGTAGGATTCTATCTGCTCCTACAGTTTTTAACCTACGACAACCGTTTATATGTCATTGTACGGAAATCTGAATTGGCTATTAGATAGCGTACTTTTAGATTTCGAATTTCGAAAATGGAGGGGGTAATTTCGAAAAAAACGCTTTTTTACCAAACTTGATATTTACGTAGATTTCGTTATTCCGCATCTTCATTTTTGCGGGAGGGGCGTGAGTTCAAAGTTTCAACTTTAAGTGGCTATAATTTCTCAACCAACCACTGTTCTAGCAAGTAGGTCCTAAATTCATAAATGGAAAAGACATTGTTGGTGGTTTTTATTCAAATATAGCCGCTTAAAGATGAAACTTTGAACTCTCGCCCCTCCCGCAAAAATGATGATGCGGAATAACGAAATCTACGTAAATATCAAGTTTGGTAAAAAAGTGTTTTTTTCGAAATTACCCCCTCCATTTTCGAAATTCTATCTAATAGCCAGTTCAGATTCCCGTACAATTACATATAAATGGTTGTCCTAGGTTAAAAACTGTAGGAGGAGATAGAATCCTACGAAAAAGCTGAAGATTACCTCGATGGGCACATCTTCCAAATGTTTGCTTATAACTTTTGATTGTTATTGTTGATAGCACTTAGGGAGTTCATTTTGGAAAGGGGACGTAATGCGCAAATTTTTTCATAGTTTTGCCAACTTCGTGCAACGGTGATTTTTCGAATAAATGTACACTGAAGAGCGACAAAAATTTTGGTGAAATAAGAAATTCTAGAGAAAACTGTTTTTGTTTTAGTTAATTGAAGGTACAATTATAACTAATTATGCATTCTTAGAAAGGCCAATATGTGTTCTTTTGAATAAAGGTTTGAACATCACAGTCCATTAATTACAATAGAACTTATAACGAAATTACTCTGAAAAGGTATGCAAAATCTCGAAAATCGATATTATCGATTTACTCGAAAACCATGCGGAGTTCGGTATAAAAGTATCTAGACTTTTTTGACCTAAATGACCTCTACTTTCATCCCCTTAAAGGATTAAAGACATTTACGGAACACCCTGTATAGCAAACTGGAATGGTTGAATCGTGTAAAATTCGTGTACAAGAGCGTAATTTGTCAAGAGCAGGAGACTATACATAGGAGTAAGTGAGATGCTGGATTGAATAATTGTCAAATGTGCTTTTGGTTGTGAGCAGATTTAGTCAACTTAAAATTCTTTTGTGAAATTTAACAAAAATACCGAATCAATTCTTTTCAAAACTATTTATCTTTGAATTTTATTTAGTGCAAAGTTTTATAGTGCCACTAGTGCCTGTTAAAATCTTCATATCAATTAAAAAAACAAAAATTAAGTGTTCGGTCAGTGCTTGCAAATATAAATTGGATTATAAACTAGGGACATCGTGTTTCAAGCAAGTGCACTATCTAAATTATCTTTTTTGTTAATAGACGCAGAGATTTATATAAATTAATTATGTGAATTGTTTCAAAATAAAGTAGAAAAAGAACATTTTTTACCACAGATGCTCCGCACAAAACCTTTGTTTACTTTTTGCAAATTAACAAGTTGTTTAGAATAGGGATGGCGTGTAAATGCATGTAAAAGTGGACTACCAACACAACCGCAAAATCTGGCTTATCACCATTCCTGTTTGCTCTACTATATTCTAAGATGGCATTAAAATTTTTGAGCTGACAGCTAATTATAGTGGAAGAGTAGCTCGAAAGCTTCGAACATATATCAAACAGGAATGCGGGTATTGTATAAAATTAGTGTACATAATAATAATAATTTATTTAGGTCCATATCACTGACTTATAACAATGGACTGAGCGTATTGTCATTTTCCTATAGGAAAGCATGGCACAAGTTTTATAGTTCTCTCTTTCGCCCTATGGCAGAGTTGGAGCTACCAACACAAAATATTGCATTCTGGAACGTTTGCTTATGTCATTTGATGTTTTTATGTTGGCTACACATGCAATCACTGCAGAAGGAATAAGGTAAATATAGTGTTTACCATGCTCCGTCTCTCTTGCCCATAAGCAGGATTCAGTTACGAATAACTTTTAAAAATTAAAGTCGGAATGAGTTTAATTCCTTATAAGCTATTAAAATATCGCTTGGGCACAAGAAAAAACATTTTTTTAATTAAATTCGATTTACGGGTGTAAAATTTCATCTGATTGGCTGAGTTTTACATGTTTTTCATGTAATCGTTTTAAAGGGTGCTCTAACGGTGATATACAGAAACACAATGTTTTTTGTGCCACATGAAATAGCAAATCGCTCAGTCCATTGTTATAAGTCAGTGGTCCATATACACAAGAAGTGTGAAATTATATGTAAATTAAAAAGAACATACAACTAATTCATAAATGAGTGAAAAGTAAAATATATAAGTAATGGATATAATAATAATAATATAAAATAACAAATTGATAACACTAGATGCAAAGACTTACTTCCAAATAACAGAGCCTGCTCATATGCTTCGTGAATAGACAACTACTATTTAAACTGACGTGTTAAAACACTTAAAATCTGCCGCCTTTGCCCGCCCCCTGACATTAAATGGAAGTGTATTCCACAGACGAAAAATATAACCAAAAAAGGAACGCTGCCCAACCAGATATCGCATGCGAGGAATGAGTAGGGTTTCATGACGCGTAGAATACAGAAAATGCAAATGTTCATACAGATTTGAAGCAACTCCCGACCTCAACAGCTTATGGAAAACAGTAGAGCTCTCATATCGAGATATGAATTGAGCGTGCATCCGAGGACAGAGCAGCTGTAGGCGGATACATTAAATTACATTAAATTAATAGACAATAAACTACCCGAGAGTCGTAGCTGTTTGAGTACTCCGTAATTTTTTTGCAAAGAATAGTTCACTTGGTCACAACATTCCAGTTTGCGTTTAAAATTACCCCTAGATTCTTCACCTTGCTAGTGTAGGGCACCACTACGCCATTTAAACAGATATTAGGAATATCCGCCGAGCTTAAATTACCATTATAGAGAAACAAGCACGAAGATTTAGCAGGATTTAACAGGAGCTGATTATTAGCTGCCCACGAGGAGATATTCTTTAAATCATTGTTGACTGTCAACACAATAGGTCCATTCGTTTGCATGCTTGGTGTAGTCAGGAACTACATTCAACTACACCAAACCATTCGTTTGTAAGGTGTACACTAGATTGAATTATACCAAGCCATTCGCTTGCTTGTCAAAATGCGGTGTAGTGTACACTGACTGTAATTTTTCTGCACCATCGAAATTATGGGTGTAAGCAGTGTAGAAAAGATGATTTGTAAATTGTCATTAGCTTAGACTATAAGGTCATTGTTAAGCAACCGTAATAACTGAAATTAATAAATGGATTTGAGTAAAAAACAAGTGCGCTCAGTAATCTAAATAATTAAATTTATTCGAGTAACAACAAGTGCGTTCAGTAATTTAAATAATTAAATTGATTTGTGGTAAAACAACCAAATAAGTGTACTCAAACAATTAAATAGAATTTTGATAAATATAATCAAGTATTTTTGAATAATAAAAAATGAATACAGTGACATTAGTTGACCCGGTGGACGGCTCAGCGAACCAAAATATTTATATCTACACTTTTTACCTAAACTTCATCCTTTGCGAGAGCAGCACTGAAAAACAGCTGATTTCTGGTGCTGGTGTAGAAATACACTTGACAGTTCTGAGTTACACTTGCACCAAAGCAAACGAATGGACCTAATCTTCTATTAAGCCGATTGGTCTAGATAAATATATCTGCACATCGTCGGCATATAAATGGATATTGTTACGTGCAATAGAAAGAGACAACTGGTGACATCTACTGGCAATAAACAACTTCAGGTTCGGAGAGTAAATGACTTCAGGTTCGGAGAATCGATTATGAAAGTTCAGGAATAGAACAAATAGAATAGTCTAGAAGCTTTTGGAATAGAACACTCCAGATTTATCCGGAGTGTTTCTAGGGTATAAATATAACAGTTGTCATCGCCAGAAAAAGAGTCTTGTCTTAGACGTTGCAGTGTTAAGAAGCGAAAGCAATAAAGAAGCGATAGTGTGTAATTAGATTGCGATAATTGAAAGTACAGTGTTAGCGATAATTAGAGTTGAGTTGATTAAATAAATGTTTGTGAACTTTATATGATTTAAGTGTAATAAAGAACTTATATATTAATTATTTAATATTGTGTTTTAAATGACGAACCAAAGGCCACGCTCGCAACAATATTCACGTCTTCTATAATATCAGGAAGGTCATTTATAAAAAGTGAGAAGAGAAGTGGACCAAGAATAGAGCCTTGCGGCACTCCGCTGAAGATCCTTTTCCAATTAGACTTAATGTCGCCAATCTTTACTTGCTGAAAACGGCCAGATAGGAACTCGCTAATAATTTTAATGGCAGAGTTAGAAAACTTGTATACTTTGCGCAACTTCTGGAGAAGTAGGCAATGATTAACCGAATCAAATACCTTAGTGAAATCTAGTAATACTAAAGTCGTCATTAAATTATTATCAAGAGAGAAGCGAATATCAGTGGACACTTTTAACAGTGCTGTTTCGCAGCTGTGACCTGCACGGAATCCAGTCTTAAAAAACTTCGGCGAGATGTCATCAGAGCCTGTTGCATTTGACTTGATAGAAGTGACAGCATAGATAACTTCCTCTGGAGATACGTAGCGGAAAATGAAGTCATCACAAAAGTCATCATAGCCAACATTATAAAATCGTTGTGATGATTCCGTTCCATCCGGGATGAAGTGAAATACGAGTTGAGTCCGTCGGCATAAAAATCGCAAACAGGTAGATCCTTGCCGTACACCCTGCTTTTTTTCAGATTTGACCATCGCTTCTTTGAGGAAAGAGAAGGGTCTAGTAATCTGCTCATATAATTTCTCTTCGCACTTCTAATTTCAGCTGTAACTCGATTTCTGACTGCCTTATATGATAAAAGCTTTCATTCGACTTACAAGCTTTGTATCTACGAAATAAATATTCTCTTTCAGCAATAAGATGTTCAATTTTATCGCAGTACCAAGCAGACCTGTAAAATTCCAAGTACAAGTACCAGTACAGTACCAGTACCTGGACTTGAAATATTTTAAGTACAAGTACAAGTCCCGGTACTGGTACTTAAAAAAATTTATTTCAAGTACAAGTCCCGGTACTGGTACTTTAAAATTTTTCAAGTACAAGTCCCGGTACTGGTACTTAAAAAAAATTGCAAGTACAAGTCCCGGTACTGGTACTTTAAAATTTTTCAAATACAAGTCCAGGTACTGGTACTGTTACTAGTACTTAAGTACTTTACAGGTCTGGTACCAAGGAATATGACCAGGAAGAATCAGTTTACTTCGTATAGGAGCATACTTATCATGTAAATAATATATGAATTTATAAAATAATGTTAATTGTTCATCAACAGATACGCAGTTACGGATAGCGTCCCAGGACATAGTGGATGCTTGCTCAAGTAGATTTTGAGCATTCACACGATCGTATGATCGATACTTTATTATCTTGGGCGTAGGATAAAGTCATGGTCGAAAACACTAGGCGGACTTAGTTGGTTATGAAAAAGAACGCAGTTTTTATCTGCAGTGAAAAAGTAATCAAGTAGAGATGGATTATTGGTATTGTGATAAGTTGGAAAGCCATTATTGATTACCTGTAGGTGGCATGATTGAAACAAATGCACGAAACTATCCACGGGTGTGCTCCTATGTAATAAATTTATATTAAAATGTCCACCCACCACTATCTTGGAGTAACTTTGACCGAGGTGCCAGAGAGCACCCTCTAGTTCCTTAGCATTATCTAAAGTAAACATTTCTGGCGGAGAGTAAACGGTAAACAGTAGTAGTTTCTCAGATGAGCAAATTGCTTTAAGGCAGTCTTTAACGTAAACAGCTACCCCGCCGCCCCTACGATGCTCGCGATCATGCCTAAACAATTTATATCCCGGAATTCCAACTGATTTCGACGAAATATACTTCTTAAACCACGTTTCGGATATAAGAATCGAATGAATATTTGCATCCACAAACATCTCATGAACTTCACAAAATTTTGATTTTAAGCTCCTAGCATTAAAATGGCAGATGTTAAACCCATTAGTTTTCGCAGCAAATATCCTGAGCAGCGCTCTCGTTACATTTAAGTCGGTAATCTTCTAATGCTGTATATGACAAAGGGTATACAAAGGCTCGCAGAAATATTCAGATGAACACAGTGCATCACTGAATTGACAAATATACCTGGAGCAGCTAATACGAGCACAGTCAGTATCATTTCAAAATAAGCCTCACAATACTGATAAGAAACATATGAGGGAAGCTTTCGTCCACTCATAATAGGTCTGTTCACGTACTTCTCGGGTGTTTTCGTTCTTGGGCTTTTTTGTGTGAAAATGTGCAGGAGGGGAAGCTATCAAATTTGAAAAGTACATACAACTTTTGTGTGTTATTGGGCAGAAAGCGAAATTGACAACTACAAACTTTTCAATTCAACAATTCTTATGATACCCTAGATGAATGCCCGTATGAAATTTCGTATGGGTACCCATTTGAGCAATTTTGATTTTTGCAGTGGTTTTTCGCATATATTTCTAGAACGGTTCGTCGGACAGAAAAAATGATTATAACCAATTTTATAGGATTTCATATTCTGAAGAAGTTTTTAGTCTTGGACTGGTCGTTTTCACAGTATACATAAAAAACCTAATTTTTTATATGGCAACATCAAGAATGGGTTGCCCGATTTAGTCCATTTTTAAAATTTTATTTGCTAGTACAATCAAAACACCATGTACCAAATTTCAGCTCTCTACGGCTACTCATTCTCAGGCAGTGTTCAAATATATAACGGAAAACGAATTTTTTGTATGGCAACCCCACGAAGGAGTTGCCCGATTTGTCTCATTTTCGAACTTAATTTTACTTTTTTTTTCAAAGTCCGTGTACAAAATTTCAGCTCTCTAAGTGTACGCGTTCTCGAGTTATCGTGCGTACATACGGACGGACGGACAGACATGCAAAAATCAAAATAACTTTTAATATTATGCGTGGGTGTCCAATCCATTTTGCTCTACCATCATTATTTCGAGGTGTTACAAACGGAATGACAAACTTAGTATACCCCTTTAGATTTCATCTAGGGTATAAAAATGGCACAAATTTTGGTTAAAATCTATTTGTCTCTTTCAAGCTCAAAATATACACTGAACTGTAACCAATTTTGGAAACAGTACGGCTGTATTAATTGGAATGCATTGGAATTGACATAAAAGTTCAGACAAATATATTGCTTTTATACGTCTATCTCTTACAAGCTCAAGGAAATTTGACAACAAATCTGCAGAGAACACATTTTTCAGAAATATTAAAAATTAATTTTTGGGTTAATTAAAACAAGTTTAACTTCCTTAATAATTTTAAATTAATGCAATACTATTTTATAACATCTTTAGTGTTTCCAATCGACAAATAATAATAAATTATGATTCGGTGTGCAATTGTACGAAATAAAGGGCTTTCCCAGCCTGTTCAATATTTGTGCCATTTTTGAAGCAAGAACGCTCAGTCCATTCTTATTATATTTCCGTGGTTCACACCGAGAGCGGCAGATTTTATCCAAATGTACTCCAATTCCGAGGAAGAAATACTATTATTAGTAGCTCTGCTTGAAGAAAAACAGAGAAAAGTGATGAGGTTCGATTACAAATATACTTATGAATGCAAAAAGCCTCATTTAACGAATTGTGCGCACTTATTTCGAATGAAAAGGAATTTTGCCGCAAGCGGCACCGGCAAAATTGTGTTTTTGAGTACCTACCTAATCTCCAAAATCGCCGCGCGGCAACTATTTTGCCGTGCCGCGCCACTCCCGGTATGAAGGGGAAGTGTGAAGTCTACATATTTTCCCCAATTTTCTGAGTACGTGAACAGAGTTTGGGTGCTTTTGGGTGAAAATGTTATAATGTATTCACACAAATTCGAGTACGTGAACAGACCTAATATCTCGAGGGGAACGCGAGATATTGACTTCTGGCTACGGATATTTACAGTGAAAGTTTTATAGTGAAGTGAAAATAATGTAGACAAGAGGAAAAGTACAATTTGTCTAAGATAAATAATCTATACCCTAGATGAACAGAAAGCCCGATTTAGTTCGTTTTTTTTCTTAATTTTATTTACTATTTTATGAAAACGCTGCGTTCTCAGGATTTGTTGAAACATATAGTGAAAAATCAAAGTTTTGTATGGCAACACCAAGAATGGTTCGGCCGGTTTAGTCCGGTATGAACTTGTATTTGCAATTTTTATGTAAACGCCATGTACAAAAATTGAGCTCTCCACGTCAACGAGTTCTGAGGCAGTGTCCAAATGCATATAAAGTGAAAAACGAAATTTTTGTATGCAAACCTACGAAGCAGTTACCCGATTAGTCCATTTTCTAATCAATATTGGCCTACCAATATTATCTCTATCCGTTACAAACGGCATAAAAAGAAGCAAGTGATCTTATAATGCCTTAACGGCTATTTGTAGCGAATATTTTATTAGGTAAATAGACTTTCGACATTCTTCTCTTTGCGTCAAAAGCCGACTTGGTTTTCTTTGAAATATATTTTCGCGGCAAATTTTTCGGTTTGCCAAGCAGATGGGTGATCTATGATATTTAAATTCCTTACAATGTTCTCTGTTTTGTCTACTGTTTTCCGTGCTCATCTTACAAAAACTATACCGTCTAAATTACGATTTTCATGACTCATGTTTCAAAAATCTGATCAAATTATTCTAATTTAATGCACGATTTCACTAATTATGTCCTACATAGTATGTGTATAATAAAGAAGTTAAAGTAAAACGTTTAGTATAATTAAATTCAAACGAAAATAATAAAGCAATTAAAAATTAAGACAGAATTAATTTATTTTTCATTTGCCCATAAAATTCCCTTTAAAAAAAAAAAACAAAAATACTCAACTGAACGAAAATATCAAAACTCCACATCTTACAGCAGATAGCATTACTAGTTCCCTTCATGGCTTGTAATATATAGAAGGTTATGGTAATAGGCAGATGGCTGTAATAATGTTTGTGACAGTTTGACAGTTTTACCTAGCAGAATGACATGGGGAGTGGAACAAATAGTTATTAGCTTTTTTTTTTCAGAAATAGTTTTGTTTGTCATTTTGCCCTTTTCCTCTAGTAGAAGTTTACGCATGCTGTAAGTTCTCTTTCGTCCACTTTAGATTTACATAGGAACCTTTGTATTAAAAATTGACTAGGTGGTTAGTTAAAAATGTTGAAAGAGAAAGTATAGTTACATTATGGAAGGACTGAGCGTATTACCATATTCCTATAGGAAGGAATGGCACAAGTTTTACCTATAGTTTTCTCTTTAGTACTATGGCAGAGTTGGAGCTACCAACACAAAATATCGCATACCCAACGTTTTCTTATGCCATTTGATGTCTTTATGTTGGCTGCAGATGCAATCACTGCAGGAAGAATAAGGTAAAGATATGTTTACCATGCTCCGTCTCTCTTGCCCATACACAGGATTCATGTGAAAATACCCGTTTGAAAATTATAAGAGTGCTTATAGGCGATTAAAATATCACTTGGACACTATAAAATATATTTATTCAATTTAATTCGATTTTCGGATGTAAAATTTCATCTTAATGATTGAGTTTTACATGTTTTTATGTAGTAAACGTTTTAAAGGGTGCTCAAACTCTGATGTACAGAAACACAATATTTTTTGTGCCACATGAAAAACAAATCGCTCAGTCCATTGTCAGTGATATATCAAAAAGAGAAAATATTTCAGCTTCCACAGTCGACAGAGTGGCATGAGATTTTCAGTCAGGGGCAGAGGCCTCATCTCCTCATCGCTAGTAAATAAGCGAGTAAATTGCCATAGAATTAGTAAAAGGAGGGAGAGGACGGATAGAAAAATTATCCATAATGCTATGCTTCTACAATTTATTCCACTTTAAAGCAAGATTTTTACTCCAATGAGTAATAAAATCATGGGAAATAAGATAAACTAATAAAATAGTATATTTATTTCATATTTTAAGAAAAACACAACTTTTTTGTTTTTTTTTTTAAATTCTGAAATAAATATACTATTGTATGTTATGGAACTATATTGAGTGATTGGATTGGACGTGAAGTCCAGACTGCCAGCATGAGCTGACAGATCGCTCGGCGGACAGCGTTGACTGCAGGACGATCTGTCAGCTCATGCTGGCAGTCTTGGACTTCACGTCCAAGCCAATCTCTCAATATAGTTCCATAACAAAAATGGCGCCCAACGCGGGGCCACCTCCGTTAGACTTCGGTGGTTTAATTATGACTTTTACTGGAGACTGGGACTTAGAGTGAGATGGTCATTTGGCACTTTGCTAATTGACTGACCTCAAGTCTCATATCTAGTGGAAGTTATACCATATGCAGACCTGGGTCTAATTGGTTTTTTTTGTTGAGAATTTTTGTAGAGTAAAGTAATGTTTATGAAAGTTTTTGCTATTTTGATTTTTGGGTTTTTGTATTAAAGTAAAGTAACGTAACATCTTTTTGAAAGTTTTGAAAGTTTTTGTGAAAGTTTGTAAGTTCGACTTTAGGTTTGACTTTGGTCAAGCCTCAAGTCTGAACAGTTGTCAGTTTTTTTTGAAGTTTTTGAATCGATCTTTCCCACTGGCCTTCTGCTATGGAAATAGTAGGTGGCCTCATAAATTTTTTGATTGTGTTCTCACGGAGACATGTCTCTGTTGGCCAACTGGCTGGACAGAGTCGTGAATCTGTGAGACGACTTTTTGGCTTTCAGCTAACTAGTTGACCAGATTCATGACTCTGCCCAGTTGGAAGGTTAGTTAGACATGACAATCAGGTGAAGAGGAAGGAAAGAGTTGTTGGATGATGGAAGTGATGCTGGAGACCTTCAGTAATCAGGAGTTGGCATACTGCTAACTGCCTGGCTGAAGAATCTCTAGTATCATTTTCAGTCTCTAGCTTCTCCAACCCAACTCTTCCCAGATTTCTGCGAGAACCCATGTTTTTCATACACACATTCACGTCGCTTGCTTACATCATTACTTCTGTCTGACCTTATTAGAGAGAGTGGCCTAGAGATTTTTATGTGTAGAGTTAGCTCCTTTAGAGTGAGAGGGGAATTGGATGACTTCTCTCTGTCAATTTTTTTTTGAACGCTTTAACAGATTTTCGGTAGTTGTCTCATACTCATTAGCAAGTATATCTTTTGACTGTACGATTGTGTTGGTACAAGAGTTGAGTCTAGAGTATTCCCACGTTTGAAATTTCGCTGTCTATTCGAAGATAGTTAGAACTCTAGTAGTTGGGATCAGAATTTCTCCAAACTTTTGGTGATTTCTTTAATTTTTTTTTGTTACATTTTTTCTGAATCATTGGAAAAAAATGTTGTTGAAATTTTAGTAGGTACAGGTAGTCTTCCCAGCTTTTGGATTTTCCTTCAATCAATATTTCTGTTATCTCGATCTTTGAAGACTTTGCTGTCTTCTTCGAACTTTCGAGTTGTTTTTTTGAACCTTCTTGGCATTTCTTCCAAACTCTTGGTATATTTTTTAAATCTTGACTTTACGACTGAAAGATTATACAATGGCTACAGCGCGAACACCACCGCGAGCAACTGGTGTACCGATACCGTTGCCAGACCAGTGCTCCATCTGCCAGGAGGGCGACTGGTCAGGGCCGAGGAAGCCAGTGAAGATGGTCTGTGGACATGTGTTCCACAAAGCATGTCTGAAAACGTGGATTGGACAGCAGTCAAACTGCCCGAACTGCAGATTCCATCTCACTCCATACGATTTTACTGATCACACAGTTGCTGTCTCGAAGAGGACTCACACGAAGCCTGTTAGTCAGGAGCCTCGAACGGCAGCACCAGTCTACAACCTGCCACCACCTACGAGTCGACCAGTCAACCGCGAATCTCTGTTGTAACGGGTTTTCCTTGTGAGCCCTTGTTAGGGGTTCCGGGTGCTCGTGAGTTACGCCAGGGTCAATAAATAACAAGGCCCATTTACATAAACAAATAATCAAAATATATTCTGGCTTAACATATACCCTAATATAAAATTTAAATGTGTGTTACTTATTCTAATCATTTCTACAAATATATACATTTATAGGAACAGTATACTTGTTCACAAATTTCTCTGTATCTGTCCTTTATTTGATTACAATGGTATTTTAAAGAATGCATGCAAGTCGAAACCATTTCCTAACCAATACTATATTACTTTCTACGGTTCTACCTTACGGGAAATAACGGGACAGAAACACTCATAGAAATACATCACGAGAGTGTACGGAACGGAATACACCTACAGAAATACATCACGAAGGTGTTCGGAGGAGGGAACAGTAAACACTCACAGAAATACATCACGAGAGTGTGCGGAAAGGAATACAAGTCACTCACAGAAATACATCACGAGAGTGACAGGAAAGGAAACACTCACAGAAATACATCACGAGAGTGTACGGAACGGAATACACCTACAGAAATACATCACGAAGGTGTTCGGAGGAGGGAACAGTAAGCACTCACAGAAATACATCACGAGAGTGTGTGCGGAAAGGAATACAAGTCACTCACAGAAATACATCACGAGAGTGACAGGAAAGGAAACACTCACAGAAATACATCACGAGAGTGTACGGAACGGAATACACCTACAGAAATACATCACGAAGGTGTTCGGAGGAGGGAACAGTAAACACTCACAGAAATACATCACGAGAGTGTGTGCGGAAAGGAATACAAGTCACTCACAGAAATACATCACGAGAGTGACAGGAAAGGAAACACTCACAGAAATACATCACGAGAGTGTACGGAACGGAATACACCTACAGAAATACATCACGAAGGTGTTCGGAGGAGGGAACAGTAAGCACTCACAGAAATACATCACGAGAGTGTGTGCGGAAAGGAATACAAGTCACTCACAGAAATACATCACGAGAGTGACAGGAAAGGAAACACTCACAGAAATACATCACGAGAGTGTACGGAATGGAATACACCTACAGAAATACATCACGAAGGTGTTCGGAGGAGGGAACAGTAAACACTCACAGAAATACATCACGAGAGTGTGTGCGGAAAGGAATACAAGTCACTCACAGAAATACATCACGAGAGTGACAGGAAAGGAAACACTCACAGAAATACATCACGAGAGTGTACGGAACGGAATACACCTACAGAAATACATCACGAAGGTGTTCGGAGGAGAGGACAGTAAACACTCACAGAAATACATCACGAGAGTGTGTGCGGAAAGGAAAGGAATGGAGCGGGCTACAGCCAATGAGCCGGTGTTCAACAAGAAAGAAGTCCCCAGAAATACATCACGGGAGCTCCCATCTTGTCGGCAGCCAGCCACCAACTGAGCTCTCGAATGAATGGTGTGCATGCATTTATACTTTTCTGACGGCAGATGCTAGAACATTTCGGTAATTTCTACTTTGTTTTAGAGTAGGGATAGAAATGAGAGGATTACTGTCGGTTACGAAATTATGAGTAACTAATCTCGACTACAGTGGGATCTAAAATTATACTTTTATGTTACTTTGGTCAAGAAAAGAGGTTACTTGGAAATGGTTCGTTACATCCCCCCCTTTCTTCGGATAGATTTTTGTGTGGCCCTAAATTCAAAAATCGGAATTTTATAAACTTAATATTTTACATTTTTATTTTATTATATATATATCTCACACAATTTTCGTTTTACTTATAATTATAGCGGTGTTATCTTTTCGTTTTATTGTATAACGATGATCCTTGAATTTACATCGGATTCTTCTATTGGCTTTGAATATATCATCCCAGGTGCCTTGTAAGCCTAATTCTGCCGGTGTAACTTCGTTTTGCTCGGGATCTGAAGTGGTAGTAGAAATAGAGTTGGAAGTTGTTTCCATTACCTGAATGACTTCGGTGGTTACTTCTCCCAACAGCTCTTGTACGTCCTCATCAATGCTGCTGCAAAACTTTGTCATCCATTGCGCGAGGTTGTTTTCGAGCTCGACCGGGGACATGAGAGAAATGTCTTCACTCCGTTCGGGTTGGTTATTTTCCGGTTGTTTAATGTTTGTTGGAGGATTTCCTTCCTCAATATCCATTAGCTCATTGTTTGGCTGGCTATGAGCTAACTTTTTGATGCAGTTGTCGTTGGTCTCCAGGTTGTCACTTGACGTTTCTTCTACATCTATAGTAATATCCTCGCTTTGGTTAGTTTTCGAATAACGAGGAATCGGATAAACGGTTATTGCATCGGTTCCATTTTTCTTGAGGACTGGGCGGCGATACTCGTTGGTGCGGTTGTGTGGAATTTTGGTCCGAGGAAAACGTCTTTCCATATCCTGGATGGCGGTTATTGGGGGTCCCAACATCTTTCCCTTTTGGCTTTTTGGTGTTCGTTGCTTAGGTGTAACTATTTTGCCGGGATGGCATTGTTTCCGGATTGTTGGATTCATCGTAAGATGTTGTCCTTGGCGCTGGTGGCTACTGACTGACCCTTGTTGCATAATGCAATCAGAATTTATAGAGTTTAATAATAATTCTGGAGGGGCAGGTTTTAAATCTTTGATGTGTGTGGGTCGCAATAGTTTGCCGGTTTCAATTTCTTGTAAATTGAAAATTACTGGTGAAATAACCTTAGCAATACGATATGGCCCAGAATATTTCGGAGCTAATTTGGCGGCGAAACCTCTGGCGGCGAAACCTCTGGCGGCTGAAGATAGCTGGTATTCCTTCTTCATAACGGTGTCTCCTTCTTTCGGTTTCCATTCTCGTCTTCTCAGATTATAGTAATGCCTCTGTTTCTGGAATGCTTTGTTTAGGTTTAATTTCACCAATTCGTAGATGTCGTTTAATGGATTTTTCCCTTGAAATCGGTTATTTGTAGATATGGTACATCTTTCCTCTTCTCTCATAGTCGGTGTATGTAGTTCACGCGCAAAATTTAAATATGCAGGTGTGTAGCCGGTTGATTCATGTACACTGGTGTTAAGAGCTAGCATGAATTCTGGTAAATATTTATCCCAATCTCGATGATTGTTACTTACGTATTGGGCAATCATGGTATGAATCACTCGGTTTATTCTCTCGGTGGGATTGGCCTGTGGCGTATATGCTGGTGTTAAACGATGTTGGATAGAATATTCCTTTAATAAACTCTTGAAAATTTTACTGGTGTATTGTGGTCCGTTGTCGGTGATGAGACTTCGTGGAAATCCAAATCTCATAATGATTCTTTCTCGGAAAGATTTTGCTACGATTTGAGCTGTAGCTTGTCTGATTGGCTGAATTTCAACCCACTTCGTAAATTTATCTTGAAATACTAATATCATTGTATTTCCTTGTTTTGAGCGGGGAAGTGGACCAATCAAATCGGAGCTTACTATTTCCCATGGTTCATTTACTGGTGTCATGTGCATTTTTCCAGCGGTTTTTGCCTGATGGGCTTTATGCTTTAAGCAGATTATACAGTTGCGCACATATTTGGCTATGTCTCGAAACATGCCTGGCCAATAGTAGTGTTTGGCCATTCGGTTTATAGTTTTTGCAATACCCATGTGCCCTGCTGTTGGTGCGTCATGGTTTTCAGTCAGAATTTTATTTCGTAGATTTCTTGGTACACATAACTTCCATTCTCTTTCTTCTTCTGGTTCATTAAAATCGCATCGGTCATACAAGTGTCTGTATAGCCTTTGGTTCAGAATACAGTAGTCTGGGTAAATTTCTGGCTTCTTTTCTACATCATCGTATTTCTTTTTATACCATGGACATTGTATGTTATCTATATGCGATATAGATACTATTGGGTTTGCCGGAATTGGTTGTCGAGATAGCGCATCTGCAACTTTGTTAAAAACTCCTCTACGATATTGGACCTCGAAATCGTATTGTTGTAACTCCACGGACCATCTGGCTAATCTTCCTGCTGGATTTTCTAGATTTCTTAACCATTTTAAGGATTGGTGATCAGTTATAACCTTAAATCGATAACCTTCTAGATATGGCCTCATCTTTTTTATGCTCCAAACTACGGCTAAGCATTCTTTTTCTGAAACGGAATATTTTCTTTCTGCCTCATTCAACGTACGACTGGCATAGGCAATCACTTTTTCCTGATTGTCTATATTCTGGGTAAGTACGGCTCCTAGCCCTTCCTGGCTAGCGTCTGTTTGTAGTACAAACAGCTTCTCAAAATCTGGGCAAGTGAGTATCGGGGCTTCTGTTAATTTTGTTCTGAGTTTATTAAACGCGTCAATTTGCTCCTGATTCCAAATCTATTTCTGTTTTTTTCTCAGTAATTTGGTTAGAGGAGCTACAACTTGTGAGAAATTTTCTACAAATCTTCGGTACCATGATGTTATTCCGAGAAATTGCCGTAATTGTTTAACATTTTCTGGTGCTGTTATGGCTAAAATGGCTTCAACCTTATCAGGGTCTGTTTTGATTCCATCTGAAGTTACCAGATGTCCCAGATATTTTAATTCCTTTTTGCAGAAACAACACTTTTCTGGATTTAGTCGTAAATTAGCTCGGCGTAATCTTTGGAATACTTCGCGCAGATTGTTTAAGTGTTCTTCAAACGTTTTTCCCAGAATTATTATGTCGTCTAAATAGACGAACGCTTTGCCGTCTAATTCCGGACCAATAACTTGATCTAATAACCTTTGAAATGTAGCTGGTGCGGAGTGTAAGCCAAATGGCATGACCGTAAACTGGTATAGCCCTCGTCCAGGAACTGTAAAGGCTGTTATTGGTTTACTTTTAGCATCCAATGGTACTTGCCAGTATCCTTGATGGAGGTCAAGTGTAGAGATGTAGCTTGCCTCTCGCAATTTGTCCAATATATGGTTGATCTGTGGTAATGGATAGGCATCTTTTATAGAAATATCGTTAATTTTTCGGAAATCTATACAGAATCTATACTGTCCATTTTTCTTTCTGGCTAATACAACTGGAGAACTGTATGGGCTATTTGATGGTTCTATTACCCCATCTGCTAACATTCGGTCTACTTCTTCGTAGATAATCTTTTGCATGGCTGGATTTCTCGGCATATATTTATGTTTTATCGGTTGGTTTGTTTTAAGCCTAATTTTGTGTTCTACCAGTGCTGTAGTTCCCTGTATTTGCTCACATTTTTTTAACTCTATAGCGAGAAATTGTTTCAATAATTGGTTTTTATCGGAAGTTTTACAGTTTTGTTCCTCTAATACTGGTGCAATCTTAGCTGCTAGAATTGACTGAGATGTCTCAACTTTTTCTGGCTTTGAATCAGTTGGTTTGAATAAGCATATACTTATATCACATTTCTGCAGGAAATCCATACCCAATAGAATGTCTTCACAGAGAGATGACATAATGTAGAAACAGTGTGAAATAGTATGGCCTTTTAATAGGCAATCTAATTTTACCTTTTTGGTTATCGATACGGTCGTTTTATTTGCCAAGCAGGCTTTTTGTTCCGGAATATCTTGGATTGGAATATTTTGGTTTACACATATTTTGTTAAATTTTTTTCCGATGTATGAGAGTGAGGCTCCGGTATCGACAAGTGCATTATAGTTGTTTGATTTGATAGTGAGCGTTACAAACGGTCTGTTATCGTGTGCGAGAGTGTCTAATTCCTTTGGTTTGGCTCGTATATTTTTGGGCCGGATGAGCCTCTTACTTCTCCGGTCCTTGGATCGTTTCCCTGACAGTCGCAATTTTTACTTAAGGTTCCAGTTTTTCCACAACGAGAACAAAACAATCTCGGCGGTTTTCGGCATTGAAATCGGGAATGACCTTTTTCACCACATTTCCAGCAACATTCTCTCATATTATAACCAGGTTGAATGATTGTGGTTGCGATAGGAGAAGTTCTCTGAAATTGTAGTCCCCTATACGTGGCTTCGGATGGTTTGTTAGCGTATCCAACTGCTGGTGGAAATTTTTGCTTGTTCTGGTCTTGTTTGATGCTCTCAAATTCTTCACCCAGTTTTTGTAGCTCGCTGATTGTTTTAAAATCACTTCTACGGATGTACAGTCGATATTCAGGTTTTAAGTTCGTGTAAATTCTCTCTAACTGCAGGTTTGAGTGAGATTTTCCAGCACGTCGTCCCAGAGTTTGCATATCGGTTATATACTCACGGATACTCTCGTTTTTACCCTGGATTCTGGTACGAAATTCTTCTTCCAGTTTTAGTTCATATTGCGGAGGGAGAAAATATCCCTTAAGACTTTCCGTAAAATCGTCCCATGTTTTCCAGTCCTCTCTATTATTCCGGAACCATAATAGGGCTTTTCCCCTTAGTACTTCTGGTAAAGCGAGTAACAAATCGTTTTTGGCTATGTTGTAGGCTGTCGTCATCTCATCCAGTCTCTCTAAATATCCAAAAACATCTTTTCCACCGTCGTAATGAATACCCCACTTCCGAACCTTGTCCATTACTTCGGCTTGTGACAGATTTATTTTAGCTTCTCGGTTGTTTCCTAGTAGTGGTCTGGTCTGGCTGCAATTGGTTTCCATGGTTAGATGTGATGCTAAGCGGTCCCTCAGTACTTCGATCTTTCCGGTTGTTGACAATCCGTTTTCTCTCAATTGTTCCTGCAACGCTGGTTTTCGTAGATTATGAATCCACCTTGTATCGGTCCCTTCAGGAGTTAGACTCATCTTGCTGGTTAGTTTACGATGTTATTCAATCGCTGGTTAGTTAAAAACTCAACTTCTGGCTTCTGAGTGCTTATATTTATAAGACTGATCGGTTAACTTGCTGTACTTGTTCTGGTCGATGTGACTTCTTCAACGGTCGGCTAAGAACTGTCGTTCTACTGGTTAGTATTATATTTAAATACTTTCCGGTTTCGGTTTTTTTTTTCAACTTGCTACTATGTACGAATACATGTTTGGTAGCGTTTTCGCCGGATATATTTCTGGTAAACGGTTGGTGAATATATCAAGACACCTTCTGGTAACGGTCGGTCGGTCGGATACACATATATTATGTGATTTCGGTTTGGATACATATTTATAAACGGTCGGCTAGTATCCCTGGTTATATATCTGGCTTCGGTACGGTTATCACATCTGACAGCAGTCGGTTGGTATCTGGTACAAAACTTCGGTCCCTGCTCGGGCGCCATTTTATGTAACGGGTTTTCCTTGTGAGCCCTTGTTAGGGGTTCCGGGTGCTCGTGAGTTACGCCAGGGTCAATAAATAACAAGGCCCATTTACATAAACAAATAATCAAAATATATTCTGGCTTAACATATACCCTAATATAAAATTTAAATGTGTGTTACTTATTCTAATCATTTCTACAAATATATACATTTATAGGAACAGTATACTTGTTCACAAATTTCTCTGTATCTGTCCTTTATTTGATTACAATGGTATTTTAAAGAATGCATGCAAGTCGAAACCATTTCCTAACCAATACTATATTACTTTCTACGGTTCTACCTTACGGGAAATAACGGGACAGAAACACTCATAGAAATACATCACGAGAGTGTACGGAACGGAATACACCTACAGAAATACATCACGAAGGTGTTCGGAGGAGGGAACAGTAAACACTCACAGAAATACATCACGAGAGTGTGCGGAAAGGAATACAAGTCACTCACAGAAATACATCACGAGAGTGACAGGAAAGGAAACACTCACAGAAATACATCACGAGAGTGTACGGAACGGAATACACCTACAGAAATACATCACGAAGGTGTTCGGAGGAGGGAACAGTAAGCACTCACAGAAATACATCACGAGAGTGTGTGCGGAAAGGAATACAAGTCACTCACAGAAATACATCACGAGAGTGACAGGAAAGGAAACACTCACAGAAATACATCACGAGAGTGTACGGAACGGAATACACCTACAGAAATACATCACGAAGATGTTCGGAGGAGGGAACAGTAAACACTCACAGAAATACATCACGAGAGTGTGTGCGGAAAGGAATACAAGTCACTCACAGAAATACATCACGAGAGTGACAGGAAAGGAAACACTCACAGAAATACATCACGAGAGTGTACGGAACGGAATACACCTACAGAAATACATCACGAAGGTGTTCGGAGGAGGGAACAGTAAGCACTCACAGAAATACATCACGAGAGTGTGTGCGGAAAGGAATACAAGTCACTCACAGAAATACATCACGAGAGTGACAGGAAAGGAAACACTCACAGAAATACATCACGAGAGTGTACGGAATGGAATACACCTACAGAAATACATCACGAAGGTGTTCGGAGGAGGGAACAGTAAACACTCACAGAAATACATCACGAGAGTGTGTGCGGAAAGGAATACAAGTCACTCACAGAAATACATCACGAGAGTGACAGGAAAGGAAACACTCACAGAAATACATCACGAGAGTGTACGGAACGGAATACACCTACAGAAATACATCACGAAGGTGTTCGGAGGAGAGGACAGTAAACACTCACAGAAATACATCACGAGAGTGTGTGCGGAAAGGAAAGGAATGGAGCGGGCTACAGCCAATGAGCCGGTGTTCAACAAGAAAGAAGTCCCCAGAAATACATCACGGGAGCTCCCATCTTGTCGACAGCCAGCCACCAACTGAGCTCTCGAATGAATGGTGTGCATGCATTTATACTTTTCTGACGGCAGATGCTAGAACATTTCGGTAATTTCTACTTTGTTTTAGAGTAGGGATAGAAATGAGAGGATTACTGTCGGTTACGAAATTATGAGTAACTAATCTCGACTACAGTGGGATCTAAAGTTATACTTTTATGTTACTTTGGTCAAGAAAAGAGGTTACTTGGAAATGGTTCGTTACACTGTCTCCAGGTTCACAGAATGTGCATTCTATGACCTTTTCGTAGCCGAATTTCAGAGTGAACAGCCCGCTCCCTACTGCTCAGGGTCAGAGCTCAGCAGCGACCGAAGCCTTGCTGGCAGGTCTGCGTATACAGCTGTAGGATTTAGTCCGCGAAGGCCTTGAGCAGAGCCTAAATATCTTGCGAGCTGAACTGGCAACTAGCGTCAGGCAGCAAATATCAGCTGCAATTCCAGCAGTTAATTTTTCACAGCCAGCTCCTTCCGTGGGTGAACCGAGATCACCGCCAGAGTCTCTCTCCGCTAGTCTCTCTCTTTACAGGTCTACAAGGGACTCTGAAAATATCTGCCCTCAGAGTCAGTTGGGTGGTTGGGGCATGCAGGAAGGCAGACCATTTGCGCCTTCAATGTGGATGTAGGTAAGTGACGTAAGGGTCCCTTCAGGACCGAATGTGTGCCGGCGTTTTTTTTTTCTTTGAAAGTAGGCACGAATTGTTTTTGTATATGGCAGGCGGCAGCGGTAGGTTTTCGTGGAACCACCCCACACTCTCCGCCAATAGCCGAGGCGAGCTAGCGTGCCGCCCTGCAGTCAACTCTGTCCGCCGAGTTATCTGTCAGCTCATGCTGGCAGTCTGGACTTAACGTCCAGTCGTCAATCACTCTACATAGTTTCATAACATGTATTAGTAAAATTATTAGTTTATCCTATTTCCCATGATTTAAAACTCATTGGAGCAAAAATCTTGTTTTATGTCCAATAAATTGAGTTTCTCGGTTTACATTTTTTCGGTTCTTGTTTTTGATGTGAAAGTACGTTTATGGGCTCAACTTCACTGGAATCTTACAATATTGATGACTGGAAAAGGTTATATAATTTTTTTTATTACACTTTATTTCCTCTTAGTTTTCTTAAAACTTTTAGAAATAAGAAAAAAATTTCCAAACTCATTTGTGATATTCAGTGATGAAAGCCGCATGGAGGCAGTGACGGAATCTTCCCAATTTGTGAGAAGACCAGGAGAGAGATACAAAGCCGGGTGCTGCTACAAACTGTCAAATATCCAGCGGCCATAATGAAATGATTTCGAGCTGTATCAACGGAGATGGTCCTAGTCTCACATATTTTGTTGAAGGAACGATGCCTTAGACCTAATATAAATTGGTACTATCCGATATCCATATATAAATTCTCTCCACTATACTAAATATTATTACACTTGATGCAAGATGGAGCTCTGTGCCATACAGCAAAATCTATTGCAAACTTCGTCACAAACGAAAACCTTAATAGCTGGGCTTACCTCAAATCAAAAGTTTTTAGTATTGCTATTCCCACCGTAGATATTCTTAAAAAATATATAGCATTGAAAAAAATGGTAAATGCCAGTATTTGTAGTATGCGAGCGCGAATAGAAAGTGTTATTAAATCAAAATGAAGTGTAACAAATTATTAGACAAATCACATAATAATATGTGCCGAAAAGAATAAATTAATAAGAAAACATATTAATTTCCTAAAAAACAATGTCTTTTATAAAAAATGTATCTTACATAGGTAGATATATATAAAATATTTTCTAAATATTGAACGTGCGTCTAATTCATTAAACAGCTACTGTAAACCAATTTTCTTCTTTGCTCTTGATTCCGTATTTTTCAATTTTTCCAGAACGTTCCTATCTATGATCTCGAAAACTTGTTTTAGGTCTAAGAAACCACTGACTTATAACAATGGACTGATCGATTTTCTATTTCATGTGGCACAAAAAATATTGTGTTTCTCTATATTACATAAAGAACATATTATTACATAAAGAACATGTATAACTCAACCAATCAGATGAAATTTTAAACCCGTAAATCGAATTTAATTAAAACAAGTGAAAAAGCTAGAAATGGTCTAAGACCAATTCTTATGATACGCTAGATCAGGGATTTCCAAACTATTATGGGCAAGAAACCCCTTTTCCAAAATGAACTGATACCTCATACACCCATAGCTAAATTACTTTAAAATTCCTATCTCTAGTTTTTTTTCTCTTATTGATACAAAATACTTACCAATTTAAAAACTTTGCGGTTGGTTAAGTGAGTAAACTTGACATCATTTTCTCATCAAAATTTAACAAAATAAATAGACATAAAATTCAAGGGTAATTAATAATTATTAATACAAATTACGTAAAAATACTTAAGTAGGTATTTATTTTTTGAAATAAACATTAAAATAGCAAAGTAAAGATAAACAAATTACAAAATTCTGTGTGATGGATGAACCTGGTGACTTTGTACCAATCTAGCTAAATCCGGTTTAATATTGGTGAGTTGTAGCCTTAAACCTCTGTGTTCGTTGGTTTTCAAACGGTTTGTTTGTTTTGCCAAAATATTTGTTACCACACTGAAGCCACTTTCGACTAGGTAGTGATAAGCTATTTTTCAGCAATGTTCCATAATGCAGGATACTGTGCTTCAATGTTGCGTTGCAACCAGAACTTCTGATAGCCTGGGTTGAACTTTTGCCTAAGCTCCTCGTTTGTGCTGATGGTAATCAACTCTTCTTGCATTATCACATGATTTTCTTCCATAGCTGTGATATAGTACGGATTTATTATCCATTGAGGAATTTGTAAATTTAAGAGATCCTCAAACCTCTTAGTAAAATCCTTGTGTAATGCATCCAAGTGAGTGACATATGATAAAATAACATCGTCTTGAAGCATTTCTGGTAATTTTGCCAAATGTGGAAACTGTGAATATTTCTGCTTAAATTTTGTTTATAAAGGATGAGTTTATAGTATACAAAGGCCGATATTATTGAGTTTGTTTTAATCAAGTTGAGATCGTCACCCTGCAACTGTAAATTACCTTTGTTCAACATACCAATGATATCAGTCAAGTAATTAATATGTTTGACAATTGTTCAGATTTTCTTTCAAATTCGGATTTTTTTCTAGTAAAAACTCCAACACAGATTCAAAAAGAGCTGAAAATTTTGCTAAGCAAGAGCCTCTTGATAGCCTGTGAACTTCAGTGTGCAGAAGAAATCGAGTAAAGACTTCGTCGTTTTCATCACAAAGCTGAGCAAATAACCGAGAATTCAAAGAATTGCTCCGAATCTTGTTGACAGCATTTATAACATATTGTAAAGCCTGATACAATCTAGGACTCAGATTTTTTGCTACTAAATGCTGTCTGTGAATCACGCAGTAGTGGATGAGTGTATTATCATTCAAGCTCCAACGAATTTCAAACCGCAAATGAACTTTCAACCTAAGTGCAAGTTTGTTATTTAGTAAAATGTCAGGAGCATGTTTGGACTTGAACTTGATCATGATTTCGTTCGTGTTCGTATATATGCGTCAAATACAGAGAAAGTCAAAACGTGCCTGAAAGACTTGTACGCTCGAACACATTATCTTGCACGAACTTGTCCACGCTTATTGACTTGCCCAGTTTTTCATCTTGTACGAACTTGTGCACGCTTATCAACTTGTTGAGTTTCTTAAAAGTACAACAATGATACTTCCTACTAAATTATTAGTCATTCTTATAAAAAGTTGGTACGCGTAACACAACTTATACAGTATCTTGAAAGTTTCAAATAAGAGCTTGTGTTAATTAATAAGGGTCGATTTTTAGACCTCGTCGACCCCCAAAATCCGTTTTCGTTTATATCGACCCCTGAGAAACCGATATTGACCCCGAATGGTCGATATCGACCCCTGGGAAACCGATATTGACCCCAAATGGTCGATATCGACCACTTTGGGAATCCCTGCCTTAGATGAATGCACGTATAAAATTTCGTATGGTCACCCATTTGAGCAATTTTGATTTTTTGCATTGGTTTCTCGCATATACATATCTCTAGAACGGCTCGTCGGACAGAAAAAATGATCATAACCAATTTTATAGGATTTCTTATTCTAAAGAAGTTTTTAGTACAATAAAAATATCTAGGACTGATCGTTTTCAACGTATATGTAAAAAACCAAAATATTTATATGGCAACACCAAGAAGGGGTTGCCCGATTTAGTTCATTTTTGAAATTTTATTTGCTATTACTATAAAAACACAATGTACCAAATTTCAGCTTTCTATGTCGACGTGTTCTCAGGTAGTGTCCAAATATATCGTGGAAAACGAAATTTTTGTATGGCATCCCCACGAAGGAGTTGCCCGATTTGTCTCATTTTCGAACCTGATTTTACTTTTTTTTTTAATGTGCGTGTACAAAATTTCAGCTTTCTAAGTGAACGCGTACTCGAGTTATCGTGCGCACGGACAGACGGACATGCAAAAATCAAAATAACTTTTAATTTTATGCGGGGGTGTCCAATCCATTTTGCTCTACCATCATTATTTCGAAGTGTTACAAACGGAATGACAAACTTAGTATACCCTATAGATTTCATCTAGGGTATAAACAAACGGAATGACAAACTTAGTATACCCTATAGATTTCATCTAGGGTATAAAAATATATTTTCTTGTGCCCAAGTGATATTTTAATCGCTTATAAGGAATTAAACTTATTCCGACTTTAATTTTCAAAAGTTATTCTTAACTGAATCCTGCTTATGGGCAAGAGAGACGGAGCATGGTAATCACTATCTTTACCTTATTCCATCTGCGGTGATTATGCATCTGTAGCCAACATAAAAACAACAAATGGCATAAGCAAACGTTCCAGAATGCAATATTTTGTGTTGGTAGCTCCAACTCTGCCATAGGGCGAAAGAAAGAACTATAAAACTTGTGCCATGCTTTCCTATATGAAAATGACAATACGCTCAGTCCATTGTTATAAGTCATTGGTCTAAGCATACAGCAATGATAATGTGACCGTCATCTATTAAACATTTCTATTTACAGATAACCCAAGTAATAGCAGTTTTACGACTGACTGTTTCTGAAGCCGGATTGATGTTCAACGATTACGTGATTTCATTCCAGATACATTTGCAGTTGTAACTGCGATGCCTTCTCCAGTACCTTTTCATATATGGGAAGCATGTATAGGCCTCAAGTCTTCGCATTTTTTTGAGTTTGTAACCTTCTGTACTCGCACTACCATTGACTTTTTCTATGTATAATTGGAAATTCACCGCTCAAGAATGATGAGCTCTGTTAAATGCATCTTTAAATATTATCGTATTCATGCGACTGTAGTCTTTCTATGTATTTAATTTTCCTAGAATTTTATATATATCCTTTACTGGGCTAAACAAAAAGCTATTTGTCGTTTCAATCACTAGATTGGAGTAAAGGTACTTTCACATCAAAAGCAAGAACCGAAAAAAGTACACCAAAAAAACTCAATTTATTTCACTTTAAAATAAGATTTTTGCTCCAATGATTAATAAAATCATGGGAAATAGGATAAACTAATAATTTTACTAAAAAAAAATAGTATATTTATCTCAGATTTTAAGAAAAGTACAACTTTTATGTTTTATCGGCCGAAAAACTTTTTCGCCCGAAAAACTCGGCTGATAAAACATAAAAGTTGTGTTTTCTTAAAACTCTGATATAAATATACTATTTTTTTTAGTCAAATTATTAGTTTATCCTATTTCCCATGATTTTATTAATCATTGGAACAAAAATCTTGTTTTAAAGTGGAATAAATTGAGTTTTTCGGTTTACATTTTCTCGGTTCTTGTTTTAGATGTGAAAGTGCCTTAATAGTATAGATATAAATTTTGATTTAGATATTTATTTTTCTTGCCCTTTTATTACAAAAGTCTTGAATGACATTGTCAAAATTTATATTATCTGTTATGGACAGTATCGCTAGATTTCGCAATCTTAAATCACTCATTGTGGAACGAATATAATTTTTAATTAGTTTTAATTTGGAAAAGCTCCGTTCACAACTAGCGACACTGATGACTATTGTTAAAAAAAAAATCTTAATAATATTACTATATTGGGAACAGAGTTTTCCAAATATTAAAAGTTCAAGAGGCCTTCCTCGTTTTTCCAACCTTTTGCTTGCTTTTGTACATCAGGTAGAGACATATAATTCTGGATCCTTTTCCTATCAATATGAAATTGTTCTTCGTCAATGTCAACAAAGTTATTTAAATTATTTATTCAAAATTTTCATTTAAAAGATTAGATGGTATTATGCACCAATACGTATGGATATGTAGTTGATCAAACCGTACTTTTATTTCCTGGATAACTCTATCCAATGACAAAAACATTTCTCTTTGTATTTCTTCTTCTAAAGATAGCCTCACGTCCCGCAAATTTTCACCACTCATAATTTTTCATCTAATTCGACGCTCAGTGGATATCTCCAACTCTTCACATATTTTTTTGACTGTTGTAACAGCTTTTTGTACTTTTGTCTCTGTGTCCAAATGAAATACATTTGCAAAGAATTCAGTTTTAGATCAGTTGATAGATATTTAATCCCTTCGTTTGCAGGTATTTTTGCGCGTAATTAATTTCCAAAAGGACGGATTCCCATAAATGGAAAGATTGCATTGAGTTGAGTAATATTCCAGCGTCCGATCTCGTTATAATATTTTCTACCTCAGATGTAAATGTTTGCAAAGCACTTAAATGTTTAATAAATATTATTTTTTCAACAGTCACCGCATCTAAGTTTCTGCACTGCGCTTAACACTTATTTTTTTTTTTTTTTGCAAAATTTGACTAAAAATAATTCCAGTTGATCCAAGTTAAATAAAAAATCTGCCGAAATACTATCTGTAAATACCTAAGAAGAAATGAATGTTTATTGATCGTCTCATTGCTCATGAAATTGCAATACAGGGGTGGCTTTGTCATATTAAAAATTTACGAAATTCAATAATAAAATTCATTTAATTAATTTAAATTACCCAGAAGTCAAATTGACTGCTTTTGGGCAATATTGGTATAACACATACATACAGGATGTTCCGGACGTCAATGGAATGGAGCAGAAAGTGATAGTACTGACCTAAACAAACAATTTTTTGTATTGTATGGTAGGGGCCATATCAACCGTTTAGGAGTTACAGGGTGTTTAAGAAAAAAGCTAGTTCTTCACAAAACACCATGTATCTTAAAAAGTACAGGGCGTACGGTCACAGTTAAGAGTCCATTGTATGCAGAACTTTATGGCCTATATGGCCAACGACTGCTAAACCAGCCCCGTACCCCCTCTCATCACAAGAGTTCTGGTTGTCTAAACTAAAATTTTTTTTATTAAAACTGTAAACTTCTTTTTTATTTGACCTATCATATCCTATGTGCATCTGTAACCGTTAAAGAGTTATTAGCTCTTAACCTATCCTCCAAGCTATTCTCAATCCTATTCTCAAAGATAATTTGTTCCACTTGTGACTGAAAACACGTCATTAAAAAAAAAATCGGCTAATTTCGGTATGACCTACTTAAATAGGTTGTGAACTAATAACTCTAACGCATACAGATAGCACATAGGGTGTAATAGGTTAAATTAAAGAGGAGAGTTTACAGTTTTTATAAAAAAAGGTATGTTAATGATTTTTTGTAAAAAAAAAATTTTAAAAAATCCAAAATTCTTAGTTTAGACCACAATAACTTTTGAGACGAGTACCAAGCTGCTTGAACAGTTATTGGAAAGGCCATGAAGCTCTGCATACAATGAACTCTTAACTGTGACTGTTCAGAGAAGAATTAGACATATACCAGCAAATCAACCACATAATAAGAGTCAGTTAGTTTAACTTTAGATAGAGCCGAATAAGCATCTCGGCTTCGAGACCTGTTATCAGTGCCAGCTCAATTAAATATAATCATTTTCCTAGTCGCTTGTGTTTTCTTTCAATAAATTCTTTGATTCGAAGTGCTTGCCTCGTCTACTTACTAACAGTGACCGGACGTCCTGTACGTTTTAAGATACAGGGTGTATTGTGAAAAACTAGAGAGGGGGGGAAGGTAAATACAACTATAAATAAATGCATTTATATCATGTATACAGTCTCCAAATTCTAAGAAATTGTATTGTTATTAAAAAGGAATCTAGTGCTAAGCATATCTCTTTTTACTTCCTAACTTGCTCTTAAGTCAACTTTGCTTCAACTACCACGTATTGGCGATGTCCATGACCGATGGGGCCCTGTTTACAGTACAACAATGGCGCTAAAGAAAGTATTAACAGCTGATGTTTGTTTATATACATATGTGCCGGGGTCAGCACGCATTTTTGTTAAATTAAATACTAATTAGTATGAATGATTCTGGGGATTACAACATTATTATGTTATTAATTTTTAGTTTTTAAATATTTAGAAATATTAAAATGCCGCCCCATATCCCATATCCTACCCCTTCCGTCAAGAAACATTACAACAATTAAAAACAAGCAACAAATGCACACAATCACATCACATTATTTTCTTCCCAGCTTACGCAATCGCAGTCACCTAAATCCCTAAAAACCATCGAATGTGCAAAACTGCAGCCATATTGAACTAAAAAGAAAAAATTCTAAGGCAAAAATCATCATATCTCGTCTCGCTTAACACAACCAGCCAAAACTCTAAGAAAAAATCAAAATGTTCCAAGTACGTCACCACAGAAAAACATGAGCGCAAATATTGTGCAACATATAGTCCGATAACTTTCTTCACTCCCCCCGTTTTTCCATTCAATCCACAAAAATTCATGCTTCTTTTGGTTGCTAGATCTTGAACGAAAATGGTGCAGAATTGAAGTAATCGGACACATGTTAATGGATATAGCGATGTGTCCACCCTTAACTCCTTTCGGTTTTCCTGTCGCTCCCTTACGAGATAGGGGTTGGCCACCATAGACTTTTTTATTTAGAATCATATTCTGAATAAAATAGCATTTTTAATTTTTTCAAAAATTTTACCTCTTCCAAACCGCACGCATGGCAAATAGATTGTCACGCGTTCGGGGGTGTTTTTATTGTCTTTCAACCCCTTTTTTTGGCCCTGCGAGGTTGCATTTTTGCGACAATACTCCCAGGACCACCCTACACCAACTCTCAAAATTGCAGCCTGAAACAAATTAAATACGATCTTTAGCATTTTCTCGGCTTATTTGACTGGACTATTAAGTCCCACACCTCTTGGCGAATGGCGTTGCAGAATGTTGGTTCATTCCCTATATTAGCTATGTTTATATTATTTTGGTGTCACTGCTTCCCCATACAATGTGGTGGGCATTCGCGTCACACCCGATGATATAGGATTTATTCCTTTTCTTATAGAAATCCAGAAGTTTTGTAATTTCCTCTGGAGGAGGTGGGTCCGTATCACCCGGCAAATAGGCTGAAGCCATTACCACCCCATGCTTGCCTTTGTTTGTTGGCACCTCCACTAGGGCAGTCACTAGGTCCTGAGAGATCAGTTTTGTAATAGGAAGGAAGTTAATATTAGGTTTAAAAAGCATTGCCACCCCTTGTTTAGTTGGAAGCCAATTTACATTAAATATAATTTACAGCTTGATAAGCTGACTTCTAGATACACTAGATAAATTTATAAAATTCCATGGGACACAAGTGTTAAAGTGCTGCTAATTTAATAAAAACACGGCCGTGTTGAATATTATACTTTATTGAATAAAAATGTTAACGTTTTTATCGAAACAATACAATATTTTTAATAATTGTTATGGTAGTATGTAGAGTGATTTGCTTGGACGTGAAGTCCAGACTGCCAGCATGAGCTGACAGATCACTCGGTGGACAGCGTTGACTACAAGTCGGGACGCTAGCTCGCTTCAGCTATTGGCGGAGAGTGTGGGGGAGGTTCCACGAAGACCTGCCGCTGCCATCAGCCATATACAAAATTTTTCGTGCCTGCACCTTAGTCCTTAGGGGACTTTTACACCACTTACCTACAACTATTGGGAAGGCACAGATGGTTGGCCTTCTCTGCTCGCCCCAACCACCCAATCGACACTGAGGGCAGATAATTTTCAGTGTCCCTATGTTGACCTGTAAAGAGAGTAATAGCGGACCTAGTCAACCTTCACATGAGAGGGCTCCCGGAGAGTTAAAGGAGAAATAAAAAGCCGTTACAGCGTTATGACTATGTTATAAAAAAAATTCATTGTATTTTCAGGTATTTAGTGCATAATTTGTCCGGCTACTGTAGAATAAGTACCTTAATTCATACATATATAATATTGCACACAAATTTCACCTCGGCGATACTATTATTACAAAAAAATTCTTAGAAACATTTCAAAATCTGATGACCTGTCATGCGGACATCCAAACTACTAAGTAATTTGAGCCAATCCCCTAGGAACAGAAATTAATTAGCATGAACTAAGCTGGAGGTGGGGAACCAAACTGAAAGCCAAGTTCATGTGGAATTATATTCATGTATATAATCGACAGTCAGGTACTCATTTCTCTTCTCTAAGAGGTGTACTTAGCCGCAATTGAATCTTACAATGAAAATGCGGGTATAATATACATATATAGAAATGATAATTCAGTTGCTTCAGTTCTGTAATCCAAATCCTAATCCCAGCTCTTCAAGAGGTATATATATAAAAATAATATTTAAATTTCGTTAATTCTTATTTAACCTTTAAAAATGTGTATAGGTGTTAGATGTGAACGGCACTCGAATTTTAGTATCTTTCAAAAATTTGTTATTATATATATACATATATACATATACGCGATAGCTTTTGTATTGCCGTCACAGAAAGGTCTAACTAAAAAGTAATCAAAACTCTAATTCTATAAGTATTTCGTTAATAGGAACGGTTACGTGCATTAAGGGTATTCAATTTCATTTTACTTCCTTTCCCCGTTTTTATCTTAAGTATATATAAGTCCAGACGTGAACGATATTCGAGTTTTCCTTTTCTTTTGTATCGTTCCTTTAGAAATGTGATTATATACGGGATTTAATAAAACTTGTCCTAAACTAATCTTGGTCTGTTCTCTTTGAAGCGACCTTGAGCGATCAATAAGTCAATTCAATTCAAATTTTAATAATTTTGAACATTACTTACAGTTTTCTTTAATTTGTCGTGCTCCATACAAGAGGCCTCTTAGATGCTCAGCTGCTTCCTATGAAGAAAAGACGTATTGATCGTCGATTTTTCCCTTTTTCTTTCTGTGCCTATCATGAAAAAAATCGCGGCTTTGACGAAGGCTGTCATGTTTGTGAGCTTGGTCGTCAGGTTGGATACCACCCCCCTTTACAATTGAACTTGTACTTAATTTGGGAGATGCAAAAAAGGTTTTTGTTCGGTTTTAAATGAGAAATATACCAGAAAACTACAATAACTTAACTTATCTGCCCCGTTACACAGTGCACAGCGTCAGTAAAAGTTGGATCATGTCCATCAGTGTCCTCCTTGGAAAGCATTACTATCTCTATGATTAGGCTTTCACAGATTCTCCGATTAAGTGCCCACACCCAACGTAGTAATAATTTAATTCTTCCAGTGGTTTTTCTTTACCAGATGCTAAAGTGATATTGCCATCGAACGATAGGTTATGTGCGCAAATTTTTCCCAAACTTTCCTTAGGGATCAGGTCGAAGAACGAAACCTCCCCTGTTCAAATTATTGGGGTCTGCGATTCCTTTAATACTTCAGGATGCCTTTTTTTTCTTTTCAGCCCCTAACATAATACTAGGAATACAAAATTAATCTCTTCTCACAAAAATAAATGCTATCTCTTATCTCTGTTATTGACAATTCCACTCTATCTTCTTCTTATTAAAATTCTATTGGGAAGTAATTATATAGTTAACATTCGGCTATCCTGTATTAATCATTCTCGATTTAGGGTAGATACTCTTCCAAATATTTCGAAGTGGTTTTAACTAGGTGGCTTCGTTGAACACCTTGCATGACTTGAGTAACATCTTGCAGACTAGTACTTTAATTATTAACTGAAGTCATCTCACTAATAACATCATCAGATTGAATTTCTGGGACTTCTTCGGGTGAATCAGCGTCACTATCCAATAAACACATGTTCTCTATGGACTATAACCATATCTCCTGGTAAATATTTATCTGCTGCACATCGTTTCTTATTGTACCTTTTTCGTTGATCCGCTTGATTAGTTTGTATATTCTCCAAAATATTTTTCTATCTGTTAATATGTCATCATTTATGTTTTCATATCTGAACACGTCGTCAATCGGATTGGCGTTTGGCCTTCTTGGCTCATAATTAAATAGTACCTCAAATGGTGTTTTCCGTAAAACAGTATGTATTGTATTATTCAGACCCCACTGGACAACACATATTTGCTCATCCCAGTCATTTCCATCTTCTTTTGAGCACAGTGTTGCTTCGTGTCAAGCGCTCAACTTGTCCATTAGCTCGAGGTGTTGCGGTTGCATTCTTCACATGAATAATTCTTCGCTCTGCACAAAAAGGTCTTCCAGTAAATGAAGTTCATTGATCAGTGATTATCCTTGTAGGAATTCCAAATATTGGAATGATGTTTTTGAACATTCTAACAGTAGTTTAAGATTTCACACTTAGGACGGGTTTGAGTATACAAAACTTAGTAACAGGTCTTGACTTCCTCCTTTGCTTCATTCAAATGGTCCCAAATGATCTGCATGTACAGTATAAAATGATATACCAATTTTATCGATGGAATGGAGAAACGCTGGTTTCTTACCACCTGGGTTCTTATGGTAAAACATTCGATACAGGATCCAATTAAGTTTTTAACATAGTTTCTCATTCTTGGAAGCCAATATTTCTCGCGAACTTTGGCTAAAGTTTTATCCAAAGCAACATGACCAATTTAGAATGACACTATTTGCCATCTTGCCTTCATTGGAACGTACCATTTCATATTTTCACTCTCCACTTTATAGACCCTGCCATCATCGATCTCGTAATCTTAATCTTTTTGTAAAGAAATTTATATTTGTTGACATTACAAACTCCAAAAGGCATTCGTAAGAACTCATAATGGCCATCTGGAGTAACGAATGCTGTTAGATGGCGGGAAGTCTCTTCAACAGGTATCTGATATTATCCACACTTCAGTTCCAGTATAGAAAAATACTTATCACTCAATCAATCAATCTGCTGAGACATCACTGGAATCGTGTACCTATTTCATTTCATTCTGCACTTTATTCAAGGCATAGTTAGACGACACAAAATTAGGAATAATTCCAAACTCCTTCATCTCTTCCACCTGTTCTGTAACATACTCCCTCTCACTATGACTCAATCTGTACGGAAAATAAACCACGGGTTATCATTCTCGAATTCAGTTTTGAATTTCCCCATCAGTCGTGTATCCGAGCTCACCCATTGATATTGAAAAACAATCTCTATATCCTCTCATGGCTTTCACAAACACCTCTCTCTCTTCTCTGATAATTTCAGTACTAATTTAGCATTTTCAATTATCAAAGACTCATTACTAGTAATAGTGATATTTAGTTCAACTTCGTTTTGTTCATTCTCACAATAACAAATATCTCCCTTTGTTAACTTCTCTCCTGCAGCAATATTAATTTCTTTTGCTGTCATGTTTATAAAAACGGCTAAAGCTAATCCATCGTCATTCGCATTTACAACACATCTCGGAACATATGAATTTTCGCGGTTGTAACTGCTCTCTATAAATATGTCACCATTAATTGAATCATCTGTGAAAGCGTTTATAAATTTAATGTAATTCGACGGAATGACTGTCGCTGTTTTGCCCATAAGTTTATTTTTAGCTTAGGCATATCTGGTATATTGAATTGTTTTAAACAATCATCTTTTTCAGTCATTTTGTTTTTTTCCTCAAAAATTCTCAGGGTGCTTCCTCTTTCCCCAATTTGTAATGTGTACCGCCTCAGTAAAAGGTTGTCCAATCAACATATAGGTATTTGCAACAAATCATCAGGAATAACGTGAATTTTTACCTTAGCTTCTCCTTGGTCTATTTTTACATTTGCTGTGGCTGCACCCAATGATTTTAATGCACCGTTTCCAAACCTTCGGATGATATCGTGGTTTGGTTCAAAATAGTGCTGCGAGCATGGCCTTTGGTTCGATACTTAAAACACAATATTAAATATTCAATATACAAGTTCTTTATTTCACCCTAATCTTATAAAATTCACAAACCTTCAGACCATTTATTGAAATTGTATATAACGGTTGCCGCCATCCGTTTCTGAAAAAGGTGCAGCGATGTCTACAGCTATCCTTTCAAAGGGGGCTCCGACATTATACTTATGCATTTCTCCTCTTCTTCTGTGTTGCGGCCTTTTGCAAGCACCACAGACAGTGCATCTCGGCACCACTCCTCCACATCTTCTCTCATATGTAGCCAATAAAACCTTTCTCGTATTTTGGAAATTGTTTTGTTCACTCCCAAATGTCCTCCAGAGGTTCCACCGTGCATTTCTTCTAGAATATCTTTGATGTTTGATGCTGGCACGACCACTGCATTCGGAAAGATCCGCCGTTAGGAGCTTCCCACTTGCGTTTTAATATACCATATCCAACATGAAGCGAGTTCAATTGAGCCCATTAACTTTTCAGCTTCTCCCTCCGTTCCGAAATATCCTTCCAGTCTGGTCTTTCCATGTCTTCTTTCCAAGCGAGAATAGGTGAAATGTCCGGATCTTCTCGTTGTGCTGTTCGCAGGTCCTCGTTGTTTCTTTTTCTTCCACCCGGGCGCAATGTTTGCATTCAAGTTTGCATTTACGTCGTGAAAAGGCGTCTGCATTCCCATGGATACGACCTCTTCGGTGTTGGATTTCAAAACCATAAGCCTGGAGTAGCTCTATCCATCTCGCCACTTGTCCCTCAGGGTTCTTAAACTGCAGAAGCCATTTAAGCGCTGCATGGTCGGTACGAAGGATAAATTTCTGCCCCTAGAAATATTGTTGAATTTACAATGGCAAGTAGCTCTTTTCTTGTAGCACAATAATTTTTGTCTGATTTTGAAAGTGCTTTGCTATAGTAACCTACTGGAACTTCTTGACCATTCTCCTCCTGCGAAAGTACTGCACCAATACCTTCATTGCTGGCATCCGTGTCTAATGTAAATGTTTTTCCCAGCTTTGGATAGTGAAGTACTGGAGCTTCACAACTTCAAAACTTTCGTTGCATTTATCCGACCATATCAATGGCATTTCCTTTTCTATAAGTTGATGTAGGCTTCTTGATATATCTGCAAAACCTTTCACGAATCGCCTGTAGTAGGTAGCTAAGCCAAGAAAACTCCGTAATTGATGTTTGTCCTTTGGAACTGGCCAATTTTTGACGGCTTCTATCTTCTCTGGATCAGTTCTTACTCCTTGGGATGAAACTATGTGCCGTAAATATTTAACTTCGTTTTTGAATAGAGCACATTTACTCGCACTGAGCTTCACTTTTGCATCTTTGAGTCTTTGAACTACGTCCCGTAAGTTGTTTTTATGTTCCTTTAATGTTCTTCCGATTACTATTATGTCATCCAAGTAGACAAGACATGTTTTCGAAGTTAAACCACGTAGAACACCTTCCATTAGTCGTTCGAATATGGCTGGAGCATTACATAACCCAAATGACATTACTTTGAATTGCCATAAGCCACTGCCAACTGAGAAAGCAGTTTTCTCTCGGTCTTCGCGATGTATTTCCAGTTGCCAGTAACCACTCTTCAAATTCAGCGTGGAAAACTATTGCGCTCCGGAAAGGGCATCCAACGGGTCATCAATCCTTGGTAATGGATAGCAATCTTTTCTCGTCACTTTATTTAGTTGGCGGTAGTCTACACAGAATCGGGTGCTGCCATCTTTTTTCCTGACCTGAACAACCGACAATGTCCAAGGGCTGTTAGATTCCTCTATTATGCCTTGTTTCTTCATGGAGTTCATCAAATCTGCAACTTCTGGTTGTTTGGTTAATGGCAATCTCCGTGGTGTCTGCCGAGTGGGCCTCGAATCTCCTGTATCGATCCGATGCTGAACAAAATTTGTTTTATCATAGTCATCATCATTCATTGGAAATAATTCCGAAAATTCATCGATCACCTCTTTGGCATCGTTGTGTCGTTGTTCACTTCAGGCACTGGACGAAAGAAGTTTCTGAACCTGTTGGGTAGTAGCTGGTATAGGTTTTGTCTCCGTCACATTACTATCATTATCCAAATTGACGATTTGGTAAACGGGTTCACAATTTACAATTATAGCACCTTCTTTTAGTTGTACCTCATTTTCGGATGTGTTATGTTACGACTGGTCGATGTCATCAGTAAGCTTTGTCCATATTAGTGTCTCGGAGCATGGCGAAAGAGTAACATTTTCGCAGACTATCGTCCTTACTTTCGTAGGATAATCTGTTCCGTCTCCTGGTCTCATTGAAATTTCTATATGCCCTATTCAGGCCACACCAATATCCCACGATGATTCCCTGATTCCTCCCCAGATTATGTTCCTAAAAAGACAAAAGAAAGAACACAAAGAATCACATTCAAAAGTTTATTACAAAAACTACTTATCTAAAGGGATAACAAACTCCCATCTGCAGACTATTTTACGTCTGAAACAAACTTGAAGACTGCAAGCCGTGCTTTCCATAGCAGAATTAATCTAAAGAACAATTAAAAAATCAGAAGATGAATCAATAGATGAAGTATAATTAACAAACTTACCATTTCATAAATAACACGTCCCTCCAATTATTTATGTTGATTAATGTCATTCAAATCACATTACACTACATCAGATGTTCTCGCCTTCGCCGCAGCCAGAGTTCAGTGCAACTTAATGGCCCACTATGACGTCGCGTGGGACGCCGCCGTCAAAGTTTAACAAACCTTGAGAACGAGCGTTGCCAAGGCAACCCATCATGAAGCAGAAACGTAGCGGTTTGCGGCGGCTATAAAAAAGCAACGAGCTGCAGCAGAATCATCCATTCCCAGTTCAGAATTTGATCTGAACACATCAGACTTTACTCTGATATTCCTAATTATCCAAACCAAATTTTGCTTCCATCTAAGTAGGAATTTACTCCTACTGCAGAAATTTACTTCTGCATTAATTGCCATCCCACACCTAAGTAGGAATTTACTCCTACTGCAGAAATTTAATTCTGCTAATTCCATCCCACACCTAAGTAGGAATTTACTCTTACTGCAGAAACTTAATTCTGCTAATTCCATCCCACACCTCAGTAGGAGTCTACTCCTACTGCAGAAATTTAATTCTGCTTATTTTTCATCTCCCACCTGAGTAGGGACTTACTCCTACTGCAGAAATTTACTTCTGCATTAATCTCTATCAGACATCTAAGTAGGAATTTACTCCTACTGCAGAAATCTAATTCTGCTTAATTTATCTCCCACCTGAGTAGGAATTTACTCCTACTGCAGAAATCTACTTCTGCTTTATTTCCATCCAAGCACGAAGCTACTCTTGCTGCAGAAATTTACTTCTGCCAAATTATAATTATTTTAGCATTGCTACCGTGCTTAGACGTGTAGCAAAAAAATTCTATTTTTATTTTCGAGTTACTTCATTAAATTAACAGTGGATTTTCTTCTCTTTCTTTCAGAAGTAAAGGGAGCCAACCTCTGTGGCAGCATTTTTTTTACTTTGTGAATTTTTATTGAATTTTATTGTTGAAATTAATTTAGCTTAGGATAGTATAAGTATTGGACTTTTTTTGAAGTAGGTACATATAATAGTAAGTACATAGGTTATTGAATTGAATTCAGTGATATTATAAGTTATAAGCAATACACATTGAAATAAAAATTATATATTTGAATTTATAAAGATGAGTTATCTTTTACAACCGGCACCCCCCTTTAGCTTGAGCACAGATCTCACATTCCCATATTTGAGAATCCGCTCTCCGACATCCAGATTTATTTTATATGTGGTCATGAAGTCTATTCCAAGAATGTATTCATCCATTATGTCTGAAACCAGGAAAGTGTGAGGGTTTCCTGCAGTCTCTTTGAAGGTGCCCTGGTCTATTACAATTCCAGCATCGAAGGACACCACGTGAAAGCGGACTCTGTGATGATTACGCTCTGTTGCAAGTACATTCTTCCACTGAAATTTCTCTCACTCGTTCTGCACTCCGTAAAGCTTGTCTGGCGGATTCATACGCTAATGCATAGGCTAGTGCTTCTGCTGTTGATTTCTTTCCTGCTAGCATTAACGATTGTTGTAAGTTTTGATCTCACAAATGCCTCCGTCGACATATCATTAAGAAAATCCGCATTTACGCTGCAATATTAAAGATGTGCTAATCGTTCTCCATCATCCTACAGCTGTTGTAGGCATGCTTTTGACTCGTGTCGTGCAACTGTAGGCGACATACTTGTTGCATATGTTCATCTCCGTAGCGTAATTCTATCACCTGTACTAATGAAGAGTAATCACGTTGATTTTCAATCGGTACAGTTTGTAAGAGTTCTGAGGCAGGACCTCGAAGTGCTAACACCAGAGCTATAGCTTTGTCTTCATCATTCCATCCATTTACCTCCGAAGCTGCTTCGAATATTCTCTTGAAGATATGCCACGAATTTTGTCCATCAAATATTGGTTCTCGATGCTTTATCCTCTCCAAATCAGCTTTAACGTTTTCAAGTTGCTCGGTGACTTTTTGTTGAACTTCCGAAACCCTTTTTCAAATTTTGTTCTTCCAAAGAACTTTTTAGAAAATTTTTCTGATCCTCCAAACGAGTTTCTAGACAATTCTCTAGAGAACTCTTTTGTTCGTCCAAACGGGTTTCTATAGATTTCTTCTGCTCATCTAATCGGGATTCCAGAGAATTCTTTTGTTCCTCAAAAGCATTCTTTTGTTCATCTAAACGCGATTCCAGAAAATTCTTTTGTTCCTCAAAAGCATTCTTTTGCTCATCTAAACGGGATTCCAGAGAATTCTTTTGTTCAACAAAAGCATTCTTTTGTTCGTTTCAGAGAATTCTTTTGTTCTTCAAAACGGGCTTCCATTTTGCTCATTAAAGTACTCAAAAGCTGTTCCATTTTCATCGCAGGCTCTTCTTCAGCATCGGTTTCTTCCAAGCTCGCTTCGAAAACAAATGTCTCAGGATTCTTTCCTTCCTCTATCAAAGCTTGTCTAAGTCGCTCGACTAGAACTCTCTTTGCACCTGCCGTTTGTAATGACTGGTTCCCTAGCTCCACTTTCAAATCCTGTATTCGAGGCTCCTCCACTTTGCGCCCCATTACTTTTATAATTCACTCACAGTTGAATATTAATAATTATTTCCCAGAACTTTCAAAATTTAACACAATTTCACAAAATTAATCACGCTTCGAAATTTTCAGTCAATTGCCACTATAATCATATAAAATTCACAAACATTCAATTAATCAACTCAACTTTAATTAACGCTAATAATATACTTTCAATTATTGCAATCCAATTACAACACTTTCGCTTCTTTATTACTTTCGCTTGTTAACACTGCAACGTCTAAGACAAGACTCTTTTTACTGTACTCCTAATCATCTCAATCCAAATAGTTTAATTCGTTCACTTCACTGTCTGAAATAAGACTCGCCACCTGGATGTGAGAAGCGCTGCATTTATATTCTACAAATTATCCTAGAAACTTTCCGTAAATTCTATCCTCCAAACCCAAAGCACAAATAAGAAAAATACAGATAACCATCCACCGTACTTAAAACTGACACCAATTATTGCGGCTAACCGACAACGTCTAACCGACAAACATGTGCTTAAAGCTTTTCTCTCAGAAGCCATCTACCAAACTCTCATTTTTCGAGAGAGATGTAAAGATAATATTGAAAGCAAAAGCGGAGGGCTGTGAGAGAGTTCAAAACAATCAAGTTTAAACAACGATCGTATACATATGTGTTGCAGGGAGAAACATATAACCATTGTGGCGCTGTATCGTAAGCGTTGTCCCCGGAATAATCTCAAAGAGACATGTTTCTCGCATAGAATCTCTCGCAAAAGCTTCAAAGCTCTTTTTCGAAACAATGTGCTTTCTATTTCAGTTGTTGACTGAACGTCACTGTCCCCATAAGGTCTGGACATCTGGGTTTATCTGTGCCCAAAGTTTACTAAGATGTCGCTAATCTAAAGTTGTTTTCATTTCGAACAGATGTCGCTTGTGTCACTATGGCGCGTAAAAATATTGTTACGTGCAATAGAAAGAGACAACTGGTGACATCTACTGGCAATAAACAACTTCAGGTTCGGAGAGTAAATGACTTCAGGTTCGGAGAATCGGTTATGAAATCTACAGGAAAGTTCAGGAATAGAACAAATAGAATAGTCAAGAAGCTTTTGGAATAGAACACTCCAGAATAATCCGGAGAGTTTCTAGGGTATAAATATAACAGTTGTCATCGCCAGAAAAAGAGTCTTGTCTTAGACGTTGCAGTGTTAAGAAGCGAAAGCAATAAAGAAGCGATAGTGTGTAATTAGATTGCGATAATTGAAAGTACAGTGTTAGCGATAATTAGAGTTGAGTTGATTAAATTAATGTTTGTGAACTTTATATGATTTAAGTGTAATAAAGAACTTATATATTAATTATTTAATATTGTGTTTTAAATAACGAACCAAAGGCCACGATCGAAACAATATTTTAACTAATAAAGCCTAGTATCGAGTTCGAGCAAAGTAAAATTTAACGCTGTCTCCAAATTTTTCACATTAAAATCGCTGGTAAAATTTTGACGTTAATTAATTTGGAGAAAAGAAAGTGACAGATGTTAAAAATCTTATATCACTGAAAAACTTCAAATTGTTTATAAAGTTTAGATAAACGTTTTCACAATTTAGAATTAAGGATGGACTTAATTAATCGAAAATTGTTAAAAGAAATTAAATCCTCCAATAAATAAATAAAACAATCTAAAAATTTTCAATTAAAATTAAATCCTTCAATAAATTAAAAAAAAACAATCTGAAAATTGTCATAGAAACAGAAAATGTCATAATTTTACCAGCATTTTAATGCTCCGCGCATTAAAATGTTCAGTAAAATAAGTGGAGACATACAATGCGCCATCTATCTTAAAATAGAGAAACGTTCAATTTTTACCAGTGAACTCCGTACTGCACTAGTAAAATCATCAGTAAAATTTTTGCTTGCGATAGGCCCCCCCCCGGCAGAAAACAGAAGCACCAGAAAATAGAAACTTCTTTCCAGGATTGAAAGGGATCCCGAGGTCGGCAAAAGCCCCCTTTCAATCTCAGCTAAGGGAATTAAGACGGCAGGAGCCCCCCTAGTAGCAAAAAACATTCCAGAAGGGAATACTCCAAGAAGGCTGGAAGCCCCCCTTTTGGACAACGCGGGGCGTACAGGCAAAAGGAAAACTCTACACCTACACCTCCGGGAAGGTACATACAATGCCTCAGAAGACAACCCAACACAATCAGGTAGCCAGCACAACTCATCTTTACCCCAACAGCAAGAAACAACAGTAGTTCACCTTCGAAGCGGTACCATTTTAATTGGTCCCCCAGTTGTATCTAAAGTAAGTCTAGATAAATTTTTAGATAAGTTATTAGAGAAGGCACGGGAATCCGATAAGCTCACGGTCACGCACTGCGACGTTCTTGACCACAGATTAAGTCAAGCCAGAGAGCAGAGGCTGACACAGATCGAAAAATTTATAAAAGATACAGAGCGATTCAAACAGGAGCTTATCGAATTCGCCGGGCTTTCATGTTCACTAGGTTTAGATAAGAGCTCAGCCAGTGTAGTTGTAAGCGCTGAAAGTGACATAGGTAGTGATCCCTCTGACGAGACTACGGCTGAAAACCTCCTCAGTGGCTGGCTAGAAGTATCCTTCACGGATTCCAGTCCAGAGCCAAGCCCTGGAACCCAGAAAGGCAACAGTAGACTACCCTACAAAAGTTTAACTAAAAAAATAATCACAATGGTAGACTATGCAAAGGTGGCCAAGTTCACGGCACAACTAGTTCCTCTGCTTTCGGGTGAAAATGCCCCACAGTTAGGTCGTTAAAATTGCAATAAATTGTTTGGCTATAACAAAAAAAAAAACCCAAGAACGAAATAACTTAAATGTGAAATGCTTACCTACTTAAATTACAATCAGGCGAGTAATTCTTGCATTCTTCTCTTGCACCTTTGACTGAGTGTCATATTCATAAAAATATTTGCAATGACACATTGAATGCAAGAATTATTCGCTAGAATTAGCTTTATTGTTTTTGGGGGAAAGCGTCCGCTTATAGAACAAGTACTTGCTCATTCTATGCGACCGTTGACCTTTTTGCCGAGTGCAAACATTCTTCCCCACGTTGAACGTGATTCCTAGGTTTGGGTATTGGCACTGTAGACTGCTGCTTCTGCCTTTTTGATAATATTAATTTTGTAATTAATGATATGAAGACAATTATTGTAAGACAGATACTGATATATTCAATGATGATTGTGTGAGATGTCCGTTCGTGTATTAATTTCGGCAGCTCTAGCTTTTGAGATGAGAGTTGTTGGTGTAAGAGGCTCAGTTCCTTCCATTGTGCATAGTGAGTGGGTGAATCTACCAAGGCTGGGGCCGGTGACCACGAAACTAACGTGTTGAAATCATTAATCAGCTTCTCATATGATGTTATTATATTACTCGGATATTTATGTTGCCCTTCGATAGTAAGTGAATCATGCTTAAGTATGCAATTGGGTTGGATGGTTATGAGGCCAGATCCTTGCAATGTGGTAGTAAAGGCCTTATTTTCACACACCGCATTGATTGTTAAGGCCTCCGTGCCTGTCTCGATGCGAGCTGATAGCTAAATAGGTCGAATGCGGCCTTATGCACATTAGTGTTCCATTTATCCGGAATGGTATTGGAAGTACTTTCAATAACTCGAACTCTTCTGCATTTATGAGTGGTAGTTTAATTTGGAAGATTGCGAGTGTGTCAACTAGCCGTCCTTTTACTGTCATTAGTTGGTATAGATGTAAGATCTCATTTTGTTTCCTTGCCAAGCGCAAAGTTGATGGTAAGTTTATTTTTATGACTGCTATTGCTTCCCTTAGTTGTTGGGGTGCAAGCAGCAGTGGACTGCTTTTTCCGTGACGGATGTCGGTTAACGTGTCTATGAGAGAGGACTGAATTCTCTGTACACTTCTGATAATCAACATTAACTGAAGGGATAATGACATCACAAGGTGCTGTACCTTTTGTTGATAGAATTCCTTTTCAGTAGTGTCGATCTGGTTGCTTAGTTGACTCAACTGATTGTTTATTGCGTGGAATTTTTCTTGAGTAGCTAGCTGATCTCGTTTCATTATATTAATGGTGGAATCCACTATGGAGGTTTGATTTTTTAGGAGAGAAAGTAAGTGATTGTCATCTTCCTTGATATCCTGAATGACTTGAGACATTTTCTCTGCGTATTCGTTGTCGAGAACTCCGAATAATGAGTTAGCTATGTTTCCCACGAAATTGATGCTCCCCGTTTTTGTCTAAGGACTGATGAATCGGCCGAAAGTAGCTCATTGTCACTGTCACTGTCTATCCTTAATGTGTTCTAGATGTTTAAGTATCTGAGTGCAACCACTGTCAGTGTCGATCTGATTACAGAGATACTGCACTGCAGTGGCACCCTTGATTAATGCCGCATATTCAAGCCAATATGATTTCAGATCATAGTGTACCACCAGATCCCATTCAGATGACACTAAGTTTGTTGTTCCCGTTTTGTCAAACCGGATACCCGGGCGATTATGAAACCTTGTGTTTTCGATTGGATTTGCTTCAGTGATTGGAAGAATCAAGCAAGTTAAGAGTAAACTTATTAGTGCAGATCCAATTGAAGGACGCATTTTCTTCCTTGGAGCTTCTCTAATGCGTCTACTGTCTCGATTCGATGGTGTAATATCGTTCTATTGGTTGATTGTATTCGTCCCCGTTTGAGATGATTTGTGCTGACGTTTATGACCCTCATGGGATTGGCTGTTTTCCTTGTGTGATACAGATGGTGTTGGTTCGCAGTCTGATGACTATTCTTCGCATGGAAGTGGGGAGAGCCTATGTATAAGTCGCCGAAGAATTCCGGTCGCAGTCTTTACGTCTGCTACTCTGATACATCCATCATTGCCTTGGTAATTTTTTTAAATTCTACCTAGAGACCATTTCATGACGTGTAGATTATCTTCCTTCAAGATCACTTTGCTTCCTGGTTTAACATTGTGACAGATTTGATTCCATTTGAAGCGGTATTGCAATTCGTTGAGATATTCCTTTGACCAACGTATCAAGAATTCTTGTTTTAGGTGTGCGATCATTTTCCACCTGTTCTGTAGAGTTGTCTTGATCGGTTCTGACCTAGCATCAATTGTGGATGTTAGAGGCTCTCCAATAAGAAAGTGGCCCGGTGTTAGGGCGGTCAAGTCATTCGGATCATTGGACATTGACGTAAGTGGCCTAGAATTCAATATCGCCTCTATCTCTATCATTACAGTTTTTAACTCCTCATAGGTTAACGACGTTGATGCAATGCTTCTATGTAATAGATGTTTAGCAGATTTGACTGCGGCTCCCAAAGTCCACCGAAATGAGGTGCCCTTGGTGGTATAAAATGCAAGTCAATGCCTGTTGTACTGCAACTGGTAGGAATGATTTCTTTTGACTGATCTGAATAGATGATTTCTTTAAGTTCTTGCAATTGATTTTTCGCTCCTTCGAAGTTCGTTGCGTTGTCGCAATAAAGATTGAGACAATGACCTCTTCTGCCTATATAGCGTTTTAGTACAGCGATGAAGGCATCTGTGGTTAGGTTACTAACTACCTCGAGATGGACGGCCTTTGTAGCGAAACAGCAGAATACTGCAACGTATCCCTTGTGGGGTCTTTTGCCTCTTAAACGATAATGGATTGTTATTTGTCCACAAAAATCAACTCCAGAGTTGACAAATGGCCGAGCAGGTTGAACTCTGGCAGCTGGGAGGTTACCCATTAGTTGTGTAAACATTTTCGGTTTTGCCCTTACACAACGAGTGCAGTGCTGTACTATTGATCGTGCAATTGACTTGCCCTTAATAGGCCAAAAGCGTTGTCTAGTGATATTGAGCAATGCTTGCGGACCCACATGTAAGTTTTCTTTGTGAATGTCATTCATTAGCAGCTTAGTGAATTGATGAGCGTATGGCAGCAGCATCGGATGGCGTCCGTCATAAGGTAGCATGGACGCTGCTAGTCTTCCCCCAACACGAACGAGGCCCTTCTCATCAAGGAATGGAGTTAAAGTGCTGAGTGAACTGTTTTTGTTCGATTCATTATATTGACGAATATGGCTGATGTCTTCTTTAAATTCTGCTGCTTGCATATTCTTTATTATGAAATAAAGGGCTTCGTCCAACTCTCCTGTCGTCACCGTGCAACTCTTTATTCCTTGACTATTTAGCCTTCTAGTATTATTCACAAATCGAAATATATAGGCCCAAGTAAAAAATTTTCCAATTTTTGGTGACTGAAGGTGATGGGTAGTTTTATTAGGGTATATAATGGTTACTCGGTTATATAAGAATTTCAGTGGTTATATAAGAGTTTTATAATATTACCAATTGGTGATGTAGTTATATTAGAGTTCTTTAGGTTACTAATGGTTATCGTGGAAGTAAGTTACTAAAGGTTTTATAAGTTGGTGATGGAAATGTTTCAATTACCGATCTATATAACTTAAAGTAACCATTACTAGAAGGTATATAAGAAAGTTTTATAATTGTTTTGATCACAACGTTATAAACTTATTGGTAATAAGTGTTTATTGCGGTATCAGTGGTTACCCTTATATAACTCGATAACTTTTAGTAATTTTGGGTGACTTTAGTAAAAATTGGGAACTTTCGGTAATACATATACCCACTATAAAATATCGTAAATTTTTTTGGTGGCCCTTTAGTAACTACGGTGATCGTTATAAAAACAAATTACTTTTAGTGTCGAATGGAGCCATTATAAAACTGTTTTTTATTTGTATAACATAATATAACCAAAGGGTATATAAGAACACTAACGTCTGTTTTTTGTGACTATAATTAATATATATAACATTACCAAAGGTTACATATTATGACTAAAGGGTATATAAGGACCATTTTCGAAGCATGGTAGTGCCTTTAGTTTATATAATATTTCTATAAGTTTTTTAAGGGTCATTCAGTTTATATAAAACTAGTTGAAGTTTTATAATGGTAAAAGTACAAGCCGCCATTTTTTCATCTGTCCATTGCAGATAAAAAAGAAAATGTCGGTTAAGCCAATTTTTTAAATTGCAGATATATGGCTTCAGTTTTATTTTTATATGAAGAAAATACATCTTTTTAGGTACATAACATTTCTAAAGTATGTTATGTAATTTTTCTGAATTAATGTCACATAAGTGAAAATCTTAAATTTTGTCATATTTAATTAAAATTATTAAATATTGCTTATTTTTGGAGCGGTCTGTATTTTTTGGAAGTATCTATGATGATATTCACAGTAAAATTTCAATTGCAGCTGAATTTCACCACATATATGCCGAAAAGTTGTACTTCTAAAATGTAAAAATATTAAACCCTTACATTATAAAAATACAAAAAAAAAATCGAAATTCTATGTCAAGATAGGTCTCGTAAATATTTGCATATTATTGTTTTATAAAGGTAACGAAAAATAATTTCCTTAACATTTCAATCACTGAAAGTAATCAGTCTGAGAATTCCAAGCGTTCTGGAAACGTTACCTTCACCATTATAAACAAAGTTTATAAAGGTAACCGAAACATTACCGCAACCACTGCTATGACCAAAATAAAATAATCGAGAGCACCTTGGGTTATATAAGGGTTATATAAGAAGTTATATTAAGGTAACTAGAATATTTTGGTTATTCATTTTATAAAACTTTTAGTTGTATAACGTTACCTAAATCAAGTCACGGTAACCTTTATATAATCCTCCATTTAAGCTCTATAAGGGGTTTATAGTGGTTACAAAGACGTTTCGAGTACCAGTCTATATAACTTAAGTTATATAATTTGATATATTATAATAAATTATAATAAAATTGTTTCTTGGGGGGGATGATGCGCTGTAACTTGCGGAATGAATTCCCGTGATTGATGTCAAGAATAGGCTTCTCTAATACCTTGTTCCTGGGTTCATCATTTGTTGTTGCTAATAAAGTTATGCCCTTTCTTTCCAGATTATTTTGCCTCTCTTTTACATATGATGGAGGCCATATTGATTCACTTCCATGTAAGAATGGTGGTCCGTAGAACCAGATATTGCAGGTTGCCAATTTTTCTACAGAAATTCCTCTGGAGAGGACATCAGCTGGATTTTCCTTAGAACTAACATGATGTCATTGTTCAACTATGGATAATGATTAGATGGATGATATCCTGTTTGCCACAAACGTATGAAAAGATGAAGATTCTGCATTTATCCATGCTAGGAGAATCTCGGAATCTGTCCAGTAGTACGTGGGTGTGTCTTTGGCTCTGAGAATTTCCTTTACTCGGTTGGTAAATTGTGCAGCTAGGTTAGCAGCACATAGTTCTAGACGTGGGATTGTTGCCTTCTTTAGTAGAGCTACCCTGGATTTGGCGCACAATAGGCGCACTATAATTAATACCCTTTGGTTGATGGATCGCATGTAGATCGCTGCCCCATACGCCCTTTCGGAGGCATCGGAAAAAGTGTGAATCTGCATTTGTTTGGATGTTTCATGGCCAAAAACATGTCTAGGAACCTGTATGTTTTTCAGATGCCTTAGGTGGTAACGAAATTTCATCCATTTGGTGTGTGAATCTTGAGGTAAGGCCGCATCCCAATCAAGTCGAAGTTGCCATAACTCTTGCAGAAAGATTTTGGCGGTGACTATAACAGGAGCCATCATTCCAAGAGGATCAAACAATTTTGCTATGTCTGATGCTACTATTCGCTTTGACACTCTTTGTTCATTGGCTTCATTGACCCTTATACAAAAATTATCGGTCTTTGGTAGCCATGTCAAACCTAGAGTTTTGATCCGCTCTTCAGTTCATCTGTGAAATCTAATTGCACTTCTTGATCTTCTGGTTTGACGTTTTGAAGAAGTCTAGGATGGTTGGCGCACCATTTTCTCAAAGTAAAGCCTCCTTCGCGAAGCAATTTTGTAAGTTGCTCTTGCATTTCGAGGATTTCCATCATGCTGTTCGATCCCGTAATAACATCGTCATCATAAAAGTCAGTTTTTAAAACCTGAGATCCAAGTGGATAGTTTTCGTGTCGCTCTTGGGCCAACCTTTGCAAGCACTTTGTTGCTAAATATGGAGCTGATGTCGTTCCATATGTAACTGTGCATAGTTGATAGTATCTAAGAGCCTCATTTGGAAGGTTTCTCCAAACTATGATGCGGTATTTTCTATCTTCCTTATCTAGTATTACCTGCCGATACATTTTTTGAATATCAGCGGTAAATACAAATCGTGTCATTCTGAAACGCAGCAGGATGGTGAAGAGTTCATCTTGAATGGTTGGTCCTGCACATAGTACTTCGTTTAGCGATATGTTTGAAGACGTCTTTGCAGATGCATCAAACACGACTCTCAGTGGTGTCGTCGTGCTATCTGGTTTCAATACGTTGTGGTGAGGCAGGAAATAATATGGTGGCTCAATAGTCTCAAGAATGATGGGTTCCATATGTCCTGCCCTTAGATACTCGTTCATAAACTCTGTATATTGACATCGTAAGGTGGGATTCTTAGCTAACCTTTTTTCTAGTGCGAAGAATCGTCTGATGGCTATGTCTTTCGATTCTCCCAGCTTACTTGGGGCGTCAGCGAATGGTAGCTTTACTATATAACGCCCATCGGAACTCCTTCTAGTTGTTTCAGTGAAATGATCTTCACAGCGCTTCTATAACGGAGTGCGATTGGACTTGACTTCCATAGGCTCCTCCAGTTTCCAGAATTTTTCAATTCTTTGATCTATGCTCTCGTCTTCACTACAGATGCTGCATATTGCTGTAGCTAACAAGGCTACAGCAACATGCAGCATCTGTAGTTGATCTTTCCTGAAACTATCCATCCCAATAATGTATTTTGCAGGATTGGTCCATTATTCTTTAATCGTATTTGGCCAATTGACAGTAGCTGGAGGTAGAATTCAGCACCTAGTAAGATATCGATACGTTCTGGCTGGTTGAAATCAGGGTCTGCTAGCTAAATTTTGCGTGGAATAGACCACTTTGACGTGTTAATCAGTTGCGTCGGCTGAGGTGAGATTATATGTGGAAGGATGAATGCCTCCAATCTCGCAGACAAGCCATTTAATGCGGATTGCATTTGTACTCTTATTCTTTTCTGTGTTCGCTGTTTCTTGTCGCCAATGCCTTGGATACACATTGAATCAGTTGATGTATTCAAGTTTAACTTCTTGAATAATCTGTCAGTAATTAGGTTAACTTGCGAACCTGAATCTAATACAGCTCGACCTTCCACACATTTGCCTTGGTTGTTAATCAATTTTATTATAGCTGTACTAAGCAGTGTATATTTTCTTTGACCCTGACTGGTAATGGTTGCTACAGTTGAACACTGATGCACCAACCCTGGTGATATAGATGGTCTGCTAGCTATTTGTATCTGGAATGTATTGGAATCTCTGACTTGTGTTGGTCATGAATGATCTGGTGTAGTTAGATGCACTAAGGTGTTAAGCCGTTGATTACACTTTGTGCATCCTCGAGCATTGCAGCTTGTAGCATTGTGTCCTGATCTGCGAATAACGGATGATATCCTTTGCATACCACACAAGCAGTTTGCCTGATTGATGAGTTGGTGTGTACAACTGATGACAAGGATTTGGCGCTGTTGGATTTTCTCTGAATGCCCTCTGTATGTCTTAGTTTGTTGCCCAGGGCTTCCAGTGATTGAAATCTGTATCTCCCTTGGGTTAGTCAATGATTGTTCATACAAGGTATGAGTGGCTCTATCTAGCCTTTTTATCAAGATATGCAATAATAAGGGGCCCCAGTCAGCAGTTGAGATTTTAAGGTTCTCTAATGCCATGAGATATTCTTGCGTTGTGTCATGCAAATTATTTATTTGTTCGCAGAAGCAGCGTCAGTAGCATGACTTGGCTGTGATAATAGTTTGTTTACCAGGGCAGATACGAGCAGTCTGCGATTTTCATATCTTTCATGGAGCATCTTCCACGCAGCTGTGTAATTGTCTTCAGATAAACTCAAGTGCCTAATGAGTCTTTCAGCTTCACCAACCAAATTCATTTTCAGTTACCACATTTTCTGTACATTTGCCATCTGCTATTTGTGTACCATTTCAGTAAATAGGTCTGCGAACTGACGCCATTTTGAAGAGTCTCCATCTGCACCAAAACTTGGGATTTTAGCAGAGAGACTTACTTGCTGTTTTTGCACCTCTTCTTCGAGCTGAATATAGTCTTCAATCTTATAGCCTACTGTGCTTGGATCATCTGCCAGCTCCCAAATGGAGTGATTATACTCCTCTATTTTGACCCAGTATTGATTTAAGGTCTGGAGTCTAATGTGGTAGTACTGTTCGGGATGATCATCTGACTCGTACGTGTTATCAATAAGACGGCGTAAAGATTGTACGATCCCTCTTTGCCTTCTAATGATTCTAGTTATATCTGCTGAGGCTTCAGACAACACGGAGTAGACTGTTCTTTTGGTGAATTTGACTTGGCTAACGTAATCAGTGGCCTTGATGCAGTTTCTGATGACTTGTCTTCAGATTGAGTTGCGTTATAATCATCGTTGCTGGCTTCGTCTTCCTGGAAGGACTGTAATTGTTCCTCAAAGTGGGTCTTGCATGATTCGTATATGTCGTGTATTTCTTCGTAGTATGCCTTTGCAAAGCACCCTTGCTCCAGAGGAACTTTAGGTAGGGCTCTAATTTTACTGTCATTTGAATCGAAGATGGACCAGAATGATTCCAGTCGTCTCAATCTTTCTTCGTAATACTCCTTGGTTTTTCTGTCGTCTCCGTCTTTTTTGTAGTTTATCAAAACCTTTTGCAGTTTCGTTCCTACAGTGTCCTGCTCCTTCGCTAGCTTCTCCATTACGGCTTCAAGTTGATTGCTCTGAATATAGTTGAACTGCGATTCAAGTGTTTCACCTGAATCACGTCGGGGTCACCAATGTTCAAGAACTATTTTGTTCTCTATGAAAGTTTTAATAAGTCAAGGTGTTACACCTTGGCTTTTGATGAGAGTGCAGCGGCTCTTGTACCACTACACCAAAATTAGATATCTGAAAGGGAAGCTTTTATTAAGTGAACTCAAAATAAAAACAACTGTTTGCTGCTAAAAACAAGACTGATCGTTTATTACAAGCCATATTCAATTTATATTAAAATTGCACTTAACTAAGCAAATCTTAATATGTTCGTCCCTATCATTAATTGCGAAAATCAATACCTACATACATATTCACTAATAATTTAAAATTGCAATAAATTGCTTGGCTATGCAAGGCGATAACAAAAAAAAACCGAATAACGCAATAACTTAAATGTAAAATGCTTGCCTACTTAAATTACAAGCAGGCGAGTAATTCTTGCATTCTTCTCTTGCACCTTTGACTGGGTGTCATATTCATAAAAATATTTGCAATGACACATTGAATGCAAGAATTATTCGCTAGAATTAGCTTTATTGTTTTTGGGGGCAAGCGCCCGCTTATAGAGCAAGTACTTGCTGATTCTATGAGACCGTTGACCTTTTTGCCGAGAGCAAACAGGCACAGTTTTCGTCCAAACGCCATTAACGCAACAGCCATATCCAATGGCACCAATAGACCCAAGTCTTCGAGTTCGAGCTCTTAGCCGAACTCCTTACAAGCAAGCACCACAGCCGCCCATGTATGCATCACCACGAGCACAAGAGCCCAGGCAGTTTAATAATCCACCATATATACATGCTCAACCGCTACGCCCGCCATTTCCACGAAAGGATTCTAGACAACCGGATACATAGGATATGGTACAAAACAACACCTGTAACTTCTGTCAGAAGCGGGGACACACCTGCACGGTGTGTCTAAAACGCAAAAACCACCCCCTTCTGCGCTGTCTGCAGAAGTTATGGGCATGACATTCGTGACTGTAGAAATAGTCAAGCACAGTCTGCAATTCGTTTTACACGAGGACCGCCTAAGAATCCACAACAGTCGGACACGAGCAATATAAAAGGCCCCAGAGTCTTTAACATAAGACATAAATGTGATTTTTGTGGGCGCCGCGGACACAAGATCGACGAATGCCGACAAAAACAAAAATGGGTGGATAAAAAGCAGGGAAACGACAAAGAGCCAACCCAAAACTCCCCGGTTCGACTATAAACCTTACCAGCAATAAACAAGGGTCTTCTCAGCCGCTCTAGACATAGGTCTAAATGGTCAGGCCCAGCTAATAGTGGAAACCGGCGCTGAGATCAGTATAATTCAGAAAAAAGCTATCAAATCTCGCGAGCTAATAAATCCCAACAAGAAATTAACGCTTCAAAGCCCCTTTGGCACCGTAAAAACCTTAGGAAGTTGCCAAGGAAACCTCATGCTAAAAAGAAAATTACCTTGCAACTTTCAGGTGGTAAAAACATCCCAGGTATTTCCGACGACGGCTTGCTAGGAAGTGACTTCCTAGCCAAAAACTGTAATGTTGAGGGACCCAACAAGGTTCTGCGATTTCCTCGCACGGAAACCAATCCAGAAGAGTTTGCTGTTCCATTAGAAACCGCATCGGACAACACGTGTTCACAAAACATAGTCAAAAAGAGACACTGGTAGAAGATATTAAACCCGACGCGGATACACCTCCTACCCCAAAAGTCCTCAAAGCTTCTGAGTCAGAAGAAGTCAGCTGTGACTTACAATAACGCGATAAGGGTGACTTGATTACCGAAGATCCGGCCTGTAAGACTGGACAGCATTAGGTGAATTTAAATGAACCTGTGTGCGTACCAGCAAGGTCTCAGATCGTAGTCAAAGTTCCGTTGCAGTTGCAGGAAGAAATGCTCGGTCTGTCAAAAGAAATAGACGACGGAGTCTTCCTAACAAACAGCTTACTCTCAGCTGGGTTAAACGCAGTTCCCATAGGAATCCTCAACACACGCAGTTCACAAGTAGTCATAAGAGCCCCGGTCAACTAAGCCGTAAAAAGAAACAGCTCCAAGACGCTTGCGGGTCCTCATGAAAACCCCAACGTCAGGCGCTGGCCAGCATACAAAGTCTGCCGTTAGCAACTCCTGCAGATCAACCTGGCCAAGCGCCACTCATATATAAAAGAAATAGGTTAAGAAATAAAATGAATATGGATAATAACAATAGATCTAGATTTAAGAACAATACAAACAGGGCAATAAGCGCCGATCAGACGGCCACCCTACAACATATACGATATCTGTTCCCAAACGATGTCGAACAAGTAGACACCAGTAATCAGCCCCGCCTCACCAGATTAAAGCAAGAACTCAGTCTGGATAAAACTCTAAATACTGAGGAAAAAGCCTCAATAACAAATCTCTGTTACGAATATGATGACATATTCTTTTTAAAAGGTGACAGGCTTACACATACCAATGCCATTCCCCACGACATCCCTCTGGTGCAAGTCCAAGCACCTATTAACCAAAAGATGTACCGGTTACCAGAGACACAGCGAAATGTCATAAACGAGCAACTCCGAGAAGTGCTGGATAACGATATTGTCCAGCTCAGCAAAAGCCCATGGAACTCGCCACTGCTAGTCGTCCCCAAAAAAGCGGGACCAGATGGTGAGAAAAGGTGGCGCGTCGTCGTTGATTTCCGTAAATTGAACGAAAAAACAATTGGCGACGCCTTCCTGCTACCACGGATTGAGGATATCCTCGATCAACTGGGCCACTCACGATATTTTACTACCCTAGATCTAGCCAACGGCTATCATCAGGTACTCGTCGATCCGAAAGATCGAGCAAAAACGGCTTTTAGTACCAACTACGGGCATTATGAATTCAAACGCATGCCGTTCGGGCTCAAAGCAGCCCCGGCCACATTTCAGCGTTTAGTGAATTTCATATTAACTGGCCTACAAGGCCTAGAATGTTTCGTCTACTTAGATGACATCGTCATCTATTGAAAAAGTCTGGCAGACCACAACGAAAAGCTTCGCAAAGTCTTTGACAGGTTGAGAGAAAATAACCTGAAACTTCAACCTGAAAAATGCCAATTTCTCAGGCGCAAGGTAGTGTATCTAGGACACAAATGTTCTAACCAAGGAGCACTACCTGACCCTAGTAAAACGGCATTCGTCCACACTTTCCCCATTCCTAAGACAGTAAGGCAAGTACAATCATTTTTGGGCCTTGCCAATTACTACAGAAAATTCATACCCGATTTTTCAAAAACAGTACGTCCTCAACAAACTTACTCCGAAAGGATGTAAAGTTTAAGTAGACTGAAAATGCCAAGAGGTATTTCAAAGCATTAAGAACGCCTTAATTTCCCCTCCACTCTTAATATATCCCGATTTTTTAAAACCCTATAACCTTACCACAGACGCCCGCAGCGAGGCTCTTGAAGCAGTTCTCTCTCGAGGAGAGGTAGGAAGTGACCAGCCCATTGCCTATGCCAGCCGTACCCTGAACAAAGCCGAACGTAACTATTCCACGATTGAGAAAGAGTTACTGGCTATAGTTTGGGCGACTAAAAATTTCAGGTGTTATCTGCAAGGCCGAGAGTTCCCGGCCTATACAGATCACAAAACACTCAAGGGGGTCTTCAATGTTAAGGACCCCACATCCCGTCTGGTGAGATTTCACCATAAACTTTCCGAGTTCAATTCTAAAATTGAGTATAAGCTTGGAAAGTACAACACGAATGCCCACGCTTTAAGCCGCATTCCACGAGATAATGGCAAAGACAAGGAAACTACAACCTTCATGGAAGAAGCAATAGTCCACCACCAAATGGACTCGGATATAGTGGAGGAAAAACACTCATCGAACCTCAAGGGGTGTCTGCAATGCAATGCAGTAACAAGAACCCATGGACGAAACATTCAGAAAAGTGGAACAAATTCAGACAGCCAGGCCAAACCAATAGAACAACAAGAGCAAACTCATTATTCAGAAGAGGCTGCCGACCTTGATAGTCCACCTAGTACCAGTCCACAAATTATAGACGAAACTCGTCCCCCTGAAGTAATCACAAGCCCAGAGGAGATTCAATTAATCTTAAATGATTATCATGATTCTCTCTTTGGCGGCCATCAGCGAGTGATAAAAACCTATAAACGGATTCGAAGAAAGTACTGGTGGAGGCACATGCTTAGTGACATCAAAAAGTACATTAAGCGGTGTGCCAAAATGCCAAACCATGAAACCCTCACCACAGTATAAAATGCCAATGGTGATTACAGACGTAGCAGAACATCCATTCGATAAAATCTATCTAGATATAGTCGGCCCACTAGAGCAGACAGAATCCGGAAACAAATATATATTAACGTTTCAGGATAACCTCACGAAGTTCGTAGATTGGTATGCCATACCGAATGGGGAAGCTATAACGGTAGTGCAAATTTTTTTCGACGAAATCGTCACACGCTACCGCATTCCCAAAGAATAGTCACCGATCAGGAAAGTAATTTCCTGAGTGACCTATTCAAAAAGGTATGCAAACTCCTTAGGATAAATAAGCTGCAAACCTCAGCTGATCATCCCCAATCAAATGGAACACTCGAACGTGCACATAGACCATTGATTGAATATCTACGATCTATAGTAGACGAAAATTCCAGGTCATGGAATAGTTATGTGTGAACCGCTGCTTTCGTGTACAATAACAGTGTACACGAAGGGACAAAATTAGCTCCCATGGACTGCCTTTACGGCTTTAGAGCGGACCAACTTAAGGCGAGACCCTGAACCCGTGTATAACCATGAGAGCTACTACCATATTCTCAGGTACAAGCTTCAGAAGTCTTATGCCATGGCAAGGAAAAATCTTCTGATGAGTAAACAGCGCTCGAAAAATTACTATGACAAAGCTGTACGTCCCCTGACATTTCACAGAGGAGACCAGGTTATACTCAAGAGCGAGAGTCGTAAACATAAGCTCTCCCAGATTTCGGTAGGACCCTATACGGTAACCGGCATCCCCAGTTCAGGAAACACAACAATTAAAATTCGTAAACGAGAGGTGACGGTACACTACAATCGCCTAAAACCTTTCTACAAATAACATGGGGTCAATATAATCTAAGTAATCCTAAGGTACATATATAATAGCATGTAAGCTACAAAGTCAACAGAAAACCCATTTTAATATCCTATCCTATCCTCTCCTAGATAACAATGCGGTCAATAATTTTCTACGGACTGTTCCTGACCATAATAGGAGCCCTCGCGGAGGAACATTACTCTATAACGCCCCTAAATAATACGGGAGTACTATTTGAGGACCTTGGAAGCCTATCAGTTTACCACGACACTTGGAGCGTCATCACTGAGTTAGATCTGGGCGAGTTGGACAATCAGACAAAACTGGCGGAACGTGCGGAACACTACATTCATCAATTATGTGGTAACAAATCTTTTGATCAAGATCTATGTACCCTACAAACCAAACATGTACATGCCCTGATGGAAAACATCAAGAGACGCACCAATGTCATTAAAGAGGCAGTGCCTAAATCACGCAAGCCCCGATTCATCTTTGATGGATAGGTAATGCGATGCACTATCTCTTTGGCACTATGGATAGCGGAAACGCACAAGAGGTGTACAGCCGACTAAGCGAATTAGAGGTAAATACTCAAACCTTAGCTGATCTGGAAAAGCAACAGATCAGCGTAATAAAAACCACGTTTGAACAAATTCAAAAACCTCTCTCCTCACTGTCTGAACGATAACATCAGATAACCAATCAGATTAACCATCTGCAGAACACAACGGATGATTTGATAGCCCACCAAATAAGACAAGAGATCGTTTCTAGCCTGACACTACAAATGATAGAGTTGGAATTTAGACAACAAGCTCTACTGGACATAATAGTGTCCAGCAGAAATAATCAAATACATCCCCTTTTAATTTCCCCGAATCTCTTCCTAGAAATTTATCACAAATCTCACTCCACTTGTCCCAATCTACAGGACTGTTTGTCAGTTCTGTATCAAACAGCTGATGTTACGACACATTTGTTACAGGACAAATTAGTTATCCGAATCAAACTTCCCATATTTAATATTCCCAGGATGAAAATCCAACAGATTAGATTTTTTCCCATACGGGTGGATTCAAACCACTCATTAATATCTGACATCGGATTTTCCCATGTGGCAAGTCAGGAATTTCTGTTGCTGAGGCCAGAAAACCTGAGACCTGTCAAAAAAATGTCAAAGGGAATCGATGAGGATACGTGGGTTGTTAAGCTGAATACACCAATCACCAAGGCTACAAAAACAGATGAATGTGTTATCAAACTTCTATTCAATCCACTGGACGAACACCCACAGTATAGCATCAGAGTTCAAGTTCCCCCAAGGGACACACTAATTAAGCTCAATAGACCAAATTCGTGGCTGTACTCCTTAATAGAAACCACTATAGTACATATAACCTGTACTCAATAGTTACTCACTCATCGTCTTACAGGACAAGGCATCATAACAATCAACACACCTTGCTCCTTTCAAATAGGGCCTCATACACTTTATTATGAAGCAGAAAATCTGCATGCGCTTAAAATCCTCCAACCAACCTACTTCCCAGGCACAAACGAAACTCAAAAGGTATTGGCAGACTATATATCCAAAGTACTCGCTCCTAAAAACATTGAGAAACACCCAACATTACTCCTCGGAGATGATACAAACCAACGTATCCACCTAGATACAAAATCTCTAGTCGAAATATGTCATACCGGCATTTATGGCATGGGTTGCGAAATGTAGAAGACAGCCCACAACTGAAAATACCCCCATGGAACCGGTTTACGCAACACCCCAAGAAAAATTAAAACGTACCCAAAGTCTCTCTAAAGCGAAATCTATACAATTAGTATAAGTCAAGCACCGCAATACCCATTTTTGTCTTTCCCTTTTTCTTCGCTATTGTTCTGTTACAAGCACATCCCTCTCTCCTTTTACTACACTGGCTGATAGAAAATAAGTGAAATAAAAACTAGACATTAAGAGATAGAAAATATATTTCAAAAGATACAAACAAAGCTCTAGGAATTAAAAAAGAAGAGAAAGAAAAACATAATATAATAGAACTAAAACAAACATATAACCAGGTAAAATATAATCAAAACTTAATTTAAAAAAAAAGGTTATTAATAGTAATAAATAATAAATAACTAATATTCAGTAACATTAAGTAGTACATAGGAATAATTAACTAACTAGTAAGATATAGACATAAATACCTAGGTTATACTACATAGAAATAGACTAGAATTGTAACGTACTAAAAGTTTAAATAGAAACGAGCGACAAAAAATAGTAGAAGAGAAAATATAAAAACAACCAAAAAATATATTTCTATGCAAGAAAAAAATAAGGCGTCATTGCAAACGAATTAGTAAAATTAAAGAAAAAAGGCCTTAAAAGTAGATATAAATAAATAAATATAAGAATAAATAAGAATAGATAAGACTATTCGATTAAGGAAACTTCATACTATATTTGCAAGGAAAGCAAAATGAAAACGAGAATTAACAGATACCCACCAAGATAGTCCTTAGGTATAAACGAAAATTCTTTAATAAATAAAACAGGTGAGATAGAAACCTAGCGAAAATGTTACAAACACGAAAATCACGATAGTTTATTAACAAGGGTAAAAGTATAAAACTATATATAAGAAAGAAATTATACATATATGTGTACTTTCATAAAACCAAAATCAGAACGACCCCCTAACACAAAAATTCTAAAATCCCCCTCTTATCTAAAAAGTTAGTTTCTATAACATTATCGGTATTCAACTCATTCATAAAATTAGAAAACTAGAAAAACATGTAAAAAAAAGAAAAAGAAAAATAAACAAAAAAAAGTTATTTTTAAACGGTATTAGATATATGTAAATTTAAGCAAAAGTAACTTCAAAAGTAGATATAAACAAACAAATCAATAAGTAGAACTAGATAAGATAATAGGATTAAGAAAACACTAAATTACATAAAAAAAACAACGTAAGATTGGAATTAGCGAACGCTTAGAAAAATATATAAAAGCATTACACATTCCAGTAAAAACAACCAAAAATTATACATACATATGTATATTTTTGCAAAGCAAGAGCAAAGACCCAACCAAAACCGACCAAGTATTCAGCTCTCTCAAAGAAAAAAAAAGCCAACAGCAGTCTCAACACCGAAACCGCTATACAACACAAAAAAACTCTCAATTCCCTGCGAAGAACCACAAGCTATATAAGTAACAATAGATATAGGGATAACAGCAATGAAAAACAATAGACTTAGAATTTACATTTTTTTTATTATAAAGCAAAACTAAGGCAAAACATAATTTAGAAAAGCCAACTACAAAAAAATTATTAATGAAACTTAATTAAAGAAAGTTTTTTTTTCCTCTTTTGCCGCGGGGAGCCGTCAAGATAAACGATCCGGGCCGTCCGTGGCTGCTGCAAGAGAAAAGAAAATATTTATTTAAAAAAAAGAGAAATTCAAATGAAAGGAGAAATTACCCAGTTCAGCCTCATAGGGCGGGAGAGCGTCCCAGTCTTCCTCGGGCAGTGCCAAGCTCCTCACATGGAGGACCCCAATCCTCCTTAGCAGGCGACACGTCCCAGTTCTCTACACTCGAAACCGGACTGGACTCTGCACCTGGAACATCCCAGTCAAACCCAGGAGGATTGTTGGCCCAAGCGACCACGTCATCGCCATCTAGCATGTAGCTCGAGTGGGTCCTACACACCAGGCAGGTACACCAGCCGACCTCTCCCGACAATACTAGGGTTGCTCCTAAAAAGAAAAAAAAACAGTAGTTAGAACCAATGAAGAGTTATTGTTCAGCACAAAATAAACTTACTTAAAGGCACCCAGGAACTCCCGTTATGAGGAGATAGGCAGAGCTCCACCCGGTGAAAGCTATCCACATCGGCAGGAGCAGACCAGATGCAAATATCTGGGCGCCCATCCCTGCGCAGCAACAGCCGGATTAACCCCCTCCACCTGGGAGCCACGCTCTGCACTAAGATACCCAGTTCCCTAACACAATGGGGCCTGGAGCAGACGTAGGGAGTACACGGTCCAATTATTTCTCCGAATTCCATTTTAGCAAGACTGTGAAGATAATCACAGAAATCGCTCCATATAAAGGGCAAAACCCCTAACGTTAACAAAAAACCAATGGAGATACGATTAAAATGTGTCAGGCCCTTATCTCCGTGAATCCCACGCAACCCCAGTAGCAAAGGTAGCTGTTTTTATTTTTTTTCATTCTTTCAAATCACACAATATGAGCTCCATACGACACAAATTGCAATTTATGCATTTTGTATGTATGTAGCTACAAGAACACAGATCTCAAATATTTTTTTTCTCTATTTTCAATGTATCAGACCCCGACGCTACGGACCCATGGCATTCTTTTTATTTTTTTAATTACTTTTAAGGAGTACGATATCAAATTCATTTCAATTTGATAAAACACCCCATACAGAATCTATGTACACCCACACAATTATTTTTCGAGAATTATTCCTCTTCAAAGAATAATTCTCTTTTTCGCGGGGGGAAGGAATGTTATGTATAAAAAACCTAGGTACATATATGTACCATACGTACATGTATGTATAAATATGTAGATATATAAAACTTTAGGACCTAACATGTAAAGTTTTCCAAAAAATAATTAATAAGCCCTATATATCTGAAAAACCTTGGGCATTTAAAAAAGAAAATCAGAAAATCAGAAATTCCAATAAACTAATCATGCACAAAACATGATTAGTTTATCTTCCAGAAAGGGTGAAGAAAATTGCATCAGCGACGGAGGCATTTGTGAGCGCTATTGCAGATCAAAACTTACAACAATCGTTAAGGCTAGCAGGAAAGAAATCAACAGCAGAAGCACTAGCCTATGCATTAGCGTATGAATCCGCCAGCCAAGCTTCACGGAGTGCAGTACGAGTGAGAGAAATTTCAGTGGAAGAATGTACTTGCAACAGAGCGTAATCATCACAGAGCCCGCTTTCACGTGGTGTCCTTCGATGCTGGAATTGTAATAGACCAGGGCACCTTCAAAGAGACTGCAGGAAACGTCGAAGAGTGTAATTACCAGAAGATGAGGGGAAAGAAGAATGCCAAGAATGTTGAGCCAGGAACAAGCTATTCGTATAGAGACTAGATATCAAGCAGCGACTAGTCGCATCACCTCTCCTGTTGAGCAGTCGGAAAACTAGTAAAAACCAACTTTGTGGGCAGAAGTTGGCTGGCGGAATCGACAGCCCCGATGTTATCATTCAAGTAGGCCAGTTGCAGAGAAATAATAGCAGTCTTGTTATATATGGAAGTGTAGGAAAAACTAACTGCGCGGTCACTATTGATACTGGAACTTCGAAATCAATTATTAGAGTAGATATTGTTAAGAACAAATGTCTTCACAACACCACCAAATATCTACTAAGGACAGCAACTGGAGCAGCAGCACAGGTGTTTGGAGAAATAACTTTAGATATTCAACTAGGCGAACTACTATTTCCTCACACTTTCCTGGTTTCAGACATAATGGATGAATACATTCTTGGAATAGACTTCATGACCACATACAAAATAAATCTGGATGTCGGAGAGCGGATTCTCAAATATGGGAATATAGAAATTCCAATGAGATGAGGAGACGGAACAGATTATCCTGCGAAAGTAAGGACGATAGTCTGCGAAAATGTTACTCTTTCGCCATGCTCCGAGACACTAATATGGACAAAGCGTACTGATGACATCGGAACCTGCCGATTCTATCTCCGAAAAAGAGGCACAACTAAAAGAATGTGCTATAATTGTAAATTGTGAACCCGTTTACCAAATCTTCACTTTGGATAATGGTAGTAATGTGAAGGAGACAAAACCTATACTAGCTACTACCCAACAGGTTCAGAAACTTCTTTCGTCCAGTGCCTGAAGTGAACAACAACACAACGATGCCAAAGAGGTGATCGATGAATTTTCGGAATTATTTGCAATGAATGATGATGACTATGGTAAAACAAATCTTGTCCAGCATTGGATCGATACAGGAGATTCCAGGCCCATTCGGCAGACACCACGGAGATTGCCATTAACCAAACAACCAGAAGTTGCAGATATGATGAACACCATGAAGAAACAAGGCATAATAGAGGAATCTAACAGTCCTTGGACATCGTCGGTTGCTCTGGTCAGAAAAAAAAGATGGCAGCGCCCGATTCTGTGTAGACTACCGCCAACTAAATAACGTGACGAGAAAAGATAGCTATCCATTACCAAGGATTGATGACCCGTTGGATGCCCTTTCCAGAGCGCAATGGTTTTCCACGCTGGATTTGAAGAGTGGTTACTGGCAAGTGGAAATATATCGCGAAGACCGAGAGAAAACGGCTTTCTCAGTTGGCAGTGGCTTATGGCAATTCAAAGTAATGCCATTTGGGTTATGTGATGCTCCAGCCACATTCGAACGACTAATGGAAGGTGTTCTACGTGGTTTAACTTCGAAAACATGTCTTGTCTACTTGCATGACATAATAGTAATCGGAAGGACATTCAAGGAACATAAAAACAACTTACGGGACGTAGTTCAAAGACTCAAAGATGCAAAATTGAAGCTCAGCTCAGTGTGAGTAAATGTGCTCTATTCAAAAACGAAGTTAAATATTTAGGGCACATAGTTTCATCCCAAGGAGTAAGAACCGATCCAGAGAAGATAGAAGCCGTCAAAAATTGGCCAGTTCCAAAGGCGATTCGTGAAAGGTTTTGCAGATATAGGAAGTAGCCTACATCAACTTACAGAAAATATATCGTCGGATAAATGCAACGAAAGTTTTGAAAATTTGAAGCAACAGCTCTGTGAAGCTCCAGTACTTCACTATCCAAAGCAGGGAAAAACATCTATATTGCCAGCAATGAAGGTATTGGTGCAGTGCTTTCGCAGGAGGAGAATGGTCAAGAAGTTCCAGTAGGTTACTATAGCAAAGCACTTTCAAAATCAGAGAAAAATTATTGTGCTACAAGAAAAGAGCTACTTGCCATTGTAAGTGCAACAAAGCATTTTCACAAATATCTCTACGGGCAGAAATTCATCCTTCGTACCGACCATGCAGCGCTTAAATGGCTTCTGCAGTTTAAGAATCCTGAGGGACAAGAGGCGAGATGGATAGAGCGACTCCAGGCTTATGATTTTGAAATACAACACCGAAGAGGTCGTATCCATGGAAATGCAGACGGCCATTCGCGACGTCCATGCAATCTTGAATGCAAACATTGCGCCCGGATTGCAAAACAAGAACAACAGCAGTTATACAGTTGGTTACCGTGGAACCATCTACAGGTTGGGACAACGAGGACCTGCCAACAGCACAACGAGAAGATCCGGACATTTCACCCATTCCTGCTTGGAAAGAAAACATGGAAAGACCAGACTGGAAGAATATTTCAGAACGGAGTGAGAAGCTGAAAAGTTACTGGGCTCAATGGAACACTCTTCATGTTGAATGTGGTATATTAAAACGTAAGTGGGAAGCACCTAATGGCGAATCTTTCCGAATGCAGGTAGTCGTGCCGGCATCAAACGTCAAAGATGTTCTAGAAGAAATGCAAGGTGGAACCTTTGGAGGACATTTGGGAGTGAATAAAACCATTTCCAAGAAACGAGAAAGGTTTTATTGGCTACATATGCGAGAAGATGTGGAGGAGTGGTGCCGCAGATGTACTGTCTGTACTTCTTGCAAATGGCCGCAACACAGATGCAGAGGAGAAATGCATAAGTATAATGTCGGCCTTTGAAAGGATAGCTGTGGACATCGCTGGATCTTTTCCAGAAACGGATGGCGGTAATCGTTATATATTAGTTGCCATTGACTATTTCAGTAAATGGGCTGAAGCCTATGCAATCCCTAATCAAGAGGCAACCACAGTTGCGGAACAAATAATAACGAATTGAGTCAGTAGGTTTGGTGTGCCTCACGAACTTCATTCGGACCAAGGACGGAACTTCGAATGGCGGACTTTCCAGGAGATGTGTAAGATGTTGGAAATAAGAAAAACCAGAACAACTCCTCTACACCCACAATCTGATGGCATGGTAGAGCGCTTCAACAGAACATTGATCGAGCATCTAAAGAAAGTAGTTGACTATCGCGATTGGGATCGACATATTCCTATATTCCTAATGGCTTATAGATCAGCTGTTCATAACACTACCGACAAACCCCAGCTAAGGTCATATTCTGAAGGGAGATGCGTTTACCTAGCGACCTCAAATTTGGTACCACCAGAGGTGAACAAAAGTCATCAGAAGACTACGTATCGGAGCTCAAACAACAATTAGCTGATGTACACAAAGTCAGGAGAACGAAATTAGCAACAAAGATTAATCGGATGAAGACCCGCTATGACTTACGTGCTAATTCCTCAGGATTTAACGAAGGTGATCTTGTTTGGCTGTACAACCCGAAACGACGTAAGGGACGTTCTCCAAAACTGCAACAACACTGAAAAGGACCGTATTCAGTAGTAACTAGAATTAATGACGTGGTATACAGGATTCAGCGTGGCACAAGAGGTAAGCGTAAAATTGTTCATTTGGACCGCTTGTGTCAATACTACGAGCATCAAGACCGTAGACCACCTGTTGTTCGGGACGAACAAATTTAAGAAGGGGGCAGTGTTACGTGCAACAGAAAGAGACAACTGGTGACATCTACTGGCAATGGAGAGTAAACGACTTCAGGTTCGGAGAATCGATTATGGACTCTTCGGGAAGGTTCAGGAATAGAATGAATAGAGTAGTCTGGAATAGAAACACTCCAGAATAATCCGGCGAGTTTCTAGGGTATAAATATATCAGTTGTCATCTGCAGAAAAAGAGTCTTGTCTTAGACGTTGCAGTGTTAACAAGCGAAAGTAATAAACAGGCGGAAGTGTTGTAATTGGATTGCAATAATTGAAAGTACAGTGCTAGCGATAATTAAAGTTAAGTTGATTAAATGAATGTTTGTGAATTTTATATGATTAGAGTGAAATAAAGAGCTTGTATATTAATTATTTAATATTGTGTTTTAAATAACGAACCAAAGGCCACGCTCGCAACAATATGATTCATCAACACATTACGCCTGCCTTCCTAAACCAGGTAAACGTAATGTTCATGTACTCATTACTAATTCATTCCAAGTAATGTTGACAGTAAACATTAACTAAGTCAGGCATTCCCATTCTCCCCCCCCGGGATTATTTCTGTTTTCCATCATTAAACTGCGTATCTACTCTTCTCTGAACTGCTGTACGGCCTTATAGTTTCATCCCGTTTTTCCTGCTCATCTTCGCTCGAACTCATAACCAATATATTTTAAAATGCAGTTTCTTGAAGTTTTTCTCCTATGAGGACAACAAAATGGCTACTATGTTGTGGCTGTGTTGGAAGCATCTCTTTTTCCAGTATACCATTTCTGAATGTTAAATTGGTGGCAATTTAATAAAATTTCGGCCGTATTGAATGTTCAACTTAATTGAATAAAAATGTTAACTGACGTTTTTATCGAAACGATACAATATTTGTAATAATACTAGGAATACAAAATTAATCTCTTCTCACAAAAATATATGCTACCTCTTATCTCTGTTATTGACAATTCTACTCTAACTTCTTCTCAATACAAAATACATTTTTCTTATCGTTGCACTATTCTTTTAAAAAAGCTAACATAAGGAAATATAACCTACAATCCAATTTTCAATCTGGATACAGTGGGCTGTAAATTCAATACAGAAGATGCAAGCTCTGCAAGAAAAGCTTTTATGATTGCATCCAAACTTTCAGATTGAGCTTTCAAATATTGGTTCGCAAAGCAAGCTTAATCTTGTCATCTCTTTAGGCTTTATTACTTTATGCTTAAACACAGTCGCACGACAGCCCTTCTAAGATATCTGATGATCTTCGCTTCTCTATGAATTCTGATATGACTTTTTTAGATTTCTTCAAAGCTTTCGATAAAGTCAATGACTCACTCATATACAAATCTAAAAGATTGTGTGTAGAGAATTCAATGGTTCTTGAATTCCTACAATGTGTGGAGAGATCGAAAAGTACTTTGAATAAAACTCACGGCTTTCGATTTTAACTCTGAATTTTTATTTTACCAGTAACTTAATTTATATACAAAAAACGATAAATGAAATATTAAAGAATCGGACCATGAATAATAAAACATTAAGAAATTAGAATTCGAAAATGACATTAAAGAAATAACAAAATATTGTTACGTGCAATAGAAAGAGACAACTGGTGACCTCTCCTGGCAATGGAGAGTAAACAGCTTCAGGTTCGATGATGGAATCTTCGGGAAAGTTCAAGAATAGAATGAATAGAATAGTCAAGAAGCTTCTGAAATAGAACACTCCAGAATAATCTGGAGAGTTCCTAGGGTATAAATATAACAGTTATCACCGCCAGAAAAAGAGTCTTGTCTTAGACGTTGCAGTGTTAACAAGCGAAAGTAATAAACGGGCGAAAGTGTTGTAATTGGATTGCAATAATTGAAAGTACAGTATTAGCGATAATTAACGTTGAGTTGATTAACTGAAGGTTTATGAATTTTATAAGATTAGAGTGAAATAAAGAACTTTTATATTAAATATTTAATATTGTGTTTTAAATAACGAACCAAAGGCCACGCCCACGCTCGCAACAACTGGTGTCAGAAGTGGGATAAATTCGCGAAATAAAGCGGTGGCAATTGACTGAAAAATTCAAAGCGTTAAATTTTGAAAGTTCTGGAAAATAATTTATATTCAACTGTGAGTAAATTGCTACAGTAATGGGGCGCAAAGTGGAGGAGCTTCGAATACAGGGCAAGCTTTGATAGAGGAAGAAAAGAATCCTGAGGCATTTGTTTTCGAAGAGAGCTTGGAAGAAACCGATGCCTGCGATGAAAATGGAACATCTTTTGAGAAATTTAATGAGCAAAAGGGAAGCCCGTTTTGATGAACAAAAGAATTCTCTCGAGGAACAGAAGAAATCTATGGACGAACAAAAGAATTCTCTCGAGGAACAAAAGAATTCTCTCGAGGAACACAAGAAATCTATGGAAGGTGTCTGTACGAGCAAAAGGGTGCTTTTGAGGAACAAAAGAATTCTCTGGAATTCCGTTGGGATGAACAAAAGAGTTCTCTGGAATTCCGTTGGGATGAACAAAAGAATTGTCTGCATAATGATCTAGGAACTCATTTGGAGGAACAGAAGAATTATCTGAAAGGTTCATTAGACGACCAAAATGTGAAAATTGAAGAAATCCAGCAGGAAGTGTTGGAGGTTCGACAACAAGTGTCGGGAGTACAACAAAATGTCACGGAATAGATTGACAGTTTTAAAGCAGATCTGGAAAGAATAAAGCATCGTCATCCTCTAAACGTAGCCGCTGAAATAACCGGCGCAGGTAGAATGAAACGTCCCATATTTGATGGACAAAATTCGTGGCATATCTTCAAGAGACAATTCGAGGTATCTTCATAGGTAAATGGATGAAATGATGAATACAAAGCTATAGCTCTGGTGTTAGCACTTCGAGGTCCTGCGTCAGAACTCTTACAAACTGTAGCGATTGAAAATCGATGTGATTACTCTTCATTAATACAGGCACCAGACCAGCTTCGCGGAGTGCAGGACGAATGAGAGACATTTCGGTGGACGAATGTACTTGTAATAGAATGCAGTCATCCCAGAGCTCACCTTTGCGTGGTCTCCTTCGATGCTGGAATTGTAATAGACCAGGACATCTCCAAAGAGACTGCAGAAAACGCCGCCGAGTGGAATCTCTAGATGAAGAGAGGAAAGTAGAATTGCAAAGATATCGAGCTGAGCAGCAGACTTGCAATTGATTGCAGTTATCACTGAGTACCCCTTCACGTAGTGTTCTTCGATGTTCGGATTGTAATAAATTGAGACACCTTCAAAGCGACTGCAGGAAACGCCGTCGAAAGGAATCAACAGAAAAGAAAGGGAGAGAAGAATGTCCAAGTTGGCGAGCTAGAGAGCAAACTATTCTTAGGGAGACTAGAATCCAACCTTATGGCTTTGGCAGCCAACATTGGAAAGGCCATATCCATAAAAATGCAGAAGCCTTGGTACAACGTCCATGCGAACCCGAATGTAAGCATTACGGCACCGAGAAAAAAAATGAGAAAACAGCTACTATACAGTTGGTAACTGTGGAACCATCAACAGGTTGGGATATCGTGAGTTTGCGAATAGCGCAACGAGAAGATCCGGACATTTTGCCTATTCTTGCTTAGAAAGCAGACATAGAAAAACCAGAATGGAAGGATATTTTGAGGATGAGTGAAAAGCTACTGGGCTCAATGGAATTCTCTTCATGTTGAATGCGGTATATTAAAACGCAAGTGGGAAGCATCTAACGGTAAATCGTTCCAAATGCAAATAGTCGTGCCGGCATCAAAGGTCAACGATATTCTAGTTAAAATGCATCGTGGAACATCTGGAGAACATTTGGGAGTGAATAAAACAATTTCTAAAATACGAGAAAAGAATTATTGGCTACATATGCGGGAGGATGTAGAGAAGTGGTGTCGCAGATGCACTGTCTGTGCTTCTTACAAAGGGCTGCCACATTAGCAGCAGAAAGGAAATATATAAGTGTAATGTCAGAGCCCCATTGAAATGAGAGCTGATGTACAGGGGGCCACGAGGGCCAAATTAGCAGTAAGTACCAATCGGATGAGGACCCGTTATTACTTACGTGCGAATTCAGCAGGATTCAATAAAGGTGATCTTGTTTGGCTATACAACCCGAACCGACGTAAGGGACGTTTTCCAAAATCACAACAACACTGGGAGGAACCGTATTCAGTAGTAACTAGAATAAATGACGTAGTATACAGGATTCACTGTGGTACATGAGACAAACGAAAAATCATCCATCTGGGTCGCTTGTGTCAATACTACGAGCATCAAGACCGTTAACCACCTGTTGTTCGTGACGCAAAATTTTAAGAAGGGGTAGTGTTACGTGCAATAGAAAGAGACCACTGGTGACATCTACTGGCAATAGAGAGTAAACAGCTGCAGGTTCGATGATGGAATCTTCGGGAAGGTTCAGGAATAGAATGAATAGAATAGTCAAGAAGCTTCTGGAATAGAACACTCCAGATTAATCTGGAGAGTTTCTAGGGCATAAATATAACAGTTATTACCGCCAGAAAAAGTGTTGTAATTGGATTGCGATAATTGAAAGTACAGTATTAGCGATAATTAAAGTTGAGTTGATTAATTGAAGGTTTATGAATTTTGTATGATTAGAGTGAAATAAAGGACTTGTATATTAAATATTTAATATTGTGTTTTAAATAACGAACTAAAGGCCACGCTCGCAACAATATTAAGAAATTGTAACAAGAAAGAAATGCAGATGCGCATTATATTACATCACAATAAATCCTTCGCCAATGCTATATGTAGGTAGGTTAACAAAGAAAGCACGCGGAAATGTAAACAAAATGTAATTGATTATTGCAATTGCGAGTGAAGCTCGAATTACTGACTTATTTTATTGGGTCATAGCATTGATTATACTTTATAATCAATGGTCATAGAGATGAATTTAGTGTGATTTTTTACACATTGAACTAATAAAATGAAAAAGTTATTGTTCTGCACTGAACATATTGTTTAATTTCTCTAGTGATACTTGCAAGCTTATTTGGTCATATTTGGAAAACCGTTAGCAAAAGGTCTGTTGTGGTCAGTGGTGTGTATTCCTCTGAATTTTTGAATTTTTGCCTGTATGTAGTAGTGTTCCGAACTGGTCAATTCTCAGGCCTCTGCTACTTTCAGTGTTCATAAATGATATATCTTCAGTCATCTTAAATTTTAAATTGCACTTGTATGCTGATAATTGCCAGCTATATATTTCAAAACCGTGTGGATTGATGGAGGATGCATGCTGTATGTAGAGTGATTGAAGACCTCGGATCAATTCTTGGATCCTTATTGGCAATACAGAATAAGCTTCTTATAAATGCGTTAAATTCTAAGGCAACTCTTTTATACAGAATTAATCTAGCCACCACAGACTTTCCCGAACTAATGTTAGATGATACTCCAATTCCATATAATAGGTCGGCAAGGAATCTTGGTGCCTAGCTCTATTTGAAAAATTATTGTTTTCTCGATCCAGTAGAACTGTGGCGTTGATTGTGCCAAGTTTTATTTATCGTGTAATTGAACGTCAATTTTATATCTATGCTACCAGGATGTGGAATACTCTACCTTTGGAGATCGGGACGCGTAGTAGCGGTGATTTCAGGGGCAAGATAGTAGACAATTTTTCTTAGTAGTTAATAACCTTTCTAATATTACCACACATTTAGTTTATTATACTCTAGATGAATTCATAGGGTATACTAAGTTTGTCATTCCGTTTATAACAACTAGAAATAATGATGGTAGAGCAAATATTTAAGGTTAATTTGATTTTTGCATGTCTTTCCATCCGCACGATAACTCAAGAACATGTGTACTTAGAGAGCTGAACTTTTCCACATGCATTTTTTAAAAAAAAATAATTAAGTTAGAAAATGGGACAAAGCGGGTAACTGCTTCTTACGGTTGCCATACAAAAATTTCGTTTTTCATTATACATTTGGACAGAGAGCTGAAATTTGGTACATGGTGTTTTCATAGTGATAGCAAATAAAATTTCAAAACTGGACTAAATCGGACAACACTTTCTTGGTGTATTGCCATATAAACATGTAGGTTTTTTACGTATACTCTGAAAACGATCAGTTCTAGACATTTGTATTGCACTAAAAAGTTCTTCAGAATATGAAATTCGATTAAATTGACTATCATAATTTTTACTGTCCGACGAATCACTCTAGAAATATATATGCGAAAAACTACTTCAACGAACAAATTTGCACTGATGACCATATAAAATTACAGTCATGTAGGGTAGCAGTGGCGAACCTTTTTATGGGCCAGAAAATTACAAATATTACTAATCGTGTATTTGCTGGCGTGCTGGACAGTTTTTAATTAAGAAAAATTTATAAAAATATAGGTATTTCAGCATTTTATTTAGACAATTTTAAAAATCAATATACAAAAACTAAACTAAACATATATTATGCTTTTATTCATAATCATTTTACCTTGTAAACTGAGGAAAAATCCCTTGTTTAAATAAAAACTTTTCAGTTAATGTAAAATTTTGATTTTGTAAAAATAGTATTATTGTATACGCAACTGTTTAAATTCATCACGGTTTCAAACCTAATTCAAATCATTAGTCGTAGTTAACTTTTAAAAACACTTAAATCATGGAATATTTTCGGTTCTAACACTTTCCATGCTTGATTCAAACATAAAAAATTACAATTTCATTATAGATAGACCATGAAATTGTCAAAAACATGCTTAAAAAAGAACGAACAAATTACAAGGTCTGAATTTAAGAAATGCTAACATTTCATTGTCAATATAAATAATATGCGTGTTATATCGCCTTGTTAGCGAACGACTAAGGTTTTTGAATTGAAGACTCTAAGCTTAGTTGTGATGAGTACATTTCGTGATCAATTAAGCATGAAAGTTGTTAATCTACTACGAAAAAGTCCACAAATCGTATTTTCACCGTTCGATCCATTCATTGCATTTGCCGGAAATGCGATTTCGAGTTTTGTGCCATTCAAATTTTGCTAAAAAACAGAAAAATGCAACAAATTCGACTTTTTGTTTCATTCAATTAATTTTTCTTAACAGTGCAAGTGCAGTGCGATTCAATCTGGTTCCTCATTTAGTGACAAGTTTCATATAAAATTTGAACACTTTTTCATAGTAATATCTAAATATCTATAAAGTGAAATTTGCGGAATTTTATATACAATTATAACAAGACTTCAGTGCTTGTGTTTCATATCAGCGTAGGTGCTTCTAAATTGTTTATATATAGCCATTAGGTGAAGTTAAATGGTGAAATATCAGGACGGTATTGGAGCCGAATTTTAAATGTAAGTTCGGCTTACATAAATTTGGTTCAGCATCAGTTTAATTTTTAAATTTAGACGTTTATGTTTTACATGGATGTGGAAAAAGAAAATCAAATTACAGGATTTGAATATTTGCCTTTTACCGATGCTTTTACTGCAGCCGCTGCACAGTTGCCAAATCAAAGAGAACCCAGTATTAATTCTGTACTTAATATAACAGAACTTTTAACTGCTAAAGAACAAACAACGCACGCTTCCCAATTTGCTGTAGTCAGTACTCCAGAAGAAGAAAATCTAGTATACGAAGAAGAACTTGATCGTGAACTTTATGATCTTCTAGCATCTTGGGGCTTTACCGATCTTTATGAATATTTTTCGGAGCAGAGTATTACAGTTGACAGAATGAAAATACTGATAGAATGAAAATACTGAAAATACGAACAGGAAAGTTGGGGACCGGGAATGGCTCCACACTTAATAGATAGCGATCTTGTAAATGATAATCTAATTGTGGTACTCGTGCCATCGATACTTGAACACGAAACAAAAGAATAATCCGTTTGATTTTTAAAGCCATAAGACGATATAAAGGAGTTGAATTTATAATCATCACAAATAAGATCCCTTAAATAAAACTGCGGCTATACGAGTATGAAGCTACGGGACTGAAAATTTGGTTTACGCACGTTATTGATTGTAAAAGACAACGAAAGAAAAAGAGAAGATTTCATCAACAATTCACTTCTTGCAATACAAATAGTTGATTACAAACTAGTTTAGACTTTAGAATTCTTCATTCATTTCAAGTTCTGCACGAGAATTGTATGGAAATATTTTCCTGTTTTATTAAGTTCGAGGACATGTTTTTGTAAAATCCCTCCTCAATTGTTTTATTAAAACCAGTTTTTGAAAAAAAGAAAAAAATGAATATCGTAACCTAAGTACTACTACATAAATAGAAGACTTTAATATTACAAAATTTTTATTGTATGAAGGAAAAGAAAAAGTTGAAGGCATATAAAAGATGATAGGATCATCGTACATTATAATAGTAATAATACTTACCTATTCGTGAATGTGTAGATCTCTGTGTACATAAAATATAGTATTCATAAATGAAATAAATAAAATCATATACTAATTGATCTTCATAATACATTGCGTAGTTACAAAGCAAACAAAAAAGAACAGAAACTCAATTCAAAACGATTTTGTTTTTCAAACGGAAATTACAAGAAATTCAATATAAAAACTTACCTACATACATGCTACCATATGTATCTCGCTTTCGAATTGGAAACTATTACTATTATTATAATAAAAAGTTTAAGCTTAACATATTTTTGATTTGTCGTAGTTGTGAAAGTTTTTGAATATGGAAAGAGAAAATTATCACTGAAATTTCTCTTAACATTAGATGTTGACAGAAAATGCTTGTCAAAGTATTATTATTATCAGATTATCGACTGAAGATTATTATTACCTTGTTGTAAGAAAAATCCCGGCAACTTCAAAATTTTTGTTTGTTAGATTTTTTTCTTTACAGGAACGCAGTTACCATCCAGGAGACCTTCGTGGAGGGAATTGCTTCGTTCAATGAACATAATAGCACCAGAAATGTTTAGTATTAAAGGTAATTAGAGAAAAAGTGGAAAAAGAAGACTATCGGGGATTTTCTCAATAGAGCTCTTTATCAAATTTGTTTGTACAGTTGTCAGATTTGACCTTGTCATAACTTTTAGTCTCTCTAGGAACTTGAAAGGCTTACTAGAAAGTATAATAAGTTTTTGTCTTGTATAGCTATTAGAACGATAGAATGCTACGGGGGTGAAATTAAGATTTAACAAACATTGTTGTTTATAATAGAAATCCCGATTGCCTATGACGAGTGCAATGATCTAGATAAAATAAACTTTATTTTTATAATGTCATGGAACAGTAGGAGCTCTTATTTTTCCTTTCACTATCCCGGAGCCCTCTCACATAGGATGAAGGTCGTCTAGGCTCGCCTAGTCTCTCTCTAGTCTCTTTTACAGGTCAAATAGGGACTCTGAATAATTATGCCCCTCAGAGTCAGATGGGAGGATGGGGCAGGCAAGGAAGGCAGAACATCTGCGCCTTCAACTGCGTATATAGGTACGTGACGTAAGAGTCCTTTCAGGACCGAATGTGTGCCGGCTTTTAGTTGGATAGGCACGAAATTTTTTTGATTATGGCTGACGGCAGCGGCAGGTTTTTCGTGGAACCTCCCCACACTCTCCGCCAATGAGCCGAGGCGAACTAGCGTACCGCCCTGCAGTCAACGCTGTCCGTCGAGTAATCTGTCAGCTTATGCTGACAGTCTGGACTTTACGTCCAAAGCCAATCACACACTATAGTTTCATAACACCCCGACATCTCCATTATCACGTTCGACATCGTCATCACCTGTATCTGGTCTTGGTTATTTTGTACGTATATGCTAGTATATTATTCATAGAATTTACATAATTTTTTTGAGATGTTTTTTTATAAGAATATTGACATTGTTATTGAATCTTTTCCAATGGGTAACTTTATCATAAAAGATTTTAAAACTAATAACTATCTTGGGGAAACTTCACGAAATCTTCTTATTGATATCATTATATCTTGGTACATGAATAAGAAGGAATCTGTATCAAGAAAAGAATTCGAATTCATTGCTTAACAAATTGAATTACGCTTTAAAAATGACAGGATAATTTAAAGTATTTTAACAATTTTTAATCGTTTACTTATGAGGCTTTTACTATTGTGAAGCACATCTATTATATAAAACCTAAGCCAAGCTCTAACGAAAATCCCGGCGGACGCTTAAGGCACTTTCACATCAAAAACAAGAACGGAAAAAAGTAAACCGAAAAACTCAATTTATTCCACTTTAAAACAAGATTTTTGTTCCAATGATTAATAAAATCCAGATAAAGAGGATAAACTATGAATTTTACTGAGAAATTAGTTATATTTATTTCAAATTTTGAAGAAAAACACAATTTTTATGTTTTATCGGCCGAAAAACTTTTTCGGCGGAAAAATTCGTCCGATAAATCATAAAAGTTGTGTTTTCTTAAAAATTCTAAGATAAATACTATTTACTATTTTATTAGTAAAATTATTAGTTTATCCTATTTCCCATGATTTTATTAATCATTGGAGCAAAAATCTTGTTTTAAAGTGGAATAAATTGAGTTTTTCGGTTTACATTTTTTCGATTCTTGTGTTTGATGTGAAAGTGCCTTTATATAGCCGTGACTATAATACTAAGAGGCGATATTCTAAAATTGGTTTAGGATCTTCATTGTCGACATCCTCAAAAACTCTAGATTTTTCCGATTTCAGTAAAGAAGTTGAAGTTGAAAGTCATGAAGGTTACACTTTTTAATTAAAATTGACGTATATTCATAATGTGTATCTGTACGTTTTGTAGACTTTTCAGCGGACATAAAGTGGCTTCAAATATATAAAGAACCTTGGGAAGAAGTAAAGGCTAAATGGAAATGTACTTTTCCGGAAAGACGAAAGCAGATCCTTTGCAGTGATTATCAGAAGAAGCTGGCAACATTTTTGGAAAAATGGCCTTTATTTAAACATTCTTCCGGTGTATCTTTGGTAACAAGGATCTGTTGCAGCGAAAATATTTCTTAAATTTTATGAATTTGCAGGTAAATACTGACTTTACAGATTTATACAATCAAAAAGAAATCTGTCTTATCGATAAGTGCGATGATTTCAAATTAAAACTAATTAACATTTTCAATGCAAAAATTAAGGACAAAGATTGCCAGGAGCTGCTGAGGCTATTAAATAAAAAGGACTCATTAAAAGGTATTTAGTAATTGCTTTTATTTTTATTTGTTATATTAATTTAACACAATATTGAAAAATTAATTAACGGCATGTTTAACGTATGTATTTATGTGAATTGTCTTATTCTAGATTAATATCTGACTATTAAAAATAGAGTAGTTAAATGTAAAATCAGGATTGCTATGACTTCTATTTAAAAACTAATAATAAAAATTTAATTTGTTGCTTTCTTTGCTAATTGTCAACAATTTCTTTAATTACAGGACCGGAGGACATACTAGTAATAAATCTCTTACATGCTGTGATACCACCTTCAGTAAGGTACTCTACACAAAATTCATCAAAAAAGGTACGAATTTCTAAGCCTACTATAAAGGACTCACAGCAATCTTTTCTTTTGAAAGTAAATATGCCGAACGACTTTTATCTTGCAATAGACAAATTGAGCTTAAGACTAAAAGAGCGAGGTCAGACTTTACAACCTATTATAGTATAAAAAATATTGCGGACGGCTCGTACATAGTTTATTATGACGACATTAAATATAAATTCGATACATTTTTACCTGCACTGGATACGTGCTTTAAAACTTTCTTTGTTCTAAATTTAAAGTATCCGGAAGCGTCTAAATCGGTTTGGCTTTTTATACAAAAATATTTTTTTGAAATTGACACTCCTGAAAGACTTTCTCCCGATATTTTAGTGCTGATTAAGAATCTGGAAAAAAAATTGTAAAATGTTAACTTGTTACTTATGTCCAAAGAAAACGTCCTTTTTGGAACTAAATCTTCTTGTTAATCATTATAAATTTTTTCATAAATTACTTTCAACTGATGACTACTACTGCTTCAATTGTAAACAAACTTACAATTTGAAAAGATTTAAAAGGCATTTTTCACGCACTTGTAAAACCTGAAACGCACAATCCTGAAAAGTAAATTTTAAATAATGAAGAGGAACTCGAAGAAGTCAATTTTGATTCGAAAAACGTTCAAGCTGAAATTGAAAAATCTGCTATACATACATACAACTTATATGTAAACTTTATGGCAAAAAGAACTTATGTAGAAAAATTGCCGAAGAAATTATAGAAGACTTCACGAACGGAATTTTCTCGGGTATAGCAGAACAATTAAATGAACATTTTTCATCTGTTTTATCCGAAGAAACTTCCAAACATATCAAAAGATTTTTAAAAGAACCCTTCGCAAAAGTTAATTCATTCTATAAGCTCTTAAAAACAGTTAAATCACACGATTCGTATAGTGACCATCATAATTTTGCTATTAATAATGAAATTTCAGGAATTACCGGTATTTCGCTTTCCTTTGATGTTTCACAATCTGCTGGTATTATGTTACCCCTATATTTTCAATTTAGAAAATTTTTCGAGCTGCCTGGAGTGTATGAAGACATGATTCAGAATATAAATGAAATAACTTCAACTTATTCTCGACATTTTATAACAAGCAAGCTTTGGAAAGATAAACTGTTGAAGATTTTTGAGAACAAACAAGACCTTAAAATTCCGTTTTTACTATACTTCGATGATTTTGAATCAAACAACCCATTAGGTTCACACTCGGGCTCACACTCCATTGGTGCAGTTTATTATAGCTTTCCTAACCTTCGGCAATGGTATTGCTCTGACCTTACAACATTTTTGTAGCAATGTTATTTTATAGTAAATATAAATGTCATGGAATTAATTCCATATTTTACCGGCTCGTTCAAGATATAAAGGATCTCGAAGAAAATGGAATTACTAAAGTTAAAGACTGGAGAAGAGCATCGAATATACATACTTTGTTTTAGGTTTAATTTTAGGAGACAATCTCGGTCTAAATACAATTTTGGGTTATACATGGAGTTTTAGCTCACAGTATCCTTATCGAATTTGTAAGTGCTCCAAGACAGATATTCAATCGAGCTGTTCTGAATTACATAGAACCGTAGAGAACTATAAGGATGATTTATCGCGATTCTCAAAGGCAAGTGATACAGCACTAAATACTGGAATTAGGGATGAATCGATTTTCAATTACATTCCAAGCTTTCATGTTATTCAAAACTGTGCAGTTGATATTATGCATGACTTGTTTGAGGGTGTATGTTATTTGTAAAGTTCTTTTACATTTTATTATCATTGATCGTTTTTTTACTTTGGATACTTTAAATAACTGCACACAGCTTTTTAATTTAATTTAATTAATTTAATATTTCTCCTGCATCTAAAGTTGAACACTGTTTAGAATTATATAAGGATGTAAGAATTTACTAGATTTAACCGCTTTAAGAAAACTAGATATTTTTGAACCACGTTATAAAACTTTTATTATACAAGACTGATAATTATATGTACCGAACAACTCAAATGAAAATATTACAAAAAAATGACATTAAACAAAAACAATAGATAGACAAAACTATTTCAGCTTACTTAAACACAGTGATTAAATTTTGTAGTTGTACTTTACCTCCCGTCTATACTGGCCATAAATTATGGTATACAATATGTTATTGCTACGGAATTGCCAGTGTAGACCGTGTAGCCATGGCAATAATTCATGGTATGCAATATATGGCAGAACATATTGCCTACCATATATTGCCAAGAAAATTGCTTACCTTAAATTTGACGTTTATCATCAAAATGGCTGAAATGAAGCTAACGCGTTCGGAAACAATCAAACTAATTAAATTTTACGAACTGAAGGAGTCTTTGTGGAACTCTAAAAGTTCATATTATAAAAGAATTGATATGAAGAACAAGGCGTGGGTAGCAATATCACGAGAATTTAAATCAAGTGTGAGTGAAATAAAAAGAAAAATAAAACATTTACGAACCGCTTTCGTAGCGGAGAGAAAAAAGTGGAAGCATCGAGGAAATCTGGATCGAGTGCAGATTTATACTCACCATGTCTCTTTTATTATTACGAATTTAGATTTTTGGAAGAGGCGATTGTCCTAAGAAGCCGAATAACAACGGAGTTGAAGGTAGGTGCCTAAATAAATTGCAAAATGTCCCAATCTGTGGTAGAAATGCTAGTGTGCAAATTTTTAATTCTTTTTATTTTTATTTTACCGACTCAGGAAGATCCAGATCTTTTGGATAGGTTCCGAGAGAATTTTGAACAAGGCAATGGGGGCATGGTAAACATAATTTAGATGCTAGTACGGATGTACCGTACAACGTCATTTAATTTTATATATTTCCAGGATATTGACCAGGCATGTGAGGCTTTCGAATTCGAGGGGGAGAATTTGAACGAGGATGTTTTTACCGAGAATGGGAAAAGGAGGTCAACGCAAATTAAAACGCTCTCAAATGTAGCCGAAACACCAGAATGGAAAGAAACGCCAACAACGTCGAAGGCAATACGCACAAAAGCGGAGAAATCAGCAACCAAAGCAGCGGCATCTAAAATCTCTTCTAGGTATTAGGATGCCATTTCAGAAATTGTGGGGGCAGTAACTGAACCGCCGGACGATGAGGATGCGTACACTGCCTTCGGAAAAAGCATTGCGCTGCGATTGAAGCAATTACCCCAATTAATTTCTGCGGAAGCGATGTTGGATTTGGAGAGCGTTATGTTGAAGCACACTAGGAGAGCTTTATGCTCAAGGCCAATTGAAATATTAGCGAATAATATTATTAGGCCGGCATCTGTGAGCAGCGATGGCATTAGTCGTTCATCAAGTAACCTGAGCAACAGGTCCTTTACCGCAAGAGTATATAGCGCAGGAAATTCGACGAGTACACTTAGCAGCGATATTTTCCAAACAGCTATGAGCGACGCAGATATAGAATCTGAGCAAATGACGTAATGATAAAAAAAAAATATGCAATAAAAAATCAATTTAATTTCAATATGTAAACAACTGTGTTTTTGTGTTCATGGTGCCCTTTTTATTATATCCCACTGATATGGAACATCTCCATCTGTAACCAAATACGCTGCCCATTCATCCCTTATTTTACTTGCATATTTATACGGATTGCCAAATTCTTGCGGGTCCAACGCAGTGACAGTATTGGGTAAGTTATCCATACCGTCCTTTTCATGGCCTGGTAGCGGAGCGGTTGTAATATTTGCACTCAAATAATTGTGAAGAACGCAACAAGTTTTTACAATTAAATCCGCACCCGACATTCACTTCTATAGGTCGACGGAAAATACGAAAACGACTGGCTAGCCGCCCGAAGGCCATTTCAATTGTCTTTCGGCCTCGGCTCAGTCTGAAATTTAGCACTTCCTCTCGCACACTTAAACTCTTATTTCTTCTAAAACCCTTCATAAGATGTTTATCTAGTCCAAAACTATCGTCTCCAAGAAAAAAGTATGGCGTTTTCATAATTTGTCCAGGTAGCTGCTCTATATGTGGGATGTGTAATTGATTACACTTCAGAGCGTTATAAATCGGGCTACTTTTATAAATAACATTATCAGAGGCCCGTCCATTTGCACCGACGTCAATGTAAATGAACTTGCTATGCGCGTTGACAATTGCAAACAGAACTATACTGAAGTAGCCCTTGTAATTAAAAAAATCCGACCCTGATTTCGGAGGTGCTACAATCCTGATATGCTTCCCGTCCATTGCTCCCAAAGTATGAGGAAAATCCCATATATTATTGAAATCCTTGGCTATATCCAACCATTCGCGCTCTGTTTCTGGCATCACTAAATGTGTCGGCTGGAGTGCTTCGTATATTGCAGACAATACCTTTGGGAAGAACCTACTAATAGTTTTTCGTGAGACACGTGTCAAGTTTTCCAATGAACGGTAAGAATCTCCGGTGGCAATATAACGCAAAGTTACAGCAAGGCGAAACCTTGCAGAAATGGCATATCTCATCCATGTATGTTGCTTCTTAATTGATGGCTCAACCAAAGTAAGCACTTTTTCAAATTGTGCTCTTGTCATACGGCAGAAGTTGCGGTAATTTTCCCCATCCCCCCACATGAGATCTTTAAGAAGATGTTCTTCTATGTCATACATTTCTCTTTTCGCGAGAAAGGGATTCACCCACAATTTTCGTTTTCTTCTCTTCATCTCTTCTAACTCGGCGAGCTCCAAATGTTTTAATGCAATCAATCCACCGATTGCAGTCCTTCTCGGTCTTGACAATGACATGGTGTAGCCAAAAATGAAATTTCATAACATAATTTGCCCACACCAAAAATTTTATTTCCAAGATGGCGTTGCAATAAAATATGGTAAGCAATTTTTCATGGCCAGTGTCGACAGGGGGTCAGGTACGTATATAAAATTATATCATCAGCTGGAGGAGATGTTTGTTGTTGGTAGTTATGCACTCAAGCTTTTGATGATTTGAATATTCCGCCCGCCTCAAAGTACAGCGAAAAGTAAAGTACGAAAGAGTACCCTCCGCCCGCCATGAAGTATTATGGCTTTGAACAGCTAGGAGATAAAAGAGAGAACTATTATCTTTGCTGAGGAAGATACATAGTTTGTTGACATGGCGCTTAATATGTCCGTTCTGATATTTAAGTAAAACAACTCTGGTAATGCCATCTGAGCCCGGATAGGTTTCTGCTACTCTAGCAAGCATCCATTTGCACGGTGGTAAGATATCATCTTTGACGTTAATTTATGGTTGTTGTTGTTGCCATTTTCGTCTTTGTTGAAAATGGAGCAAATAGTCCTTTTGCCATATCGACCAAAATTTTTGAAGAATAGTTTGAATGAGCTTCCAATGTGAGCGTTGGCTTAAGGATGTATGAAGAGAGGTCGGTTCTGGAGACATAAGCGGCACACTTCCCATTAAAATGTGGCCTGGTGTAAGAGCTGCAGAGTCATTAGGATTATCTGTTAGAGCGCATAGTAGCCTGGACTTAAGGCACGCTTCCACTTGCGCGAGAAGATTAAGCATTTCTTCAATGGATAAGATTGTAGATCCGATAATTCGACGAAGATGGTGTTTCATCGACTTAAGTCCAGCTTCCCAAAGTCCTTCAACAGGTGGGGAAGACGGAGGTGTGAAATGCCATTCTATGTTATCTTTGACTAGAGCTTGACGAAGCGGTTCTTCACACTGATTCAGAGCTTCCTGAAATTGCTTCCGAAGTATTGCACCAGCGCCAACAAAGTTCGTTGCATTGTCGCTGTATATGTGAGCGCAGCGACCCCTTCGTGAAATAAAACGTCGGAAGGCAGCAATAAGGGCTTCAGAAGTTAGCTAAGATACAAGTTCGATGTGAATAGCGCGAGTAGAAAATCAAATAAATAGAGAAATATACGCTTTAAAGGACTTTGCACCTCTATATCTGATAGCTGTGATACTAAAAGGGCCTGCATAATCAACGCCAGAGTGCTCGAATGGTTTACTCGGATTAACTCGTGGATACGGAAATTTACCCATCATTTGGTTCTTGTTATTATGTTGAAATCTAATGCATTTCATACAGCGATGAATGTATGATCGAACTTGATTTCTACCATTTATAATCCAAAATCGCGTTCTTATATGCTGCAATGTAAGCTGCGCTCCTCCATGCAAAGTTTTATTATGAGCCCTGAATAATAAGGGTAGACAAATAGAAATCTGGAGGAAGAATGATTGGATGAGCTTCAGAATACGATATGAATGCGTTTTTCAGCCGTTCACCAATACGTAGCACCTGGGATTCATCGAAGATGGGATTAAGCGATAGAAGCTTGCATTTGCGAGGTAATGATTGTCTTTTTGACAGTGTGCGAATTTCATCAGGATATGTCATGTTTTGGACGTACGTTATCCAGAATATGAGAGCATATTCAATGTCAGAAGGAGTTAGATGTACCACTTCTATTCGACGTTTATTCCTGCATTTTTGAATAAATAGAAGCATCCAGGCAGTAACTCTTAATAATTTTTGCAACGAGGAATATCTTACGAGAAGATTCCATGGTTTTGATTTATGGGTGGTATGGCATGTTATAGTCTTTTCTTCTAGATTAAGAATGTCAGGTTTCTCTGGTGTTTTAGTAGGCCAAGCAGAAGAGTGATTCTTGAGCCAGGTAGGTCCATTCCACCATAATGGATGATGTAGTAGCTCAGTTGGTGTTATTCCCCGTGATGCGCAGTCGCCAGGGTTATCATGAGTACAAACATAGTAGAAACGAGAATCTGGAAGTGTTGTTTGTATTTCAGATACGCGATTAGAGATGAATGTTTTCCAATTTGATGGATGTCCTTTAATCCAAGTAAGCACGACTGTAGAATCCGTCCATAAGTAAATTGGCATGAACTTTAAATTCATTGCATCTCGTATAGATCGCATCAGCTTTGTGAGCAATACAGCACCACAAAGTTCTAGGCGAGGTACCGAAACGACTTTTAATGGGGCTACTTTTGTTTTGCTTGCTACTATGCTTACATGAGCATAACCAGGATCGTGCAATATTCGTAAATATACAACTGCTGAGTACGCTACTGTTGACGCATCGGAGAACCCATGAAGCTCAAGAGCAGAATTTATTGAAGATGTTCCGAACCAGCGATGAATAGAAATATTTTCGAGATCCTGAAAATGTTTCCGGTAGTTTTGCCATTCAGCCAACATGTCTGGAGGCAAGGTATCGTCCCAGTCGAGTCCTGTCAACCAAAGCTTTTGTATGAGGACTTTTTCGACGATGACAACTGGCGCAAGCCAGCCTAATGGATCAAAAAGCTTACTTATATCGAACAGCACTGTACGCTTGGTGTACTTATAAGAATTTATATTTAAGTGCATTACGAAGCGGAAAGAGTCAGTTGAGGGTTGCCAATGAATTCCTAAGGTTTTTATCTCAGTATCAGAGAACACACGAAGCGATGTTGAAATATCTCGATCCGCCTCAGAGATATCGCGTAAAAGATCCTCTTCATTTGCTGACCACTTTCGAAGAGTAAACCCAGCTGATTGTAACAGATGATTAAGTTTAGCTCTTGCTTCATTTGTAGATGCAACATCATATGCTCCAAATAAGACATTATCTACGTAACATTGAGTCATTAATATCTGAGTTGCAACTGGATTATCCAATCGATGATCATCAGCTAATTGCTTTAATGTCCTGCAAGCAAAAAATGGAGCTGACGATGGTCCGTAAGTAACTGTTAGGAGCTTGCAATCTTTGATGGGCGCAGATGTATCGAACCGCCAAACAATGCGTTGCAACTCAGTATCCTTGTCATCCACAAGTATCTGACGATACATCTTCTCTATATCAGCTGTGTAAACAACTGGATACATACGCCAGCGTAGAATTAATGAGGAAATATCTTGCTGTAATTTTGGACCAATGTGAAGACAATCATTCAAAGATATTCCTGTGGTTGATCTATAAGAGCCGTTAAAAACGACTCGTAATTTAGTAGTAGTGCTGCTTGGCTTAATTACTGCATGATGTGGCAGATAATAGTGTTTATGACTCTCCAGGGTAACTTTGTTTTCAGTGATTAATGTCATGTGACCTAGATTTAAGTATTCTTCTAAAAACTGGTTGTATTGAGCTCGTAGGTATGTGTTTGTAGCAAATCGTTTCTCCATTCACAATAAGGATGATACTGCGCCTGCTCCTATAGCTTCGAGGAGGGGAGCGTCAGATTTCATTGGCAGGCGTACTACCAGTTGAATTCCGTTTGACTGTTTGTTGAAAAAAGTCTTTACACTCAGCTTTTTCTGGCTTCAAGAAAAACTGAGTGGGAACTTCCTCAATCTCCCAAAATCTACGTAGAGTTGTATTTATATGTATCATCACCCACTTGAAGATGAAATATATTGGCACATGTAGAAGGCTTATTGGCTTTATTCGTCACAGGTCCTGAAAGTATCCAACCTAAGTGTGTACGTTGTGCTACTGGAGTACCTGGAGGTCCATGATCTATTCCATCTAAGATTATCTGTGCATAAAGGTCAGCACCAATTATGACATCAATAGGTGAGGAAATAACAAAATGAGGATCAGCCAGTTGTAAATCGTGGATGTATGACCATTTTCCAGCTGTTAATGAAGTAGTTCGGAAAAGTGTACTTAAATTAGGAAGCACAAGTGCAGTAGCACCAAAGGAACGATTTTGATCATTGGTTGGCAAGATGTTAATAAATTCTTTAAAATTTGCTAGTCCAGCTCTACAACCTCCAAGGCTCAAGATAGGTACATTGACGCGTTGATGTGGAAGATTTAAAGACTGCGCTAATGTTTTAGAAATAAATGTGGATTCTGACCCTTGGTCCAACAGTGCTTTAATAGTTTTAAACGATCCAGATTTGGTTTGAATTCGTATCTTAGCTGTCGCTAATAATACTGATACATTCGTTATAGAAGAATTAACCGAAGTATGAGCAGTAGTGGAACAATTTTGTGAACTATTAGGATGTGGTGAGATACCCGCGTGCGAATTTCCAATTTCAAGTGACATGCGTCTTGATGAATCAGTACGAGGTTGATGTAACATACTATGATGTGTCTGACCGCAATATTTACAACGAGCAGAGATGTGACAATTGTGGATAGAATGACCGAGACGTAGGCAGTGTAAACAGAGCCTCTTTTCTTTTACGAAGACTTGGCGTTGTTCAACGGAAATGAAGGGCAAAATATCAGCACATGTTTTCCACTACATGCAATACATCCTTTTCCATCCACTGCAACATGAGCACGAAATCCATCAAGTTGACGTCGTGGCGTTATTTTTGTTTTATCGATTTGGTTAGATTATATTGACTCTAAAGTATGCATTCGTCCTTCTAAGAATTGTTTTAGATTATCAAACTTAGGAACGATAGTGCTCTCGGATATAGAATTTTCCCAGTCTCTTCTAGTTTGTTTATCTAATTTTTCTGCGAATATATATGTCAACCAATCATCCCAATGCTCAGTAGGGCGCCTTAGATTGGACAGAGCACCGATAGACTGAGTTGTAGTGTCCAGCAAATGTTTGAGCTTCTTAGCCGATTCACAACTTACACATCATAGATTGACAATTGAAGATATGTATGTGTAAGTCAAAATCTTTACGTTATCATATCGACAGTTTAGTATTTTCCAGGCAGACGCATAATTATTGTTAGTGACTGCAAGATGATTTATTAGATTGAGGGCTTCTTCTGTTAATGAAGATTTTAGGTACTGAAACTTCTTCACGTCTGATATATATAGAGATGAGTGAATTAATGATTCGTATAGATCACGAAATGATGGCAATTCAATATAATTTCCATTAAATGCATGTATGGATATTTTTGCAAGATTTGGTATTATCTCTTGCTTTGAAGTTATTGTCTCATTGTGCATGGTAGAATTAACATTATGAGAAGCTGGATGCATTTGACGAATACGCCCACGGAGATTTGCCAATGCTTCGATATATGACTGTTCTACGTCAGAATATGTGTCGTTCACGAAATAGACGTCAGCAAGGAAAGCGTCATCAACTTCATCATGCAATGTGTCGTGAGTATTTGTAAACTGATCCAAATATGACTGTAATAGCTGAATACGAGCTTCAATATACTCTTCATTTCGATTTTCAATACCAGTCTTATCTGTGTTTGTAATAAATCGGTCTATTAAGCCTAGGAGGCGCTTTTGCTGTCTTAATATTTTATCCATATTGAATGATATATCCATAATTGCATAAAATGACTAGAGAGACTTACCGAATTTGTAATCGTACTATTGTTTATGTACGCTAGATCAAGACCAATATACAGTTGTATTATTCACTGATAACCTAGTTTTTTCTGGTATGACTGTCGAGTGACTCTTGTATGACCACTATGCCTTAGCCGATCATAGGATAATCTGATGAGGATGATGATGCATATACGAATGTTGACTTATATACCTTGTGACGATTCTAGCCTTCTGAGGTATTAAGTAATATAGGCACTACACCACTACTCTCACCAGCACACACCAACTAAGTTCACAGTTATTGTTTTTTTAATTTAATAATCTTGTCACAAGAAAGATTTTTGTAAAAGCACAGCACTTAATTGTTATTTTAAATCCTTTATCCGACTTCGAAGGACCATGTTCATATTTATAAGGATTTAAGAATTTACTAGATTTAATCGCTTTAAGAAAACTAGATATTTTTGAACCACGTTATAAAACTTTTATTATACAAGACTGATAATTACATATATGTACCGAACAACTCAAATGAAAATATTACAAAAAAATGACATTAAACAAAAACAATAGATAGACAAAACTATTTCAGCCTACTTAAATAAACTTATACATAGTAATTTTGTAGTTGTACCTCAGGTACGTATATAAAATTATATCATCAGCTGGAGGAGATGTTTGTTGTTGGTAGTTATGCACTCAAGCTTTTGATGATTTGAACAAACACCTTTATGAAATGAAATTGAATATATGTCTGCCAAAGAAATGTGGACGTTTTGCCGCTTTCTTCCGTTGATAATTGGTGATCTTATTCCTGTTAAAAATAGACACTGGAAAATGCTTCTTCTTCTTAACAAAATATTAAATATTGTTTTAAAATCAAATTGGAAAACTTCAGATGTAATAAGACTAGAAACGTTAATTGCAGATCACCATTCATTTATAAAGAATTATTTGGCGACTGTCTTAAGCCTAAATTTCACTTCATGGTTCACTATCCATTTGTATTGAAAATGGTTGGTCCATTAAAATATATTTGGTCTTTTCGTTATGAATCTAAGTATAAGTTTTTAAAGAGTTTTTGTAATAACATAACATCTAGAAGAAATTTGCCACTTTCTTTAGGTATTAAGTATAATAAAAATTTATAAATGCGCTGATGCAGTTATGTCAGTGCTCTTATCAACACAGAGAGAAAATAAACCAGAAGAATTCATGCCCATTTTTTTGCTGGTGACTTATATTTGTAGCCCCAAGGGCCAAGATCCTGTCTTTCACAGTGTTTCTAGCCAAACTCATATCTTTTATTCTTTGGATGATTTTTTCATTGTTTTCAAAATTTTCAAACAAAATTGATGCATATTTTAACCATGCTTCTTTCATATATTCGCTATCACTAAATGGTTTTCCCTGCTTCGCAATTCCATTTGAGGCAACAAAACATGCACCAATTATATTTGAACGACTATCCATAAATTTCAATAGAGATGTTGACTAAGTATTTCTAAGTTTAATTTTTCCAGCAATAAAGTCTTTTCGTTTTGCTCTGAAGAGATTAAGCGGGTTATAACTCTTGCTGGATTCTCTGATATTTTCCGGAAAAATGAAAATTTTATTTGACAGAAATTTCACGTCTCATTTTAGTACATTGTTCAATGCGAAATTTATCTTTTTCTCAAAAGAATTAATGCAGTGTGACCCGATGTATGTTATTATGAATAGGTTGAAAGGATTTCGAAGGTATTCAAGAAGATTTTATCATTCGGATAATTCTACGTTCTCTCATTTTTTGTTTTTAACTCGTTGTCTCAGTTGCACTATGATAATGAATAGCTAAGTTCTTTTCCCTCATTCATGCATATGACGAAAGTATATGACATTATTTTTCCTTTCTAGAAAACAAGGAAAATTGACAATTTTATTCGGCTGTGTCCTATCTTCCTATTAGGTTATCTTTGACGTGGGCTATATGTAAGTACATGAATGTACACTTTGCAATGACTGGACAGGTTCATTTTACAAAGCACACGCAATTTCATCCGAAACATGGTTTAATTTTTAAATTAATAATAATAAATCGATCACGTGCAAGCAAAATTTTCATTCGTCCCATAAGTTCGCCACCATATCTAGGGTATATCATAAGAATTGGTCTTAGATCAATTCTAACTTTTTACTTTTTTTTTCTTTTATTATTATTATGTAGATATAGTTTCAGCGTTTTTACTCTATTTAATTTTTTTGCTGTTTACTTTAGTTCGCAGATGTTTTTTTTTGTTAATTTCACCCACATATAAGTAAGAAGCCAGGCTTTAAGTGTGTAGATGTTCTAAATTAATAAATTTTAATTTTAATTTGACCATATAGAGCTTCAAAATATAAATATAAAATAAAAAGTGCTAGAGGCGTTCGGTTTTGCTGTATTTCTTATGACAAATATAAATTAAAGCTTCATTTGATGTATGGATCACAAAAATGACGTTACATTGTAAAATCACGAATTTCTAGGGGTGTTAGCCAAATAAAGTTAAGGATAAGCTAGGAAGCGAACGAAATTTTCGACTGTTTTCCATTTAAGTGTTAACAACTAGAAAAGTGTTACCCACTTCGTAATTAAAAGACCGACTACTGACTTAATGATTTAATTACAAAAGGTTACATAAATTACTAAAATTATATCTTCCTGTGAAGCCGACAAGACGCGCGTACAATATGTGAAGTTGGACTCAAAGCTGTCAGTGTCCACGTCTTGAATTGGTTGCGTTCAGTCTGAAGATGCCAACACCTCCCCTTTTAGGTTGAATAATCTCGAAGGTAGGCTGGCGGCCTGACTACTCTTCCAGCTTTAGTGCGTACAGGATCTAAATTTGATGTGAGGAATATTGGTTCAGTTGCTGACTCTTCATCTGGTTGCTCTGTAATTTCAGCACCTGATAACGTTGATGACAATGATGACAATGATGAGTGCTCTCCTTCTAACTCGTGCTCTGATTGTATTGAAGGCATAGAGTTAGGCTCTTCACTATTTGAATCGCTTCGTGAAATGCTGAATGCATCAAGCAACGTTTCAAAAGATATATCGCTGTTAGCAACGACAGCGTCGCCTTGTTTTCGATCCCGAAGCTGGTTGGTATGTGATCGAATTAGTCTAAATTTGTCCTCATCTGATTGGACTAGGACGTTATAGTTAACATTTCCAACTCTTTCGATGATTTCGCCAGGCTTCCAGTGATATTTGTTTTTTTTAAAAAGTTTAGCATAAACCAAGTCTCCAGGTTTATACTCACGGTATTTAGCTCCATGACGGCGATTGAACTGATTATTCTGCTTTACATTTGTTTTAGGTGAAATTGTTTGTCGAGGCTTAAGCAGGTCTAAGGTTGTTGCAATTTTTCTGCCAATAAACATCTCCGCAGGTGTTACAGAATTTGGTAAGTTCCTAGTAGGTGTCGATCGGTATGTTTGAAGAAATGTCTCCAAGTTATCTATACTCGTTCCTTCCTGCTGAAGTTTCCTCAGAGCACGTTTGAGTGTATCCACGAATCGTTCAGCTTGGCCGTTCGACTGTGGGTGATACGGCGCTGTTTTAAGATGTTCTATCCCTCGAGATATCATGAATTTGCAGAATTGTGCACTAACAAATTGTGTGCCATTATCCGTTACAAGTTGTTGACAATTCCCATATCGAGGGAAAACAGTTTGAAGTTTTTCAATGACGTCAGTCGATGTAATTCTGTCCATTTGGAAAATTTCGGGCCATTTTGAGTAGGCGTCAATTATTACCAAATAAAATTTCCCTCCACAAGGTCCGGCAATGTCCATGTGTAATCTTTCCATTGGTGAATTTGCTATAGGCCATGAATGAAGTGTTGTTTTTACAGGTGACTTTGCTACACTAGCACAGTTTTGACATTCTTTGACATATTTATAAATGTCATCGTCAATATTTTCCCAGTAAGCATGACTCCTTGCTACAGCTTTCATGCGCTCTATACCAGGATGTCCCCGATGCAGTTGTCGAAGAACCCTTTTTCTGAAGATTTCAGGTACCACGATGCGATTGCTGAACATGACACATCCTTGAACCGCTGATAAAGATTCCCTTCGATTGAAATATGAAATCAATTGTGAATGCAATGGATGTTCCTTTGATATTGATGCAGGCCAGCCTTGTACAATGAAATTTAAGACAGTGCGAAGAACTCTATTTCGTTGTGTTTCTCGTTGAATCATGCGAAATGTGACTGGCAATGCTCTGATTGCTGAATATAGATCTTCTTCAATAGTTTCTTCCAGGCGAGTGCGGGCTATCACATACTCTTCTTCTGGTTTTGTATGTGATTCGATAAGTCGTGACAACATATCAACACATCCAAAATCTTTTGTGTTGACATACTCGATGTCGAAATCGTAAAGCATCAAGGTTAATGCCCAACGTTGTAATCTATTCACAGTATATATTGGTATACCCATTTTACAACCAAACACAGCCACAAGGGGTTTGTGATCGGTCAAGAGTTTAAACTTTCTACCATATACGAACCGATGAAACTTAGTTACGGCAAATATTAAGCCAAGGGCCTCCTTTTCAATCTGGCTGTACTTTTTCTCTGCATCCGTGAGTGATCTGGACGCATGAACAATGACCTTTTCTGCACCATTTGGTAATGTATGAGCAATGTATGCTCCGATACCATCGTTGGAAGCATCTGCTGCTACTTTGATTGGTAACGCTGGATCAAAATGAGTCAACAGTAAGTTTGATGAAAGAATCTCCTTAAATTTGTCAAATGCGTGTTGACACTGAGATGTCCATTTGAATTTTACGTTTTTCCTTAGAAGCTCATCTAATGGTGCACTAAGTTTTCGCATTTGTGATATGAATTTGCCATAATGGTTTACTGCGCCAAGAAATGATCTCAGCTGTGTGATATTTTCTGGTTCAGGAAGTTCCCTGATTTTAATGATGTTATCCGGATCAGGTCGTAGCCCCTCTACGTCGATAATATGACCAAGATACTTTATTTGCTGTGATAGAAATTTACATTTTGATAATTTTACACGGAAACCGTGGTCAAGTAGCCGTTGTAGAACTTTTTCCAGATTTCGCATGTGAGATTCCATGTCCACCCCTGTTATCAAAATATCATCAAGGTAAGCTGCAACACCATCCAACCCAACTAGCATTGTATCCATAATCTGTTGAAATGCCCCTGGTGCAGCTCTAACTCCTGGTGCTAGTCGATTGAATGAAAATAATCCCTTATGGGTGCTGATAGTTAATAGCTTTCTAGTTTGTTCATCGACCGGTATCTGAAGATAAGCGTCGGATAAGTCGATGTGAGAGAAAAATTTGCTGTTTGACAATGTAGCAAATATGTCTGCTGGAACAGGCAATGGATACTGATGTGGTTGTAATGCGTCGTTTAACCCTGTAGAGTAATCCCCACAAATCCTGATATCCCCGTTTGGTTTTTTCGCAGCAACAATAGGTGCTGCCCAGTCTGAATATTCAACTGGTGATATTATACCCATATCTTGCAGACGCTGAAGCTCGTTTTCAATTAAAATCTGCGCTGAATATGCTACAGGTCGTTTCCGTCGAAACACTGGCTTTGCGTTGTCTTTGAGTGTAGATGTACAATGACGTTTGAACAAGTTCCTGGTACATCTAGGAAAAGCTCAGAAAATTGACGCTTGATGGTTGCAATTTCTGTTTCTCTGTCCATTGATTTGATTTGGTAACAGATTGAGCTCAGAGGTTTTTCCCACAGATTGAAAGCATCACACAAGTCAATGCCTAGAACATTATGGCTACTAACATTAGTTACAAAAATTTGACCTGAATGAACTTTCCCATTTAATTGAATATCGCATTGGAACTGTGCGATTATGTTGATTCCATGGTGAGATGCACTTTTTGCTTGCAATTTGGTATCCACTGTAGTGACGGGACGCCCTAACTCCTCCAACACGGGTTGACTGATAAGAGTTATATCTGATGCTGTGTCAATTTGCAATCGAAGCGAAGCATTAACAATGTCATTTCTACCAGGAATATTGTTGACTTGAACTACTGTATACCGCCGCCTATTTTGATATTGAACTTTGTTGAGATTGGCAAATACAGCTAAATTGTTGACTATAGACTTCTTGTTATGATTAGAAGAGTGTTGTTTTCTAGATCTGGCAAACTTCTGTGATTGATCTGAAGTAGTTGCAGTTTTCCGTAAAAAACAAGCACAATATCCGTCCTTATGACCAACTCGACTGCATTGATTACATTTATGATTTGAGTATGAGCAATAACGTATGAAATGAATGCCTCCGCATGCCCAACACGGTGTTCGTGGAGTGTCAGCAGTGCTTGATGAAGCTGACCGCGCTAATTGAGTGATTGATTGACGCTTTTTATTATTGGAGAACCGCTTGTTTTGTTTTTGATAAATAGCGTTAACATTTGGCTTGTTTGGAGTTTGACCAATCAAAGCTGTGTCTTGCTTTAGATTGATGATCCGTTGCGCTTCTGATACCAATTTATCAAGTGTCAGTGGCCCATCAGTTTCAGTTTCAAGCTTTGATAAAAGTCTAGCTCTAACGTCCGCATCTTTTGAAGATTGCAGCCCAATAGCAAAAACTAAACACTTGAACTGATCTGAACTTAGTTTTGCCAAATTAAAGTCTACACAATTTTTGTTGACTTTAGCCGCAAATGAAATATAATCATCCGAACCTGCTTTTGACGTTTGTAAGCATCGATATCGAATGTTGAACTGCGATTCCTGAATTCCAAATATTTTTGTTAGCATTGCAATTGTCTCGTCGAACTGAAGGTCTCTACTGTGCTTTGGAAGTATATAATTTACATATTTCTCGTGCACCAGTGGATTTAACTTTCGCATGAGAAGTCTAACTTTAGCCTTATCGTCTAGTTTAGCACCATCCTCCTTGAATAAATCTTCAAAGCGGGAAAACCATGCGTGAAACGTTACTCCATTATCTGGTCGTAGAAAAATTCGGTAATATTATTTGCTAAGGAATCCATTGTAAATTCGGTTCCTTTTCCCAAAGTCACAGTGTCAGAATTACTTGTTTGAAGTGTTCGGAACATTTGTTGTTGAATCTCCAACAATTTCTGTTGTTGTTCGATCAACTGAAGCAATTTTTCCATCTCCGCCATTTTGCAGTGAGCATGAAAATTCTGGAACTTGTTCCAATTAAATATATTTTTTTATATTTTTCCAAATCCTCGTCGCCACTTTTGTTACCCACTTCGTAATTAAAAGACCGACTACTGACTTAATGATTTAATTACAAAAGGTTACATAAATTACTAAAATTATATCTTCCTGTGAAGCCGACAAGACGCGCGTACAATATGTGAAGTTGTACTCAAACCTGTCAGTGTCCACGTCTTGAATTGGTTGCGTTCAGTCTGAAGAAGAAAATAACCAAAAAATTAAACTCTCTTTAAAAAATTTACAAAAAATGTGAAAGCGCAGGTTACATGCAACGAAATAAACCAATAAATGAAAAGTAGAGGAATTTTCAGATTTTACTCTCATATAATGTTCCCGCGCTTTTGTGAAAGTATGTACGTTTTTTCTGAGATATTGAGAGATGCCACCAAAGTTTATCCCAAAGCTGTTGCTGTAATCCTATGATATTTGAACAGCACGTGCTTCTATTTACATTAGCTTCGCTCTAAAGAGATTAATTGGGTGTAACTCATGCTGGATTATCTGACATTTTTGGGTAAAATGAGAATTTTATTTGACAGAAATTTTACATCTTCTTTCAGCACCTTGAACAAGGCGAAATTTATCTTTTTCTTGAAAAATTGAGGTAATGTGGCCCGAAGTACGACACATTTATTATTACGAATAGTAGTTTGAATGGATTTTGAAGATATTCAAGAAGATCTTACTTATCTGTCGGGTAATCCAACTCATGCAATTCATGCAAAATGCATATACATATGTATGACATATTTTTTTCTATTTTGAAAACGAGAAAAATTTCCAATTTTGTTCGATGTATCCTAATTTCTTATTAGGTAACTTTGCCCTACCAGCGACGGAGCGTGGGGGGGGGGGGGGGCGGGGGCGGTGGCATATTAATATGGGTGGGATATTTTCGTATTCCATAGTTTCATCTAAATCAAAGATAGTTGGGTTCCAAGGTGATCGATCGGTATTGTACGGAATAAGTAATACCATAGATGGTACAAGAACTAGATATCGCATCCGCATGTAATACCATAACAGAGTATACAAATTTTATATGGCTACTGGACAAATTTCATATGGCTAGGTGGTCTATTCCGGAATGGACCACAACATTTGAAATGATGGCTACGTCGAGTGATTCATATTTTCTCGCATATGTCGTATTGAAGAGGTCAATCAAATGATTACAAAACTGATGTTAAAGCAATATTTTCTCTCGGCATGCTCTAAAACATGTTGGGGTCCATTCCGGAATCCACTACCCATTTCACAATCTGTATACTATTCTCTGGTATACTATGCGTATTTCTTGTGCCATCTATGCTAATACACGCGTATATATCTCTTCAAAATATTTGCTGCCAGTGCAGCTAAGACCGTCATTACCATTGGAATTATCAATATTAATCTTCATTGGTACTGTGATCATTCCTTTAACTAAGCATAAAGATTAAAGAAATTTTAATAGTTTAATAAATCTCTTGCTCGTGTCAATGTAACTTCAGTTCTCTTGCAACACAATAAATCAGGCCATTACAGCTATAATGATGATTAAAGATTGTCGCCCTAATACTCTAGACACACAGTACGATCTAATGAATCATTAGTACTAACTATTCATTAAAATGCCGGGTGTCACATAGTATACGTCATTATGGCTCTAAAATCAGATGATAATGAAGTGTTTTCCTCCTTCATTATAGCTATAATGAGGAAAAATGTGCTAGATTTGGCATATAATGTAAATCTGGAGCTCCGCTGTGCATCTGTCGATTTGAAAAATAAGAAGAAGAAATGCAAAGAAATGCAAATCACAAATTATATTATCAATATTCTTTTTAATATAATGTTTTTCTCATTTGCAATTTGTTAAATTGAAAAATAAAATAAATAAAAACTAAGTTTATCGCGCTAATTCGATCCTTATTGCTTCTTTAATGTCATAAGTTTATCAAATGAATCATTATAGACTAACGAGTCGTTGCTTATTTCTTCATTAAGAGCGCTGTGTGTCTAAGGCATAACGCTGCCCCGATATAAGCTTTTCATATCTAGACTTCAGTACAATTGAGATTTTTCGCATCTTTTTTTTTTAGCGTCAACTTGTGACCTGGGCTACGAAAAGGTGGTTAACGTGCGAAAATAAATTTTTCAGGAAACAACAATTAATGCAAACAACTTACACGAGGGCCTATTGCAATCAATTTTTTTCTCTCGGAAATAACTGGCATACAGTACTCCAAAAACCTAAAAATTAATAACTTGACACATTAACCACCTTTTCCTAGTCCAGGACACTTATAGTTTGAGCTACAGCAAAACCCTCGAGAATATTTCAGAATCCATGAAACAGACTCCCTTACCACCACCAATCCCTTATCATTGCCACATGAGAGCCTCAACTCAGCACTAACATTCTAAAATATTTGCAATATACTTATGTAAAACTGACAAAAGTTTGATTTGGATAGCTCTTCCACCCCAAACTACTATTCATACAGGAAAATGTTGTTCTGATAATCTTAAGCTTGCTTTGTTATCTTCCGAACCGAAATAACATTTTCATACAAAATTATTTAAAAATATAATCTTAATCAAATGACTACGATTCCTCAAACAAAAACTCTCAGTAACAATTGTATATGCTGCTGTGCAGTGGCATGCCGTAGCCTCATGAAATCGAATCCGTCTGCCTACAGGTTCGGTTCGGACTCCACTCGCACATACACTCTTGCAACTATTACTCAGCTGAGAGTTATTGAGCGTTAAATGGTAAGATTACTTTTGAATCAAAAACATTTTAATATTTTCTTAAGTAAGGTATAATATAGTAAGTGTAGCTATTGGGAATGTAAGAAAATAAGCATTAAATTACTGGAAGACTATTTTCCTGTATGGATAGTAGTTTATGCGCTATAGCTAATATAAAATCAATGTATCATTTTTCCATAAGTATCAATATATGTAGAATATTTTAGAGAACGGACTCGCACGAACACATACAGATTTCATTTTCATGGCTTGGGAAATACTCTCGAGGGTTTTGGCTACAGGCATATAAAATTCCTACGCGACAATAATACATGCACATAATATTTGTGCTCAGACACTTTTCTTATATTTCGGTATACACAAAAAGGTTTCTTATGTGACAAGTTTATAAAAGGTTTTCTATGTTGGAAAATAAAAGCATTTTCTCCTAGTTATGGTTTCTCATATATTTTTTCATCACTCTTACAATAATAATCATGTTCTCTAGTTCACTCAAATAAAATAAAAATAACATGAATAGATTAAAAAATAATTCACTCTTTAAATAAATTTCAATGAATAAACATTTGCATCTGTGCACGCTTTAAACATTATTTGAATAATAAAACTTCAGCAAGAAGGAGAAATTGTTTTTAACACATGAATAAATAGAAATTGATTACCGTAAACGTATAGGTTTCAAATTTGAGCAGAATTTTCTCAAATGTGTTAGAATTAAATAAATCAAAATTTAATAATTTAAAGATTTAAGATTTAAACTTTTTAAAAGACGCATTTTATTAATTGATTAATTTCTCCCTAATTATGTGTAAATGATTTAACAATCAAATAAAAGCTTTACATTTGCATAACAAATAAACGTATAAATCTTTTAAAATATAAAAATATTATGTGTAACGCTATAAAAAATAATAATTATGAAAATAGCATGTAAAGCAATTTACAAAAGTCTTGTCTACTATTTCTAACTACAGTAAAATTCCCGCAACAATGGTAGACCAATTTTTCCATAATCTATATAAATAACTGCACATTATTTCGTATAATTTTTTTTTACTTATATTATTATAATAACACTAACATGTTAATAATGTATATTTTATATTATAAAAATTATTTTATACATCTTTTATTTTTAAAATATATATTCCTCGTGTATATTGGTTCATCTAAAATATTTTTACTTTTCATTGTTATTTTTTCACTAATTTACTTATAAATTCTCGATTCATTTAACCTTTATACAGCGCCAACACAAAGTCATGGTAAATAGGATTGCTGGAAAGTAAGGCGAAAATTCGTCAATTTGTAATGTTTTTATTATGGACATTGCGAGGATAATAGCGGAATGTTTTGATATCATATTCATATTCATTCCAGAATACTTGAAGAAAATATATTTCATAAATTAGCCGTTAAAGAATCAAACACCACAATAAAATTGTGGAAATAATTATAATATTGGGGAGTTGTTTTTCGCAATACTGTGCACTAAATTATAGAAAAAATTGAATTTGTTTCGTGATATTTTTTATTGATTGTGTAATTCAGGGAAACGCATCCGGCCCGAGTATATAAAGAAGACAGAAAGATACAATTAAAGAAACCCTGACAATATTTCATAGAAGAAGATTAGGTGAGAGTCGTAATGCACTATTAAATATAAGGGTATTATAGCTTAGCAAAGTCAAGAATTTCAAAACGCATTTTATCATAAAAATCGGCCAAGTGCGAGTCGGTCCGTACCATCATACAAAATTTAACACTATATATATACCTACTTTTTATTTATTTTTTCAAATGAGAGTAGGCGTAATTTGAAAAAGAAATGCTGTCATTTTTAATTTTTAATTTAATTTAATATTTTTTATTTGCTGTTATAGCGGCAATAGAAATACACGCTCTGTGAAAATTTCAACTGTCTACCTATTACGGTTCATGGAATACAGTCCGGTGACAGATAGACAGACAGACATTGGAGGCTTAGTAATAGGGTCCCCGCTTTTACTCTTTGTGAGACTTCATTCTCTTCTTTTTCGATATATATGTAAATGAAAGAAGTCTCGTTAAGCCTAATGTAGTTAACAAGGAAGTAAATAAGTAGTTGGAAAGTTGTACAAACTACTTTGGGATTTGATATCTGGGCTCGGGATGTGCGAATTATTACTATATATGTATATGAAAGATAGGTATGTGGAACCCGTTGTATACGAGATATGGAATGTTTGTGACTTTTGTTACTGTTTTCATTTATTGGGTCACACTTGATTATACAAACAATTAAGAGACAACAAATACCTACATTTCACAAATACGCATGTCGCATTCCGTTAATAGTGAACACGAATTCTGAGGAATAATTTCCAAAAATGAATGCTTTATAATATTAGCCCAAACAAGACACTCGAATAACTCCAGTTCCTTTGTACCTAGCCAGCGATTGCTTCGTCTTTTATTCTATTGTCATTGAAAATGTTGCCAAACAAAATGTTAAGTAAGAACCTATTGTCGCCTGCCTTCCTATTCTCCTTATTGCAACTAATCATACTATCGAACCAAGTGTTATGAAGAAGCGAGTTCTTGTCATGGTAATACCTTCCCTTTTCTATATTTATATCCAAGAACAATGTCATTTCCTTTCTATCCAAAATCAGTGATAAATTTCTACAATGAAGTTTCACATAAATAATAATGACTGCATCCTCAATACTATTTGTAACACACACAAATTGGTAAAATATTTCTAATAGTCGTCAATTACTACCGAATGTCAATTGAAAACACATATTTTTTTACTTTCATCTCTCTTAAATCTGTCAACGGAAATGATTCACAGAATGCACAAAATGTCTCGGCGGAGAAGCTCGAGCCCAAACTCAAACTCAGAATCATAAGCTTATCTCTTGTCTACATATTTTGAGCGGTGATCCCACTAAGTGAATCAAGAAGTAGTAGAATTGGTCAAAAATAAATATGAAAAAAGGGAGTATATGTATATACACCTTTTTTTGTAGTTATATTTTCAACTTACATAGGACTCAGGACTCAAATACAACTCAGAGAAAAACCTTTCTGCGCAAGCAGTTCTAATGCAATATACAAAATATTAACAAAATCAGCAAGATAATTAAACACGATTTTTTGCTTTTTGCAAATTAACCCAAATTTGAACAATATCTTCATCATAGTATTTCGAAATATTGACCTTTTCTTCGATAAGTGAGCGAGCGCAATTGGGCATTGGAAATTTCAATTCATTTCCCTTTCATCACAATTACGTTTCAAATTAGTTGAATTAATATATTCCTCAAATTTAACTCCAAAAAAAAAAAATTAATCCTTTCGAAATCAACACTAAAATGATCAAGATATACAATAGAAAATAGAAATATAATTTGTTATACTGGGTTAGGTACCTACTTAAAAATGTAAAAATTGTTTCTGCACTTGCCGTATTTTCTGCTTTTGAATTTTCAAAGGAAAATAGTACTGTGAATAGCGAATGCCATTCTTTTAAAATTTTTATGCATTTTGACTTTAAATTCCTTTTGAAAGTCTTGAAATGCAAACTGTCTTTTGGTACTGAAAGTGGAAAAACCATATGCAGATTCCACAATTTCTGAAAGCAATTTTTTGGCAGCTGCTGATAGACGAAGCACCAAGAAATGGCAATCACATCCGTTGTAAATTAAATAATTATTGTTTACACATTGCAGTTTACTTTCACGCCATTCAGACCTGACTGAGATATAGCAGTAGATTTTGTATATTCCGGAGTACATGATGCATAGCCAGAAAAAGGTATCAAATCTACTCCGATTTTGAGCAATTTCTTCACAAAGATCTACGTAAGCTAACGGCTACAATTGCAAATTTATGGATATAAATTTTTAATATGATGAATACAAGCGTCATTGCAGAAAACTGCTTTTACGCTTTTGTTAAACCGCATTATCTTGAATTTATAAAACTGACGAAAACTCAATTCAAATGTAATACTCCTCTACACAAATGAATTATTAAAATTTCGATCTTTTTTCGATGATTTCCTATCGAAGAAGAAGAAAAAAAAGGAAATATTATACCAGCATTTTAATCAGATTGAAAAAACCTGGGAATTCTGAGCAATAATAAAATGTTTTCTTTCAATCTATCGAAGTTTAAATGTTTATTATGTTTGTATTCTTTGATCTCTAGTGTATACGATTTTCTTTTTGACTTTAGTGTAACTAAGTTGGAGAATATGTGTCAATATATGGAATCCTTATCAGGGGCTGGATTCCGCAAGTATGAGTTTTCGCGTGTACACCAAATTTTGCGTACACCACCTTGTTCCGATTTCGCAAAAATGGAAATGAGTTTTTCTGTCAAAATTGTGTACACTTTAATTAATATTTTCTCACAGCCATTTTGGTTGTGAATTTTGAATAGGTACCTGTGAGTTTTTGTCAAGCGGTATTTTCAAAATTATTTGTTATGTTATTTATTTTACCTCTCTCGAAGTCGTAGTCGCCTTAATACTAGTGAATACGTTCTTATCACTAAACCTAGCTTCTTTTAAAAGACTATTTTCTCACTCAAACAACATTCAGCATAGAAAAATTTTCATTCAGCACTTAAGTGTACACAGATACTTACGGAATCGCTTGAAATTCAAAAGTGTACACTTGCGCTCACGTGAGTTTTTCAAATCTTGTACACTTGCAAATTCTTCACAGTTGCGGAATCCAGCCCCAGGATTCAATAATTCGTACCAGTTTTGAAATGATTCAAAATAACTTTAAATTGGAACGAGACTTATCTCCACTATAATCAAAGAATTCTGTTAATAAATCTTGAATACTTGCAGACAATACCAATATTACTTTCAAAAGAGATATTTTTAATGTAGTCTAAAAAATATATAAACTTGATGTCATGATTTAGTCGGTTTGTATCTAACTGAAAGATTAGACGTGGAATTCACTTTACCTTCATTCTCATTGATGTAGTTATGGTTTTAAGGAGACTATATCAAGATATTGCATTATTTACAATTGTTTTGATTAGTTTTAGGAAGACAAAACCTCAAACCTATTTGGCACAAGTTGTACTATGATTTGATTTTTGAAATTGGTGTTTTTTGTAGTTAATTTGTTGAATTGAATCTATTACTTAGTACGCCACTTAGTTCTAAGTTTTTGATATTGATAGGTCTGGTGTACTCCATAGCTTAATTAAGTTTTTTTTGGTGTAGATTATACCCCACCCAAAGTTAGTCTTCTAAATGAAGTGTCCCTGTCAATCGGATCTGAAAATTATAAAAACCAATTTTCTGCCAAATTCTGTCAATCGTGGCAGTTTTGGCGGAATTTAGAAAAGTAAAGAGAAAAAATGCAAAAGAAATTAAGCAGGATTGTAAGTTACATACCCAAAATTAATATTAAAATAATAAAGGAGAAATCAGAGAATCATAAATTGCAGTGGAGAGTTTGATGGTACGATGTCTTGCTCATAGCTGCAATTAATTGCAAATGTGATTGGTATCATCACGGGCCACAGTTCGCTTCACGCTCATCTAATAAGGCTGGGAGTTACTGATGGTCCTGCCTGGAAGGAGAGCCTTAGACAACCGCACACGTTCTATGTGCTTGTTCGGCCTTTGCCCGGAGCAGGCTGGATACGCTTGTGTCTGCTCTGATATCTGTGGATGAGCTGAAAAATTTACCTCACCAAGATCTGATGCGCTTCGTTAAGAGGACAGGAACGTTTTGGTGAGAAGGTTGTTTCTAGCAGGTTAGCACAATGGCCCGCCTTACCTGCGTACTTGGGATCTCTCGTTCTCCTGCCTATATATAAAACCGAAAGAAAAATGCAAATGACGTAATCAAAACTTCAGAACACGGGATAAATGTATGCAGGAATGTTACTAAAAAATTGAGTATGTATTATATGAGACATTGCGGTGTAGACTTAAATATGCCCTGCCTCAATAATTGTACAAGGCGGAATTCCTCATATGAGATGGTCAGCTTAATATAATTGATAGAGTCGTTAGATAACAATAACGACATTTCCCACATAGACGAACTTGTTATCTGTTAGTTAATTGCATCCTAAAACTGCAAAATGAACAGTATATTATCGAGAATTTCTATAGAAACTGTTTGACCTGCAAATTACATCTTAAAGTACTTATAAATGATACGAACGCATATGCATAATTTTAATATGAAGCCATTACTGCAAGAAAACAAGAACTTCAGTAACAATTTAAGACACCAATGCTCTACAATAATAGAAAAGATATGAGATCGACGCAGTCCTCATGAGACTCACTACCATGCGCAACCTTAAACAACTTTTGCAAAAATTGAAACTCGATTTATTAAAAAAAAATAGGATTCTGATTATGAAGATATCGAAGTTCATAAATACGTGTGTAACTAAAAACCACAATTCTTTTTATATTAAACCATACAAATAAATTTCTATTATTTAAGCAATAATAAATAACACATATAAAAACATAAAAAATCTTTATTGCTTAATTCTCTTCCTTTGGTAATGCCTTTCTCTGCGTTCAGCTCATGAGTTGCAATTGCCTGACATCTTTGTGACTTGTGAATGAGCAAAGGTCTGCGCGTTTTCTCCAGCACACACGATCAGTTTCTATTAATGTGAACAGTTGAGTGTGTATGCGCAAATAAATAAGGCCTGAATTACAATTACGACTGATTTGTCGACGACGACTTTGCCCAAATGGTGAAGGCATGTGGCAAGATACAATTGCAACTACGACTTCGACTGCAACTGCGACTGACAGAAAACTTTGCTCAAAGAGCAAAGTTAGTGTTGGCTGCAGCCAACTTCAGTTCAATCACAGAATTCGGGACTTCTGGTTTGTTCAGGCAGTTGAAGCTTTAATTTAATTACAAATTTCACATCAGCGTCGACTTCGACTACTTAAAATCAAGTCGCAGTCGGCACATCAGTCGTAATTGTAATTCACGCTTAAAGCTCATAAATTGACTGGAGACGCGTGTGATTTTTTAGTGAGCAGTTCTTAAGTGCACACTAGTGAGTAACTCGAGTGTGCATTTCTTGCTCTGGATTTTAGTAAATGCTTTGTTGATCTAGTGCATAGCTATTGATTGGTTTATGATTAACAATTTAAGCTATTCTACTATCTGTAAAGCCATTGAAATGTTGGATAATTTACTTGGCATTTCGACAATTCAATAAAAGCTTCGTCTAGTTTATTCTTATATGAATTTTTACCTCTAGCATCTACATATTTTCTCTATTTCAGAGCTAAGCGAGCTCAAATTATACAAGTCCAAATCACCCAATAGATATTCGAACTTGGGTTGATGGACTTGGAAGACTATGGCCCAAATAAGGATAATGCAGGTATTTAGATGGAGAAAATTAAATTATTTAAACCTATATATTTACATATATTTGATGTAGAAAAAAAAGTATATATTGGCTAGGAAATACCTGTTTTGCCTTAACTTTATTAAAATCGCTTTGCATTGATCTCATTAGATACACTTAGAACATATATATTTATTTTCACATTCATTGAATGATAATAATCAAATAACGGGAGCAAGATCTTGATTGTTTGTTTTTAGTTAAAAGAAAATTAAAAAAAAATTTAACAATTTAATTTTACCTACCTAAACTTAAAAGTAAGAAAATAGTAAGCACTTTGTTTTTTTTCATTCAATTTCTTAACATATTACATTTATTTGACTTCAAATCATGATTTTATCTTTAACATTTTTTGTAATTTGTGTCGTTTTGCATTCTTTATGTTTTATTGTAAACATAAATTATTTGCAATTCATTTAGTTTTGTTTTAAATATAAATAAAAGTATGAATTAATAAATCAAAATATAATCGTATGAAATAACAGAATATATAAAATATTTTATTTATAAGTTTCATATGGAATGCATTGTCTTAATTAAATGGAAGGCCTATGATTTGCTTTATTTTATTTATTTTTATCAAACCACGCATCTGTTTCACTTGTCACCTTTCCTCCTACTTTTGCGTTGTTTATATTATCTAGCTATTCTAAAATTTAAATACACATGTAAGTGTACAGGTTAAAAGATAATAGTGGAAAAATGCCAAGCAAAACATCTACGAGATTCCTGTACACAACTTAAATTAAAAGGCTCGGAAATTATTGTTTAATTTTAAATAACAAAACTAGGAAAAATAGTATGTATAAACTATAAAGCAAAATGTTACATTGCAAACTTATTTAATAACATTTCTTAAACAAAATAAATAAAGAAAACTTGTGTTGAGTGTACTCAAAATGAATGGTAAAATTGCATTTCGACGGGACAGTATGCAGTGTTAATTTAAAATAGATATTATTAAAAAGAAAACATCAAACAAAGAAAAGTTATTAAAAGGACCTAATATGGAGCAAAATATAAATTATTATATTTTTATGGAAATAAATAAAATATCATTTTAAGGTTTATTATAAACATATGAAAAATGATGCATTTTTTCTCACTTGCGTATTCAATTTTAATTATAAGTATTAACAAAACAGCCAGTGTGAAAAACCAATTGCTAAAAAATAGAAAAATAATTTTCGAATACTTATAATCAAAACAAAAAAAAGTTAAATAAATGGGGAGAAATCTTTCTTTTAGTGATAATCATTATTATTGCACGAAAAACAGAATCACTGCATTACAGAAATTTCCGGCATATATTGCAGCAATGTAAATTTTATTTTATTTATTTTATAATATCTTGCTATTATTGGAAATATATATAATATTTACTTTATAATATTTATAATATTTCTATAAAAAACATTAACAGCCAGTCGTCGTTTGCAGCTAATTGTCAGTTAACGTTCTGTAATATAATTTATTAAAGTTTTCTTTAACACTTTAACAATTTAATAAAATTATACATGATGATAGAAAGACGCAAATGTTTTATGTTTGTTATGTTTATACACAAGAATGCATATGTACATACATATATGTGTATATTGATGTTGGGTTTATAATGAAATCCAGCTGTTAAAATACCGACTAGATGCCACAAAATTCATACTTAATGTAATCCCGAAAAAAATCGAATGATCAAAGCAACTTGTCGGGATTTTTTGTCTGCAAATGTACACCGAAATTGGGTAATTTTGAAAACATAACTTTAAATGATGGAAGTCATTTACATTGCCACTGAGCTGATTTCGTATGAAATAAATATAAATTAAATATGAAACTAGGAATTAAGTTCGTAAGTCAAGAGTATATAGCAATTACATTTTGTAAGCACATGGTAGAAACCAAACAAATATGAATAATATATGTACATATATTATTGTTGAAAATATAAGTTTTACATTATTTTCACAAATTTTTAAAATTTACAAACTCAGCATTTGTTATTCATACCAAAGGAAATTATCAGTGGCTATAAAACTTTTTTGTTGTTCCCAAATTACGTCGGGGTAGTGAAAATGGTCAATAAGTGTTAAATATTTTAAGTTAACTAAAATTTTCTTATTTTTACTTCTACTAACCTTTGACAAAATGAAATTTTTGATTTCAACTAAATGTCAGAGATGATTTCAGTGAAATTTAATAAAAATTATGTCAAAAAAGATGATTTTGGAATGGTTTCAGTGTTTGGAAAATTATGTTTATGGGTACGGACGCAATTAGAGTGCACCGCAAAGAAAGCATTATATCCAAACAAAGAATAGTACTTTTTTTCTCAACAATTTCATAATCTAATAGCCTTGTGTATAGAAGCATTTAGTGGTTGCAGAGGAAGTTGCCTTGTTCAGATAACGATAAACGTATGTCAAAATTTATAGTTTTTCTCATTTTCCTTCAACATTGGCTTTGCAAACAAGTATATATAGAAATTTTTTGAAAATTATAAAAGTTTACCAATGGCGCCATCTAAAAATACCCAATCACAACCACTATAACCTTTTATACATAAAGCTAAAATCAAAGTGAAAAAAAAATTAACGAATCTATGTACTGAACGAAAGACATCAAATTTGATATCTACAGACGATTTCTAAATTGACAAATTCCGTGTCCGTTCTTTTTTCAATAAGATCACAGTATATCAGACGGGACAATACAGTAACAAAACAAAAATAATATTTGTATTAAGAATGAATCAGTGATTCGAACAACATGAAGTAGGAAGAATTTCGAGTTCGATTCGTACTTGAAGTTTCGCTTAGTTTTTTATACGCTTTGTACATTGAACTTTAGAGTATAAACCTAATTTTATTTCTCAGTTCATTGGATTCTATAAAAGTATCTTTTGTGTACAGATGTACATAAAGTTTTGATGAATGTTCACTTTAAGCTCTGTCATACATTTTTTTGACGGGGAGGTATGGAGGTATGCAATTAACGTATTGGGTTACTTGTACATGTAAAGTTCGAAGCCCGCCATCCTCATCCCTTTTTGTTATTACTAAAAAAACGATATTTTAAAGTTTACAAACACAAATTAACATTACTGCTCTTGAAAGAGGCTACAAACGTTCAGTTTTCCACCAGAGTATGGGTTATGTTTCCAGTAAATATACAAAACAGAAAAAAAAACTACAATGTGTACACAGACCTCACCGCACTTGTCTTTAAAACATGAGGATAAATCAAACTACAATTGAGTCTTCACTCGTGATTAAATTCCCCGTGATTCTCATCCACATGCAACACTTGCGATGTTAAAATTTTCTTGAGGTTCCTTGCAATTTTTAAATATTTGGATGAAAAATATATTAATATCTTTGTTAAAAATTTAAAAAATATCAATGTATTGACTATGAACCTTCATGAACCACCTAATCAGGCAATTTCAATAAAAATAGAAGTATATATGTATGTGTCATATTGAAACTACTTGACTTGTATTTTTATCTATTATAGGAACTTTTGTACAGAAGATGATTTAGTTAGGTGCCGTGCTACGTGCAACCTGTCAAATTATACCAAGTCGAATAAAAAAAATAATTAATGATCGATTTTCCAAATGCTGCCTTTCTACTCATGATATTCAGCTTTGCACTATCTCTAAAATGTAAAACAGAACGGTCACTTTCTAATCAAGGCTGTGAAACTGTTCTAGTCCAAAAAGAACAATAAACAGTTCTTGTATATATATATATGAATATCTGATCTACTAACCTTTTATGACCTTATTTTCTAGATACTTATAATTATCAAACATTTCTAAAATTTACAAAAAAAAAAAAAAAAAAAAACTTGAAAAACTTTGTACAATTTGTGAAGGATCAATAATGTTTTATGAACATACATACATATGTATTTTGGACCGTTCAATAAGGCCATATTTGGAGTTTTAAGTTCGGCTTTCAAAAAATGTAACCGCATGCAGCCAAGTCATTTCTCTTTCATATGACTTCAGAACTTTATTTTGAGCAAATAAATGAAAACTGATGTAAATTGTGAATAATATTTGAAGCTAGAATTCTGTGGAATTCTTAATCCAGCATTTTTGATGTTGGGATCGTTCAAACTTTTTTAGCATTTTGCCTATGAAGAATAGACTGAAGCTTCGCAAGCTGATTTAGCAGGTTAGTATTTGAATCTTCTAAAGTCTCAACACGCTTTCTATAGTCTGAATTTTCTGATACTAGGATTTCAACTTTCCTTTCCAATTGGTCCATGTACTCCTTTTTTTTCCTACGACTTTCTTGCGCTGATATCTGAAATAAAAAAAAAGTATTATAATATTTTCTCTACGGGAAAATTTAATAGTATTGAACATTTATGTATGAAATAACAATGTTTTCATCTAACTGATGGATGGAAAAGGTAAATGACAAGATATAACCGTAAATTTGATTTTGTACATTGAAGAGGCATGTAATAATATGACCGTACTCCGTACTATATATAATAAGTGCATTTGAATAAGTGCAGACAATTTGTGTATCACAAAGCAATACTTGTAGAATTGTAAAAATCCTAGAAGTGGGAAATATTGACTTCTATCTCTTATTGTACCCGTAAACTACAAAACTACAATTCTATTTGAAAATCTATTAACTGAATAATTTTTAAAGCAAATTTGTATACCGGTAAATTTTCGTACAAGTCAGCCGGAAGATAAAGTTTTAATAATGAAAATACGGTTAAGGTAAAGATACACGGTGAGAGTCTCCGGTTTACAGAGACTAAAATCTCCGAAATTTTTACACGGCAAGAGACTTTTGTCAATGGAGACCATAAAAAAGTCTCTAGAGACACGTCTCTGTAGTGTATATGTTACAGTCAAAACGCGAAATCCGTCAAAACCCGATTTTACTAGGAAATTCTAGTTCTAACAAAGCGCTCTCGCTAATTCTAGTTAGTTAGAACTAGAATTAACGAGAGCGCTTTGTAGAATATTTAGTTAATTCTGGTTGTGGTTGAATTCTCGCGTAGCTCTTAGTTAAATCTAGAACTGACTGGTTTCTATTAGTAAATTTGCGTAACAATTGAATTCTCTCGCCACTAAACCTTTATGTTTATTAAGGATGTGGCTATTTATACATACAGTATGTATATGCAAATGGTGAAGGGGGGGGGGGGGCGTACAGATCAGTGACACACACGCAAAACCGCACACGTAGCGCGCGCGGATGTGCGTGTGTGTATGCGCGATCGGATGTGTGTGTGGGGGGGGGGGGGGTACGTGTGCGGGGGAGCGTGTGTGACTGTAACATATACACGAAATTTGAAGTTTGGTCTTGAGATCTCCAGAGATATTTCTTAATTATCTCAAAAGTTATTAATATTTTTATGTTGAGCGAAAAGTGAAAAAGTTTACAAAATATATTCTGATGTACAAATTATACGGGATAAGCACAACAAATAATTTTTTTTCTCCAAAAATAAGCAGAACTCTAATGACGAAACAAATTTTCTGCCCTAACTCCATTATATTATTTATTAATTTCTTTTTAACAATTTGTCAGACTCACTTTATTTCTTTTCCCTTCTGAGTAGACCTACACTTAACTGACCAGAACGCACAAATAGTCTTCTGAAACCTGGAGACGACGGATGAACAAACTTTGGAGACCGGAGACTAGAGACCAAAAAAGTCTATAGAGACTAGGCCTCTTTAGAGATTTATTGCGTCGCCGAAGTGTAAACACGGGTCTCTGTAGGCCGAAGCCTACCTTTTTTATTTGCTTTTGAATCATAGGCATTACCATACATACACTAACAATACATTTATATGCCTATCAGAACCGGCTTAACACAAGCTCGTTGTATTGATACGTCAACAATACATGCTTTTATCACTTAGGCGGTGTTGGTATTAGTATGTTAAACTAAAAATAAACCAAACAGTACAATATAAATAGACCTAACATTTTTATTTCATTGTGGCATGCTTTGTTTTAGAAGTGTCAAAGAGATTTGATGCGAGAAAATGAAACGTCTATGGAGTAAAAATTAATTAATTTTGTTAGAAATAACAAATTAGTTCACAATTAACATCAATTTTTTAAAAATTATAACACCTGACATGTGTAATTGACAAGTAACTGTTTTCTGTTTCAGTTTTCAATATGGTTGATCAAGCAGAAATGTCGGATTACTGTTTATGCTTCTGTCGCTGCTTTCTGCTTTTAATAGGCTAAACTACAATTCAAGAAAGAAGTTATGATTTTGAACGAGACTGAGGTTTACTTACGAAAAATTGATATTTTTAACCTAAATAGATATCACATTGATATTGAATGTTTTCAATTTTAAAAAGTGGTTAACAAAACTATAATAACAAATAGAAGTTGATTTAATTGAAAATTTGTCATTCTATTAATTCGCAGTTCCGTAATAACATTTTATGTGTTCAATTTTAAAAAGTGATAAACGGGAAAAAATTAACAAATGGAAGTTGATTTAATTGAAGATTTGTGCTTTCTATTAATTCACAGTACCATTTTTATTCCATTTCAATTTTTACATTGCACTAATCATTTAGTATTTATTTAATTGTTTGACACATCGCTTTCTTACGGAATGAGCGATTTTTACCGCACCTTTACTGACTGCAATTTGGCATTTAAACTTAATGAAAGTTCCCTTCCGACGAGTTACAGTTAATTTGTGAACGTTTGTTAAATTTAAAGTGCGCGTTCGCTTTACGTAAATAACATTACTTACGTATACGTAAATTGTAGTTGAGCCTAAAATTATTAGTAAAGTTTTTAATTTTACTCAAATTCGATACTAGGCTTTAAACTTTATGAGTAAAAGTGAAACAGTTATTGTCCAATTGTCCTCACTATACTAGACTTATTACTTTTGAGCGAGTTTCAAATGTCTGTGACAACAGTTACAAAAGGGTATTCTAATTAGTTCCACCGAACGATTTTTTAATTTAAATCGTACTATTACCAATTTTATGAAAGCTTTGAAAATGGAATGAATATTGACTACTTCTCACTTTCAGTTTTACTCGAAAATTTTAATCAAAAACGTGATTCTCTTTGAAAATGTAGATACATTTTATGGAATTTTATTTGCTTTTTAAAGCATGAATCTAATCCCTTTTAATAGGTAATCTAATTCTCTTATTCTTCAGCTTTTTGTTACTGTCGTTGTGCGTTGCTCTAACTCTATTGTAGACAAGTGAAAGTTTTGCAAATTGGAATCATTATTATGTACGCCAGCTGTAATGAAATGTTATTCTCGTTTGTGAAGTATTGCGAAATGATGGTCAGAAAGAAAGAAATTATATTTACATAATAGATTGCGGTCAGAATTGTGAATTTTTAATAAATAGTACATAAACAACCATACAAAAAAGATTTTAATAAGCAGTACATATCTATATCCTATCCACTATCGAAGCTAATGTATTCATAGGTACACTGAATAAAAAAACAAATATTGGAGAAAATTTTATATTATGATAGAAATAGGAGATTGGATCGCCAAGCATACTAGGTAGCGAGATAGTAGAATGAACACTAACGCGTAACGCAGATGCTTTCAAAACTGGACCAAAGAAACGAGAGAGGTACAATTTCACCGAGAAAAAAACAAATATTTTTGCTCTCTTACCTGTTAATATAAGTATAATATGTAATGTAATATGTAATATAGCAGCTTCTATGTCAAAATAATGTTGTGACCTAACAACGTTTTTTATGTATTCGCTTAAATGTAAGTTTTACGTTAGACTCTTAACTGGTCTGATTTCCGGCCACTGTTAACTGAGGAAGCACCTTGTCATTTTATTGGCGTGGGCTCTGATTCTACCTGCAGACTGAGACTGAAAGATGATGAGACTGGTTTACATGACTTCTATTATTGATAGATAAACCCAAAATTGTAATGTTTGGTAAACCACAGCTGGACTCTAGTGAGTTGGTGGACAGACCGTTCCGCGGATTCTTAAATCCACTCAAGATGACTGGTGTACCTTAGGAAGATGGAGGATGAATACAATAGAACCTTTCAGTGGTCACAGCGTTTTATAACTTAGCATATCTCTCTGTAAACCAACCAACCAACCAGGCTTTACCGAACCAAATATGCGTCTTGTTATTGTTATGCCATTAAGTTTAGTGCCACGGCCATTAAGTTACGACTTTTGCTCGCCGTATGGAAATAAAAAAAAAGCAAATATAGTTCTTTTCAGCTATACATTTTAGCTCATAGCATGCGCATATAGCTAAGAAATAAATGTAATAGTTCCAACGTATATTTGAACTGAAGTAAACAGAAGTTGAAGTTACTGTTTACACAGAGTCACAGCTGAAACTGATGTGCACCTGCAGTCGATTGAACAATAAGAATGTATCAAGGAGCTCAGGAAAAAGTTAGAATTTCTCAAAGACCAACTTTAAAGAGACTAAATATAGCCAGCCTGCTATTTTGAAAATATGCAAGTTATTCCTTAGGGTTTATTTTACATGTCCTTATAGCCAAGTTCCTCAGACAGTAAAAATGGGTTCCTATACTGCGAAGTTCTTTCAGTGTACGATTTTGAGCACAATCCAACCAGTATGGCGACCGTAGAACGGTGAAGTGGTGAGTGTGCATTTGTTACAGTAAATCAGGAGTAGGTCGAGAAAACTGTTATTCGCGTAAAAATTAAATTCTTTTTAGACAAAAAATAATAAGAAGATAATAAGACGATAGTAGTGTTTTTGGTGACTAATAATTGTTTTTATAAGCTCTTGTTTTTTTAATATAACACGTACATACATACATGTCGTAGAGTTACACCTCGCCGTCCTTACGAACTGGCATGAGCTGCATTCCCCTTGCATCCCCTAGTTTAGAACCCGGAAAGGCCGTTTTGTTCTCCGTTGCAAAGAATCGTAGAAAAAAGGCACGTATCACAAAGTCAAATTCGAACGTATGTAGGCTTACTTCAGCAAACCCAAGAAAATTGCACATGGGTCGCCTGTAAATACATTTGTGTAGAAGTCGTAGTACAATACATAGAAGTTTAAGATCGCCAGAGTAAAAATATACAAGATACAAGAGATATCCTACTGGTATATAAAATTATCAACAATTAAAGGTAAAGGAGTAACCCCAGGGGGGGGGGCTGGATTCTCTGATGTTTTTGGGAAAAATGAGAATTTTATTTGAGAGGAATTTTACATCTCCTTTCACCACCTTAGCCAAAGCGAAATTTATCTCTTCTTTCTTAAAAAATTAAGGTAGTGTGACCTGATGTATATTATTATGAATAGGTTGAAAGGATTTTGAGGGATTTGATAGGATTTTGTCGTTCGGGTAATCCTACGTTCTCTCGACTTTTGTTTTTAACTTCGTTGTCTCACTACAATAATGCATAGTCTCCTTTCCCCATTCATGCAAAAGACGGAAGTATGTGGCATATATTTCTTTCTTTTTAGAAAACGAGGAAAATTTCTTTTGACTATATATTTCATATATGTAGGTACATACATATATGCATTTTTCAAATGGGACTTAAAAAACAAGTCCAAAGGAAAATTTTTCCTTTAAATGAAGTGGAAGTGATTTTTATTTACGGAATTAAAGAAATCTTATGTGGATTAGCTTTGATAAGCTCAGTATGAGTTAAACATATAACGACTGTATCATTTTCGGTGATAAAAAAATAATTTCAAAAACACTAGCTAATATAAACGTGAGGAAGCACCAAAAATCCTCGTGTGTTTTGTGTCGTGTTGTGAATATCTTATTTGTGAAACATTTAACTCACTTTTGTCTTTGAAAAAATATAAAATTAGAAGGAAGTAAAGTTCCAGGGTGTAGTGTTGTGTAACGAAAGTTAATATTAAAGGACTCTATTTTAACTATTATGGATCATTTTAAGCTTATTAAAAGGTAATTAATAGGAGACAGTACACCAGTACCTAACAGTGATAAGGTCTCCTAGGATCATTTGCAAACATCAAATGTAGAGCCTACAATATTACTGTCTACGTCATCGTAGAAATATGAAAATGCAGTACATAACGATACCATTGATAGTTCGAAAAGAAAAGCCGAATGACCTCTTGAAAGCACTGACATTGATTTGGACGCCTTCACTGTCTTTTAAGTTTCCAGTTAAGGGAAAACGAAATCTGAAGTTTCAATCACGTTGGCTACAGAAGTACAACTGGTTGGCATATTCCGCTTTAATGGATGGAGCATACTGTGAGATCTGCGGGCTATTTAGCTGTGGGACTGGTGGTATTGGAAGTCAAGAGTTAAATTCGTTGGTGTCTGAGTCTTTTAAAACCTGAAAATATGCAACAGAAAAATTTTACGATCGTCAAAAGTGCGAGTACTACAAGACTTCTATTATAAAATTGGAAAACCGACGTAGCGTTGATGCTGGAAAATAGCTTCCTGCGAATGTTTTAATGGACGAGCACTCAGCGATGAAAAATGTTAATAAAGATGAGAATTGTAAAATCTATCTTTTATTTTTAGTTACTTTCATGTAAAATGCAATAATTTAATAATTTTTGTAATTCTGCGGATTAACGAAGAGAATTTTTTAATTATGATCATGTGAATTGAGTGTAACTTTTGACCATGTAGATATACCAATGAATCGTTAAATTAAAACTGTGTTTCATATTGTTTTTCTTCTCCAATTTCTTCAACCCCCCCCCCCCCCCCCCCCTTCCACGGACCCTGCCACTGGCCCTGAGTGGAACCAATAAAAAGCGAGTCGTTTCAGTTTGAAAGAAACTTTAATACTGCTGAAAGTGTAGCATGCTATATCAACAGTAGAATGTTGTAGTGTAAGAAACCAATGTTGATTTTGCGGATAGAGGGAGCACCTGTTTAACGTTATCCAGAAAAGATCAACAGATTATCAGTTAAAATAAAGCTGGGACTTCTTAACTCCGATGGCGAATATTGCTTTATGATTGTGGAATATGTAAAGTCATCGATCCATTCAAAATATGTTGACTTTCAACTTTTGTAAATACACAGTGTAAAAGATCGGTAGAATGGTCGAGAGTAAAATAACTTTCCCTACCTTCAGTGGATATTTTCACCTCTAAATAAGTAAGGCAAACGATGCTACAACGACAACTATGGTGTATACAGTCTTGGGGATGCAATAACGAAAACATAGATCCAATCAGATGCAATACTGGATACGGTGTCACACAGTATGTTATCTAAATGTAGTTTAAGTGGTATTCCCTTAGAAAAAGGAAGAGGATGAATTTAGAAAATGGAGCTCCAATTTGGGGTAATGATGGCTCTAAAATATAGGAAGTAGCATAGATAGAAGATATTGTTTAAAGGATAATTGAATAAATATGTATTATCGTAGCTGACCTAATGCCTGCAGTGCATAGGGTAAAAACAAGACACGCTAATATAAAATCTGTGGTATCTTCACCTTATTCTTAATTTTCCTCCTGATCTTCTTTAGTGACTTTTCCTCAGCTTTTGTTAGCGGTAATCTTGTCGGAATGGGATATCCTTCTGCAAGTAATGTGCGTTTTTCTTCTTCTGTAAGGACCAGAGTACCAGTTGACCCTTTCTATATTAAGTAATACAAATTTTAATAAAAATTTGTTGATATTGTTTGGTTCGCTCACAATTCTTACCGGCTGACTACTGATGAGTGGGGTGTGAATAGGCTGCCTTGTGGAGGAACCAGTGTAACCACGTCCACTCGGACTGATATGAGAGGCGGGTGTTGCTGATACTGAAGATGATCCGGAAGTGCTCCTCCGCGTCGTTGTTGATATTGTATTCTGCATAGTTGGCGGGGACATTGGCGAAGCTAAGTGGTGTTCTGGACTTTGATTGCCTTCCGATTCATCACTAGGCAGGGAAGATGGTGGTGTTGGAGGCAAACCAAACAGATGTGAGGACTGAGGTTCCATTTTAATATTTAATTTTGGTATGACTATTCTCTGTGAGGTTTGGCCAGTTCCGCTGAAGATGATCTGTTGATTCTTGAGAAGACTCTGTGAGGTAGGTGAAAGTTGCAGAGAACCGTTCTAGAAAAAAAAATTGTGAATTATTAGATGCGACCAAAGTTTTATAAACTAAATTTTTTGGCTTACTTTGTGCTCAAATACAAGATTTGTGTTGGTAAGTGCTGCCATATTGGCCATATTTAAGCTGAGCCCATAATTACTTGAATTGGGACTTGAAGGACAACTAGAGCTTGGTGAGAGAGGTTCATCTTTAATGTTGCACTCTTCAATTTCGATTTCTGAAGTGTTTTCAATTTGTGCTGCAGTACATCTCGAAGAGCTGTGTTGTAAACTGTTGTGTTTATCTGAATTTTGCTCTTGTTGTTTAATATTTCGCAAACTAATTGTGATAGAATTTGGGCTAGTTTGGTTTGGGGAAGATGTTGAGGTAGATGAAGAGCTTTTTGTGTGAGAGGCTAATGTAGAAGTACTGTCTATTAGCCGCCTTGTGTTATTTGTAGCTGTACTCATTGATAAACCAGGATAGCATTCATCATCCATGTCTGAAATAAAAATTTTCAAGTTTTATTATCAATGCTTTTGTCATACTGTATTTACAAATGAAATGAAATACATAATAAACCTAATAAATTCTTATGCCTAGGTAGATTCCAGGATAACGGGCAATTGAAGTTAGGTTAAACGACCATGCAATGCTTTTTTTAGAATTTCAAAATCTTTAATCCAAACGGGCTAAGTATGAAGGGCTTTTTAGTGATTGGAAAAGTGGTTGGCTCCGTTCCATTTCAATGGGTGATATGATATGCTAAGTATATGTTTAAAGTAAACTCCCAATAGAAGCGACTACTACCAGCTAAAACTACTAATAAAATAATACCCTAGACAGAATACGCCTATAATATTCCATTTTTTGTGAAATTGAATTTGATGACCAGCTGTATTACAGCATGTTCCTGCGAGTTGGTGGATCGGGAACAGCTAGGCGACAGAAAGTTTCTGAGCTTTCTACATTCAATATAGTATACAACACATCTAGGGGTTTATCTCAGACTTTTCTATTTTGATTCAGCAAGTTGTGTCTTAGTACGACTGTCTCTCGATACATCTAGTGAAGTCAAACGATACGTGAAAAGCTTTCTGGTTTCGGATACGCCTGTGACTATTCTGGTGGTGTTTTTACATAAAAGAAAATGTGTTTACCTGCGCTCTACTACTAAAACGTAGAGTACCTACCAATAACGAATATAATATATTAGTCTGTTCGATTCCAAATTTGACGTAGTATCTATCACTGAAGTTTGGTTATATCCAGATATTCTACAGATTCCGAATTATTCAATTCTGTTTTAGGATATGTATATCGAAAAGACTGGATCATCATCTTATATCAATGTTGTAGGAGTGGGGGAGGAACATCCTAAATGTTTCCGTGATAACGGGACTTAGAGATATTCGGCTATAAAAACATATCCAAATTACTCTAAGCCCTGTTTTCTCGGAAATCGTTAGGGTTACCCTCCCCCACCCATACAAGTTTATGCTTCCCTAAGCATTACTTATCCATAGCCTTTGGGTGTAGCACCCCATGCGGCAAACTCTGTATATATATAGATATATTAATCAAACCTCATGTCTCAGAAATATGTACAATTTTCTAGGAACTTTAGTCATTACCTGTCGTTGTTAGAAAACTTATTAATATCGTATTTATCTGTCCTCTAAGTCTCTTCTCATAATAGGTAAAGGAAAGTTGGGCATTAAACTGATAACAGATTGTTCACTATAAAGCCACTGGAGTGCTGAAATTTGCGAATGATATTTAATTCTGTGGTTCAGATACCATCTTCAATTGTACTTCCATAGTATTTGTTAAGAAACACGTGAATTTATCCATCAGCCCACGTTCCACGAGGTATTTGGGAGTTGAATAGAAGAGAATGGGGACCTCTAAGAATTAAGAGGAGCTCTAGATTGCTTTAAATAATAATAAACAGTAAGAAAGCTAGAATTGGTTTAAGTCCAATTCTTATGATACCCTAGACTATAGATGAATGCCCGTATGTAATTTTGCATGGTGACCCATCTGTGCAAGTTTGATGTTTGTAGTGGTTTTACGCATATATTTCTAGAACGGTTCGTGGGAGAATAAAAATTATTATAACCAATTTCATATGATTTCATATTCTGACGAACTTTTCAGTACAATAAAAGCGTCTAGGACTGATCATTTTCACAGTATACATATAAATTTTAAATTTTTATAATATGGCAACTTTGTTTACTCGATTTAATTACTATTTTTATGAAAACACCGTGTACAAAATTTCAGCTTCCTACGTAGAGAAAAACGAAATTTTTGTAGGACAACCCCACAAAGAAGTTACCCGAATTGTCCCATTTTTAAACACTTTTTTTTAAAGCCCGTGTGCAAAATTCAATTTCATCGCTCTAAGTCAATGCGTTCTCAAGTTATCGTGAGGACAGACAGACGGACATGCAAAAATCGAAATAACTTTTAATACTTTTTTCTCTAGCATCAATATTACATAATAATATGATTACACTACGATTTCATCATCTAGGGTATAAAAAGGAAACGGAGTCGGTAATTACATTTTTTGCATCCTATAAACCACTAGGAAATCATAGCATTATTCCTATCATGCACAGAAGGTATAAGAAATTGTAATTCCGTAGATCATGGTGATCTATAAAAGCTTCTTATTACACTCCTATGTCCCCCGCACCATGAAGCAAACCAAAATGACAAAAGGACTTTGGACCTATTAGACTCACATTGTTTCTTTTGAAGTCTTTCGAAGAGTGAGACGTCTATGGGCAATCTACTCACGGAAAGAGAAATTTCTCGATCACAATCCCATGAATCATTTGAAATTGTGCTACATGACTTAGTAGAATCATTGAAAAATCAATAGAAAACAAAGAATATGAAAAATAGGAAAACTATGGATGCATTTCTTAAGGCAATTCAGGAGTCGAATCCCATATTCGCAAATGGATTAACTCAATGCTCAATAACCCCCTAATAAACGTAGAGTTTGGCAACAATCAAGTCAACAGGAGCGTATATAGAGGTACTCCACAAGGAGGGATTACTTTCACCTCGACTGTGGTTATTGGTGGACGGTGGTTAATAAAACTCTCATCTCTTTACAAAGGGAGAGAAAAAAGCGTTAGCATATTGGAAAATCTTCTTAACTGCGGTATAAGTTATTTTCTGTGATTTACCCACAAAAAGTCAAGACTGAACCAATTCTCTTTACACGGAGAAGACCTATCATGACTTTTGTTTCCACAAAACTGGGTAACATTACCCCCGAATTAAAAACTAACTACACAGTAAAAAATAATTCCCTAAAGTGATTGGCAACAATTTCTGCCACAAAGGTTAGGTATTTGTCGATGAGATTATGGAAAACTCCACATTGGAAAACGTACCTAAAATATAGGGAAGAGGTGGTAGCACCACTCTCTTGGAAAAACATAAGAATCAGCTGAATAGCTCATTTCTAATAGGTCATACATACTACAAAATAGTACGGAAGCTCTATGTTGGTGCGCTGGGCACGCTCAAACAAAATATGGAAAAACAATATATGATTTGTTTTCAAAAACAATGTGTGAATTATATAAACGAAAATATGTTTTCATTGAAAATATAGCATAATACCTAATTTATTGAATGTTCTCTTCCTTATATCCAAAAGAGCTAACATTTCGGGAATTTTACGTACTAAGTTTTCTAGTGCCAACTACCTAAATTAGTGTTCCATTGATTTGGGGAAATTTTACTGATTTTCCCTTTATATCTGACAAAATTACATTTATTTTTAAGGAAAAACGTGTCTTAAATTTAGGGAATAGTCCTGTTATTTTTTACAGTGTAGGAGTGATACTAGACTAAATTAAATATTGAAGGACATATTGAAATATCTACGTATTTATATTTAAAGGTACCTTTACACTTAGATACTAGTATTGGGATTTGTATCAGAACTTGTACCTACATTTGTACCACCACATTTTTCGACTTGTATATATTCAGAAAAGTTTTCACTTCTGCTCACGTTAGAGGGTCACTTGTCGATATATTAAGTTGTCTTCCGCGCAGTAATAAAATGTTATCAGATGCGAAAGATTTCCTTTGTTTAAGTGCATCGTTAGTGGTTTTAGACAAATTTGAAAATGATAAAAGAAAGTGGTGGCAACAGAAATATGGGCATATAATATGCTTATAAATGAGTTTACCTTGGAAGATGGCAGTTGATTTAATAACCACGAGAGAATGAATAGAGTTGATTTTGAACTTAGTAGTGCCATTTATAGTTAGGAAAGACACAAGATTTAGAAATTCTATATAACCAGCCAATCAGCTACCGAGTACTTTAAAATTCTTTTGCATCTTTGATTTATGTGCAGCGAACAGTGAGAAATGTACCTGAGGATATTCTAACTCCTGAGTGATTTCTTCTAAATTATAATTTTTTTATTCAAATCTTTATATGCTTTTGACCTGACATTCCAAATATCACTTTTTCACATTTTTTTCTATAAGAAGTATGGTATTTTTTTTTTTGATCAGGCTGATATGATTTTTAATTTATGCAATCAACCGGAATACTGAACTAAACGCGCGACAAACTGTACTTTAGAACGAAACGCAAAAGTATAGCCACAAGTCAAATCAAGAGCAAAATTAACATTACAAAATGTATGAGCAGTTGTATCGCAATTTGACGAATTTACTTGTGCCTCATACAAATCCCGATAGTACATAAAAGTGTAAAATATGCTTAAAAGTTGCTTTTTAAAAGTTGCTCTGAAAATCATTAATATCATTAACGGTTTTGGGGTATTTCTGTAAATCCGTATACTATTGAAGTAATTCCTCATAAGTTATCCAAAGAAGAGGCGCAGCAGGTGCAAACAAGGCCTTACATACTGCGAAAAAAAAAATCAGTGGTGAAATAACTCTTCACAACACATAATCTAAAAAAAATTTCATTGCCATTGAAATCACGTTACTACACATTACAATGATATGTATTATGTCAGACTTAACGGAATGCGAAAGAGTCGTAAAAGTGAACTGCACAAACTCTCTTAAATACATACATAGTTGTAAATTCTTACAGTATGTTCTGCCAAGCATTTATTCACTAGAGATTGGTTGCGACAAATGGCCGTACTTTTCGACGCCATTAGGAGGCCAGTTTGAAGAAGAATACAAATTAACTGAGTTGTCAAGAATTTCTAATCTATCACCTGGCAAGAATTTCTTAAGTGCATTTCTTCACCTATATCACCACAATATAGGCACCTGTTTCATACTGTCCGAGAAATTTCATTCACTTTTCGTATGCAGAACGATTGATCACATAGCGAGGGTAATGGTAATCGGCTATGTCCGACTGGTATTTATCATTTGGGAGGATTGAATTGTACTTAAGTGTGAAATTAGTTAATCGGATCACATGCCTCCGGGTCGATATTATGACTCCATTTAAATGCTTCTGGATATGAAAGAAGGATTTGCCGCAAAATCTCCAGGTATACTGTACTGGGAGTATATTTAGTGCACGATGCACAAGAAAACCAGAAAACGGCTACCGTAATGATCGTGACTTGCTTTAAAAGTTTTTTTTTTTTTTTATAAAGATTTAAACTTTATGCCTTGCATGATGTCACTAGGTATACGAAATCAGTTATAATTTGGAAATTCATCGTGGGACTTTCTTCCTAATGCATGAATGCAATAATATAATCATTCTTCTTGCCCCAAATTGATAGAACTGAGAAAGTTCATTGCCAAAGTCATAGCTAAATTTGAGTAGCCTAGCCCCACTCCATTTAGATCGTCTGGTGCAGACTTTCAGTTCATTGAGCTCCGGATCTTTTCTGTTATTGGATACATATATATTTTTTCGTTGTTGCTAATTTATAGCGATGATGGTATCTGTGGCTGTTAGTAAATGCTAAAGCCGCCTCTCTAAGGTCGTTGAGCTACACTACTAAAGCATGCTCCATAACGATCTCATTGATTACCAAATTTTACTGTGGTGATTGAATCTCGGTTTTTTCCTCTCCTCAATTTTTTTTACCTGAACCATTTTAGAAAGTAAATATGAGCAAAAAGTAAGAATAATCTTCGGATCTCTCGCGCATCTCTCGCTTCTAAGTTAGAAGGTAGAACACAATGGAGGAGGCTTTCGGGTTTTTTCGGATTTCAACTATTTCGTATGGGGGACGTTGATCTTTTCTGAATTTACTGCAGCAGTAGAATATTAGAAAGCTAGTCAGATGCTTGTGATGCTGAGTAATGGTCAGCTGGAATTACTTTTTATTGTGGGTAGAATACATATGTACTAACATACATTGTATGTCGCTAGGAAGTAGTTTGCAAGTTTCTTATAAAATGTTTTGTCCGTAGAAATATATCAATGCAAATTGCATTAAGATTTTTTATATAATATTTGTCAATTTTTAAATTACATTTATGTAGTTGAAAACAATATTTTTTGTTGAAACACAGGGGTAGCATGATTACTGAACCCAAGCATGTTCACGGGTCTTCTTGCTTTGTTAATAAAGTAAAATGCCTGCCATTCAAGCAGCCCATCCTATACCTAGCCTTTTAAGATACATGTTTTCTCACAGTCATTTGGAATGAAATTATCATAAACTCAATTTAGAAAGATTGGTGTTAATTATCCTTGCAGCAGTAATATATTTTGCAACAACAATAACAATAACAATATTTTTATTACAGAAAATGTACACAAGATTACAAGTCTTTATATTGTACTTAAACTAGAGAGGTACTAGTGTATTATATAAGTTATTGAGAAAGAAAAAAGATCTTATATAAAAGAATTCAATTATAAAAATACAAAATAATTATAAAGAGAAAATAAAGTAAATTAAAAAGAATTAATAGGAAAACTAAATTAAACTAATTCAGCCAATAGTTATTATCATATCATCATATCAAAAACTAAATCTGAGAAATTTCAAATTAAAAAGATAAAGGAGATGTGTAAATTGTATATCTAAAATGCTATAGTTCTGATAATCTAAATAAAAGTAAGAAAAACAAGAAAAGAAATGATAGTCTTATTACCGCTGTGTAGAAAAAGTCTGATAAATTATTAGGTTTAAGTTCACAATATTTGAGTCCTGATGTGGTTTTTGAAAACAGACGGTGCCAACACACTGAGTATTAGATGGAAGTGATTTCCACAATCGAGTGACCTAGACAGGGAAAGAACCCTCCATTACCAGTCTCCTAAATCTTGGAACAATGATATTACGGTTGCGGTTAGATAGTGAGGTTCGGAAAATGTGTTCAGGTTTCCCCTTGTGAAGTAAGGTGTGTAAGAAGATCAGAGCTGTATGCTTTAGATATGCAGGTAGAGAGCATCCAAGAAGCAGATTTTTATAGGCTGAGATATGAGCATACCTTCTAAGACCAAAAATAAAATGGATGCAATCATTAAATGCTACTTCAATTCGTCGGAGACAGGTACTATCCAGTTTGGAATATATCATACTTCCAAAAGTAAAGTGGGGTAAAATTAACGCGTTAACTAGCATCATTATAGTGTCTGTGGATAAAATTTTTGCACAAAGCCACAATCTTCGCAACCCTGCATATATTTTACGAATAATCGAGCTAACATTATCGCAGCAGCTCATGTCTTCGTTCATGGCAATACCCAGATTTACAACTTTTCTTAAGAAGGTAAAGCGACACCGTTTAAAAGCACTGGAGGTTGTCATCTATATCATAGTAACCACTATAGAAGGCGATAGATTTGGATTTTTCGTGCAGCAACCCATGACGTGATGACCATTCAGTGATTCTGCGAAGATCGCAATTGATACGCTCAATACAATCCTCTGAGAGCCCCATACGTCTACTTAGGTACAAATGCACATCGTCAGCGTGCATGTGCACAGTAACATCATGTACTACTTTGGGAAGTTCGTTGATGTAGAGACTGAACAACAAAGGGCCGAGAGCTGATCCTTAGGGCACACCACGTAGAGTGGATAACAAAGTCGATACGCTTTGTCCAGTTCTGACATACTGATACCGGTCATGGAGAAAGTTACTGACCAACGATATTGCAGAAGTACTGAACTTGCACTCTAGAGATAGTATTTAGACAGTAGGATCCTATGGTCAACGCAATCAAATGCCTTCAAAAAGTGCAGTAGTACCAGAGCCGCGGAATCACCCTCGTCAAGGGCAGCTCTTATGTCAGTGGATACTTTTAGTACCGCAGTCTCACAGCTATGATGTGAACGGAAACCTGATTGGTATGGCGAAAATAACCGATTATTCTCCATATATTCAATAATTTGCAAGTATACATGAGCTTTTCCAAAACTTTAGCTAGAAAACATAGGATACTGATAGGGCGATAATCACTTGGAATTTTTGGAGAGGACTTCTTGGGTATTGGCAAGACCGAGGCAATTCTCCAGCTTCGGGGAAAAGAAGAAGACGTTAGGCTCGTGTTCATATAAATGCAAGATGTATTTTGATATATACGGAAGCAGCAGCTTAATAAAGCGCGGATGTAGATTATCTGGGCCTATTGCTTCAGATTTTATGGAATAAATAGAAGAAACCAGCTCATCAAGGAAAACCGCACGAAAGAAAAAGTCACCTATAGAGGATGTGACTGGAAGTCTGTAGACTGCAATGCCGCCAATAGTTTTGTCGTTACAAATGAGATTTACATCCATCTGCAGGAATTTTTCCAACTAAATGTGGTGGTTACCGTTCTTTTCTAAAATATGGTAGCAGTGACAGTGGTGATACTTTGGTTACCAACTGCTTTCTGTGATTCTACTAGTCATATTAGTATTAGTGACTTTTCTCATCTGACATTGTTTCCGTATTTCCCTCGAATATATTGTGCTCGTGTTTGATGATATATATGTTATTAAACGTCTTTCAGTTACCTGATTGTTTCTTTAGTTACTTGAAGGCGTTCCTGCTTTCTGTTTCTCACCTATTTGTTTAATTTATCTTTGTCTAGTAGTTCATATAGAAACATTTCAAAATTATTCAACTATACAAATTGTGTTGTATGATGAAGATTTCAAGGCTCTGGTTAGTGATGATCTCAGTTGTTATTGGTTCTTAGACTTACTACGAAAGAATTAATCAAAGAATTTGCTTCACCACTGTTCCCACTTCTTTTTTACTTACTACACTAACATACTTTGTTAATACTTATCCAATCGAGGGCAACGCTCCGCTTTTCTTTTTTCTGATATATGTATCCATTATTTTGGTTAGCCCCAAACTTATTTGCTATATGGAAGATGCTAAAGTATTGCACATTTTTAGACATGATTCGGCCTGTGTTCTTTTAAATTTTGACTCTGCCACTTTTTATTTATAAATTATCCAGAATTGAAAAAATCAAGAATTTTAGGTCCTAGCAAGAGTGTCTCCATAGTATTTCGTTTGACTTTCGATCTATCCAACGACTTTTCAGAATGTGATGTGGAGACATCTATTTGTAAAAGTCTGTAAATGACGCGACATATTATGGATGCAGTAAAATTGTCCTCACATTGGAGCTGAGCAGCATTAGCTTTGAATTGATTGCTATCTCTGTAGGGTTACATATCCGGGCTAGCTGAGAAAAAAACGCAAAGTGGCGAAAGCGACGAACCGATCAGGTTGGAACTTGAAGTATATTTCTCCTATGAGTAGCTTTCATATATTAACCATCTGAATCTGATTTCTACATATACACAGAAAAGAGACGACAAGATTTTCGGAACTGTTTTAATTTTTGACATGTGGATAATGATCAACTCACCTGAATTACTCAATGCCGTAAATTGGCTCGCTGCTCGAGGAAACATAATTTCCTCCACCATCCTTACATTGGTCTAACTATTGTATTAATGAATGATCCATAAGTAACATTATTAACATCGTTTTAGCATGCATACACGGTAGGTAATTGAATATTATTTTTATTGTTACACCATAGTAATCAGCCTTTGGCGTATTCGATATCTTCAGTGTCGAATATACTAATTGTAAGCAATCTCGAGGGGACAATTTTGGGATATTTACAGCGTCGCACATACATAATGTTCATTGGATGCTGAAAGGAGCTAATAGTTTTTATCTACAAATCATATTTTTTAGAGACGAAGCATATGTTCGATATATTTAGGATTTGGAAGACTTTGTATGACCTACATACATATAAATTGAATAAAATCGATATAAATCAGCTGTGGTTTTAATAAGATGGCGGCGAAACATAAAATACATACATAATGCTGTCAGCAGAATGCATATGCATATATATATTCTTAATTAATACCTTTATTATGACGGGTTCTTCGAATTAAATTATTTGTTTGTAAGACGTACAATCTGAAATTTTTTATAAAGTATCAAAATTTCAGGGCCGATTATAACACAAATATTTTTTACTTGACTCCTCTATCCAGTGGCGTAGCTAGAGTTTTCACCGCCTGGGGCGGTCTCCAATTTGCCGCCCTTTTTAAGTCAATCAAAATCAAGAGTTGTTATTAATAAATAAAAAACAATATTTCTTTTGTTTACTTTTACTACTATTATTATTGATATAACATAAGCGCGTTGATATATTTATTTTGCTTACTTTTTTATTAGAAAAGTCTTGAATAACAATTTCAAAATTTATATCATCTGTTTTTCTATGAAGAGTATTGTTAGATTTCGCAATCTTAAATCCTTACATACACGAGCGGAATTTTGTACGGATTTGATCTGCGGACCACATCCTCTGGATCTGGTCCTCTGTCGTCCCTTAACGTAGCGGATCTGTTGAGCGGACCGACCCAGCATGTTTTTCTTTGGTTTTTGACGGATCTGATCCGTGGGCTTGGTCTTTCTTGCTTGTTTGAACGATCTGGGGGTTTTCATGCCGGATCGGCCATATAAAATGGTACCTCAGAGTTGCTTTAAATTATGATGCAGTTATAAAAAAGAAGGAAAGATCGAAATGGGTTGAAAAGTGATTAAATGAAAAAAAAAACAAAATACTTTTGGACGTATGAAATTAATAAAAAAGCTCCGGACAAATGAACCAGACAATTTCAAAAATTGTTAGGTAAATAAAATATATTTAAAAAATTAGGTAAAATTTATCAACATTTTTATAAAACAATTCTAAGGCTTAGTTAAGCTTATTTGAGTAAAACCGACACTATAATACGACAATGCATACTTTTCGAAGAACGTTTATTTGCCACTCTGAGATTTCTCGCAACTGGCAGATCATATGAAGATTTAAAATTTTCGACTGGAATTGCTGCTTAAATTTTAGGATAAATAGTTCCAGAAACGTCTGAGATAATATTCAAAGTCTTAAAGGCAAATATATGAAGATGTGTAACTTTACTCACTATATTATTATAATTTCTTGAAAATAAAATACAGTCCAATGGACTAATAGATATAAAAAAATATAATTAAATTGCACAGTAAGTAATCGAAACAATATTAGAATATAGTATTCATTCCTCTTTCTTTTGCGTTTAATGAAAAGACTGCGGAACTCTTACTATAACGACTGCGCTGTTAATGGCCGACAACGGACTTGAATCAACGGAACCGTTCCACGGAGGAACTACTCCGCGGAATTGATTCAGTCGTTTTGCTCACTCACATCCGGAAGTAGGCCGCGGAACAGGGCCTCGGTGGATCAGATCCGTTGAAAACTCCACTCGTGTATGGCCAGCTAATGAAGATAATTATACCCTAGATGAAATCTACAGGGTATACTAAGTTTGCCATTCCGTTTGTAACACCTCGAAATAATGATGGTAGAGCAAAATGGATTGGACACCCACGCATAATATTAAAAGTTATTTTGATTTTTGCATGTCCGTCCGTCTGTCTGTCCGTCCGTCTCTGCGCACGATAACTCGAGAACGCGTATACTTAGACAGCTGAAATTTTGTACACAGACTTAAAAAAAAAGTAAAATTAAGTTCGAAAATGAGACAAATCGGGCAACTCCTTCGTGGGGTTGCCATACAAAACTTTCGTTTTCCACTATATATTTGGACACTGCCTGAGAACGCATCGACATAAAGCTCTGAAATTTGGTACATGGTGTTTTCATTGTACTAGCAAATAAAATTTCAAAAATGGATTAAATCGGGCAACTCCTTCTTGGTGTTGCCATATAAAAATTTAGGATTTTTACGTATACTGTGAAAACGATCAGTCCAAGACGTTTTTATTGTACTAAAAACTTCTTCAGAATACGAAATCCTATAAAATTGGTTATAATCATTTTTTCTGTCCGACAAACAGTTCTAGAAATATATGCGCAAAATCACTTCAAAAATCAAACTTGCACAGAAGGGTGACAATACGAAATTTCATAAGGGCATTCATCTAGGGTATCATAAGAATTGGTCTTAGACCAATTCTAGCTTTTTTACTTGTTTTTAATTAATTTTAATTTTGAAAAGCTCTGTTCACTACTAGGTACACTGATGGCTATTGTTAGCAAAATGCTTAACAATATTACTACGTTGGGAACAGAGTCTTTCAAACAATATTTTTATACCCTAGATAGATGAAATCATAGGGTATACTAAGTTTGTCATTCCGTTTGCAACACCTAGAAATAATGATGGTAGAGCATAATAGATTGGAAACCCACGTATAATATTAAAAGTTATTTTGTTTTTTGCATGTCCGTCCGTCCTCACGATAACTCAAGGATGCGTGTACTTAGAGAGCTAAAGCTTTGTAGGTGGGCTTTTAAAAAAAAAAGTAAAATCAAGTTCGAAAATGTGACAAATCCGGTAACTACTTCGTAGGGTTGCCATACACAAATTCTGTTTTTCACTATATTGGGACACTGCCCTCAGAATGCGTCAACGTAGAGAGCTGAAATTTTGTATATAGTGTTTTATAAAAATATTAAATATAGTTTAATTTATCATTTATTTTCGATAATTAATCATTTATCACTCTCTTTTGTTGAATGTAATCTGTGGTTTCACATTTTTTGTCTTTATTCGTGAAATTATCAAAGGGAGTTTGATTTTTGTTATTTTTTTCCTCCTTCCTTTTTTTCATTTTTACTTGATAACATTTCAATGGAAAACAGTGGGAAATCTCTTTTTGCTTCCTAACTTGTTCTTAAGTTAACTTTGCTTCAACCACTATGTCTATTGACGATGTCCATGACGATAGGGCGCTGTTTGCAATAACAATAATTCTAAGCCATAAACGCAAGGGATTACTCGTGCGTAATCGGATACGCTTCTAGACTATAACGGAAAGCCCGTATGTGTATGGGCAACGACACGTGACACGTTGACTCTGAACGTACGGTTTTTCTGTATGATTATCGGCACCACTTGAATGCGATTGCCTATCTGCTTTTATTCAGCGTGTGTGCATCGTGATGATAACAAAGTTTTAATACTGAGTTAGAAAATATTCGAAAAACGTATAAAATAGATGGTTTTTGAGTATATTACAGTGATTTTTTAAATTTACAAATATTTAAAAACATAAACGCACTAACTATTGCACGAGGTTTCTTCTTTGAAGCCCTTTTCACCACCGCCTGACAATATTTATGAAATAATAGGAGCGTCTATCTCGATTCTGGAGCTTGCAAATTTTACACACTCCAGATGTCATCCCTCTGAAATGAAAACGACAACAATTTATCGTCAGTCGACAGAATGTACGCGCAGATATTATGGAAAGAATGTATGATGTATGGACGAGGAGCTTTCATTGGTGCCTTTGCCGTAGGCAACCCTGCGAGAAATGCTTCGCGTAATAATTTAACCGATTGCGTACGAGTAGTCCCTTGCGCGTATGGCTTGCTAATGGCACTAAAGAAAGTATTAACAGGTTATGTTTGTTTATACACGTTTTTAGACCGACATTTGTGCTTAGTGTAAAAACGAGTTTTGTAAAGTTGTAAGTGACAAAAGTTATTAAGAATTAAGGAGATCTACCTACTTTTAAATGGCAACCAAAAATATAGCAATTTATATTAGATATTAGACACATCTACTTTCAACATTGCAATAATTCTCTTGAAACAATTGGCCCTTTAAGGTAGTTGGTATTTTCGACAAATAGTTAGCGTCGCGTTTGACGAGTTGGGCAAAATATGCTGTTAGATTGAACGCGTTGACATTTGAGATTCGTCAAATTTGTTTTCAACTTTTTGTTATAAATTAATTAGATCGCATTTTTCCACTTTCTCAATCAACTTTTCACGAAATTACTTTTTTGCCTGGAAATTAAAAAAATCTTTAAAAAATCCAGCAGCAGTACCTGCCTATGTACAATCTTCCAAATGTTAGGATAAATTCATCGCGTTTGCGATGAGAAGTAGATTCCCGCCTAATTCTTGCTTCGCGAACGTCGCGTGTGGTTATAATCTAACATATGCATATGCCGGGGTTTGTAATAAATAAACTTTGAATTTGGACACTCCCTATACAACAAGCATAATTCGATATTAAATGTCAGCGCGCGCTGGTTACGCGTTTGAAATTTTAAATCTGACTCCCGTTTTAAAAAATACTTCCGTAGCAGTTCCAATTTCTACCACCAAGCGACGTATCTTTATGTGGTTGGTTATCGCCAATTCCAAATTTACGGCGCGATTATCACAATTACTTATTTTTGTTTTTATATAATTTAGGCATAAATATAAAAAATGCCGCCCCAAAATATGTGCCGCCCGGGTCGGACCGCCCCCATCACCCCACCCTAGATACGCTACTACCTCTATCTATCCCTAGAGTAAGTTAATGGGCTTTTAAATCATCCTATATGCTATACATATACTACTGTGGGTGTATTAATGATGCAATGAATAACACAGACTGATAGTTCTTTTCGGTCCGGGTTCGAAGAACGCAGTGTTTATCAATGGTTTAGGCACATGGTTAACAATCATTAAAAATCTATTGGGATGCTGTACTATGCAACTGATATATTATTTGTTGTGCGGGACCTGCCCAAAACTATGTTCAATTACCAGCGATTGTAAAGAAACAGATTAACTTTCATCATCCAGTCTGAAGAAACTTGGAGTTGAAGAAGAAAAATAAATAAAGAATTGAAAAATTATTTGGAGTGAAGAATGAAGAGTGAATGGTACAATAATTAAATACAGTAATTGATTTTTTGCTGTGAATCTTAAATTTTGCACATTACAATTCTTACACTGCAACAGACCAACATATATCTACTCTAAGACAAAGGCCAATGTATTAGGAAGCAATCAAATCTTTGTAGTTGTATATAGATAGATTCATCGATATTTTTCAAAAATTACAAGTTTCAATATTTAATTAAGTTTTTCTGTGTTTTCTCCTTGAAAAATCTTAAATTAGTAAAAAGTTTTTCCGTCCAAGTTTTTTCTATATATCGGTTAGGGAAAAATTAAGTCTTTCAGTTGGAGATAGAAAAAACAAAATTTTTCTAAACACGAAAGCAGAACACTTGACCAAATAACAAAACCAAATTGAGTATAAAATGTGTGCATTTCTAATGTATACACAATAAAGTAACAAACAACTCTTGGAAGGAAAAATGTGTAGCCTTAAAACTCCTTCACCAACTGATCGTATATCAACTAGCTGCCATTTTTGTCCCCACGTGTCGAATTTGTAATATGCCATAAACATCGTTTTATGCGATCAATACAATTTTATTGACGCAGGTGATGTCCCATATTCAAGTAAAGTGGATTAAAAAATAAAGGCTATAAGTTGAAGGTATACCTCATGCTGTTTAAACAACTCAAAACGAATGTTGTGGTAATTTTTCTGAAAACAGGATACACAGAAAGATTGCGTAATGCATGTGCGGTGTATACTTTGTCTAAGCGTATTTCCATAATATATATAGTTACTTATACCTACTTATGTACTTCCTCTCCTCAATTTAAATTTTTTTTTGAAAGACACCTTAAATAATAAATTATGATCTAAATACAAATTTCTACGTTAAAATTTAAACGGCGTAATGTAAATAATTTTTAAAATAAACTTATTATGAGTAACAAGAAGAAAAATGTCAAGAAAAAAATCATTTTTGTTAACCAATTTGTTTGTTTCAAAAGCCTAATATGTATGCATATATGTACGCTGTTTGCGGAGAATGAGAATTTCACGGGTTTTCAAATTTAGTGACATTAAATCTGGAGTTCAAAATTATATGGAAACACCAGCGTAGAGTTAATAAGTACAGTTTGTTAGTTTGTTAGTTAGAGTTAGTAATACCCTAGCTGCATTCTTATAGCGTATAATAAGTTTGTCATTCCCTTTGTAACCCATAGAAGCAGTGCTGGTAGAACAAAATGGATAGAAAACCCACGCATAATATTCAAAGTTATTTTGATTTTTGTATGTCCGTCTGTCTGTCTGTCTGTCCGTTCTCACGATAACTCGAGAGCTCCATAACTTAGACTGCTGAAATTTTGCACAAGATCGATAAAGGGACAAATCAGGTAGCTCCTACGTATGGGTGCCATATAAAAAATGTTTTCTACAATATGTATATTCGGACACTGCCTAAGAACGCGTCGATGAAGAGAGCTGAAATTTTGTATAGGGTGTTTTCATAAAAATATAAAATACAGTTTCTAAAATGGACTAAATCCGGCAACACGTTCTTGCTGTTTCCATACAAAACCTTGGGTTTTCACTTTATTTCACTTTTATTTACATCTAGGGTATAATATTATTGGTCTTACAAGGAGTGTGTCCCTACTCGTCATCACTGATTACGTCGAAATTCACAGTATATGTTTGGCTTGACTAGAATTGAAAGTGACTCATGTGGAAACTCCAGATGGTCAAACGAAACGGAAATGATGCATAATGTAGGTGAATCCGGGGCTAAAATTAACACCTTTCGGAAAACTTTGATAATTACCATCGTGCGGGTATATCCGCAACATTTAAGCCACTTTATTTTCGTTACAATTATCTATAATCTGTTATCTTTTATATGCAAAAAACCAGTAGTAATTATCCCAATTAGTTTAGGAGCATTTTCCAAAATAAGATTGTGAGGTTTGTTAAATTACTTTCAACCCAAATTAATTAGCTGCATATACTGTAAAGGTTTATCTCTCGGTTTCAAAATTCTTTTTGCTAAATTCATTTAGAGTTTTTTTATGATTTTATGAAACTATTACGAGATTTGTACGGCAGTGGGTTACAGAGTAGTAACGCACCACCATATACTATTATAAAAAAAAAAAAAATATTTTTTCGGGAGTGGGGTATTTATTTTATATTCCAATATTTGTGTAGAATATTCGTGCAAAATCTCATCCAAATCGAACGATAACTTTAATGTCAAAAGATCATACATATATAATTATATTACCAATGGGAAAAAGTTTCTCATTTCCCGAATTCGGGTGTTCTGAGAGGGAGGTGAGGTAAATATTATCCGATTTGCAAAATTCCTTTTGCTAGATTTTGTGACTTTTTTCTTATGTTTTGAGCATATTTTTCCTCCCCTTCTGATTAAGTTGCGAAATTTAATTTTTGATGGCCAAAGTTTTGTCTGAAAATTCGTTTCGAAATGTTTTTCTACAGCTTATCGATTAATCCAATTTTGTGTTTTTTTATGGATGCGCTTTTATTATTTCAGGAAAATCGGATGTCATTTACGGATTTTAAAAATAAGTTTTCCATACCCAATTCTCGCCATCTACCGGCGATCTTTCAAAACGCACGAAAATTTCACATACGGAATCGGTAATCTACATAACCTTCTGTGGTTGACATTTTACCCGAATGAATTTGGGGCTTTCATTGAAATTCTTATTGCAATTTAACCGCGACAACTCCCACGAAAATTTTCATATATGTATGACCATTTTCCAAAGGGTAAGCCTTCAAAACCCCAGGCTACATTATACATTATTTCGATTTCGCTTGGTCATCTGGAGCTCCCACTTGCGTCACTTTCATTTCTAGTCAAGTTCTACTTATACTGTGAATTAGGACGAAATCGATGATGGCGAATACGGACCTTCTCCTTGTTAGCCCGATTATAACTTTTTCTCTTGTTTTTGATTACATTTAGGGTTAAAGCATTAGATATACCCTTTAATATTAGACACGGCACAGTAAAAAGGAAATGAAGAAAGGGAATTCGTAGCTAATGAAGCTTTTCAGCACAATGAAATCTGCCAACAACAAAAATTCTTATATGTACTATGTATGATTGATATCTCCAGAAACATTTCCGTGCAATATAGGAGATATATCTACTCCTCTTTCATTTGATATTCTAGCTTCAAGACTTTTTATTGCCGAATTTTCGTCCATTTGAAGCGAAAATTACTTCAGCCGCAACTAGCTGGCCCAGGTACGACCCCGACCTCAAGATAATCTATATAAAAACGTACGAAAAATATAAACATTTTTGGTTTCTAGTTATTAAAAAAAAAAATCGGTCCTATATTTAATTAGAAATTGTTGTTCTCAGAAGTGGAGAATTTTGACAACCAGTTATGAATTTCCACTATTTTCACCGCAAACTGCGTACAAAAGCCTAGCACTGAGGTCTCCGCCAAACTAAATTTTGGTGAGTCTCCATTATCGGACCGTTCTTTTAGCAGCTAAAATATATGAAAGCGGAGACTCAGAGATGAGAGAAACTAAAATGGAGGAGAAGAAGTATTTTTATCAGTTTACTCACTCTTTACCATATATTGAAAAAAAAACTTTTTTTTTTGTTTTAGCTGACATTTCTCAGAGCTCTGACAAGATATATTTTTAGCATGCTAAACAACGGCTCGGGTCATTGAATTCAAACTAAATTGGTTGGAGATTTACTGGTGGTGCCACCTCTAATCAAAAGCAATAAGCCAAATTTAGCGTGTTGATCATAGTACTGGTTTCGCAAAGTGCAGGATAAATTTTCGTTAATAGCTCTTAGCGCGCTAAATTTTATATGAAAATTTAGTTTAGCACCGCTTCAGTACTAGGCTTAATACTCGCTGACTCAAAAAGAAGGATGGTGAAATCATACAAAATATCATGTAAACAGAGCTAGACTTGAACGAATAAGTTTCTAAAGGAACATAGTTATATTTCGTGCATAAATTTTATTCCCGTAAGAAGCAAAACAAAGCGGTAAAAATTCTAATAAGGAAGTTGATAGATTTTAGATATAACTATACAATTAAAATGTCTCGAAATATTATGCAGTTATATTCCTGTTGCGTATTTCTCCACAAATGTATTTGAGTTCACATAAATAAATTTATTTAATCTCAAAACTAAAATAGAAATAAACTACCATAAAAAAGAAGTGCAACAATAAACTTGATAGAAGAAGTATATAAGCAGTAACCACATAATTTTAGCATTACATATTCAATAAATATTAAAAGGGTATCCATCTCAGGATAAATTTCATTAAGAAGCAGAGTTTTTTTTTTAATAAATTACAAACTCTTTTTTGGACAATAGCTGAAATTGAAAGTTTAATAAACTTTTGTGTTACCAACACCTTAATATTTGTCATATCTTCGACGGTTTGATTATGATTTGACAGTATGTAATACCTTCATATATAGTATATTACGGAATACTGTTAATTTTTATTTTCTTTCAAGGCCTCATTTATGCATTTCTTAAATGTTTAGTGTGTAATAAATAGACCCTTTATTGAACTTACTAAATTAATACATTGAAGGCTTTCGAAAAGTCCTGCAAGGTTAAGCCTGGTATAAGTACAAAACAGCTTACTCAAGGATGCGGCTGATAAATTGTTGAGCCTGGAGCAGAATGTTTTTTGGGCGTCTTTTCTGTTTACTATCAACGTTTTAAGCATAAAAATAATATGTACATGTTCACTGTTTGCCGACAAGATAGTTTCGGGATAATTGAAGAACTTGCACAGCAAAGTTTTATGTTAATCCCCATCCAATAATTTTGTATGACTCGTTATCCTACCACATAATAATTCGAGGATAATTTCCACATGTTAACATTCGTGGTAAGATTTCAAGAAATTTTTCTTATCAAAATATGCATATTAGGTATGAAATCAGGATAGGTGAGTCATTCGTAATTCTCTATTCAAGTGGGGGGATTTGTTGAATGTTTTATCGAAAAGTTATTTTTCTCAGAAAAGATAGTATATGCAAGAAAACGGGAAAGTAGATATTATCAAGGAAGGCTAATCAAAAACGGGAATTGTATTGTTACGCGCGTCTTAGTTCTTTATCTAAAACACAATATTTCAGATATAATACAAAAGTTCTTTCTTTGTTTAACTTTACTGTTAACTCTCACAAATTCACAAACAATTATCAAATCAACTTCTTAGCTATCGTTAGTACTGTACTCCTAATTATCGTAATCTCCAAACCCAAAGTTTACTAAGATGTCACTAACCTAAAGTTGTTTCCATTTCCAACAGATGTCGCCTGTGTCACTTTGTTGCGCTTAACAGTATGTAAAATTGGCAGATCCTGATAATATATTGGGTGGCAGTAATTATGACTTTCTAGTGCGGCATTATATCGAAAGTTCAATCTTTAACCAATTTTTAGTATTTAACAAAGGCGTAACGTATATATTTTGGGATACTAAAAATACCTTACGAGTGCGTATTATTTGGAATTTGGTCAAGAAACGTCAGAACATCTCAGGAATGTCATGGTTCGTGAAAAAGTCGTTGATTTCAGCAATTTGGTATTTCGTATTACACCTAAGTATGTATGAAACGCATTTTGGCAAGTATTTGCATTTACAAGTTTACAAAATTCAAATAACTCAAAAATATTACAAGTAGATTGTCCAAAGAGAATCATCTTAGTAACGCTGTAGATTTGCGTGAAGAACCACTATTGCCGCATTTGAGGATTAGAAAATCTAACAAAAGAGATTTACGAGAACCAAAGGCATCCTTGAAAAGTGAGGATTTGGTGTGGGTTGTGATCTGATATCGGAACTGATTTGTATTAATGAAAGATGATGAGAAAAACGATGTTATAGTCGTTATGACGTTCGCTATAGAAGCGTGATAATAAGCTTTTTGTGGGATCGATTGGAAGATATAGACATCGAGGATCTCTGATTTGAAGAGGACGGTGCCACTAGTTATTGTGCCATCGTGAAGTGGCGACATAAATTAACCGTCGAGATCATGCGACTTATCTCCTAGATTTTTTTCTCTGTGGTTATTTGAAGTTATTTGATAAACGCATTAAGTCACAGGAGCCGCGGCGCCATATAAACTTTTATAAGTAATATTTTATTGAATTGAACTGAAATATACTCAATAAAAAATAAAATAAAATTTATTTAATTGAATAAATATTTCAATGAAATTAATTTTATTGACCTCATTTCCTTAATTATTTAAGCTTCAAATAATATTATATTTACTCTTTTTTTCTCGATACATACTTTTTATTTTTCAGAACAATTAAGAGTTTCTTCTTCTTACTTGGCTTTTTATAAATTATTTTCATTGTCGGTAGTAATTAATTGGATTGCATCTATTTACTATCGTATGAATAGATCAAATAAATAAATAAAACTAAATAGTTTTCTCTTTAAACTTTTTACATAACTTACATTCAGCATTTTCTTATTTTGTAATTTTTAAAATAAATATATAATGAGACCATCAATAAATATATACTAATGGTTAATACTCACCATCCATTTTTGTTTGTAAACTTCTTGGTGAATCTGGCATTGAATCTCCATCTGAATTAAGGCTGTAGGAATGTTCAGTTTTAATAGGTAATGTCCCAAGCAAGGCATCCGAGATCAATTTGTCGTGAAGGATAACTTGTGTCATTTTGACGTCACGTTCAAGAAACCAGTCCTGCATGTCAGTATCTGAAGATAATCTGAGCGTATCGGACTGAAAAATAATAAGAAAAATAATTAGAAATTAAACAGTTTATGTTATTTTACTATTAGAAGTGAGCGACGAAACGATTTTAAATGCATATGTAGCGCCGACTTCATGGATATTATATTAAAAGAATAATCAAATAAAATATTTTTCTGAGTGAAAAAGAACATACATCAGCACCTCCGCCACTTTCTTTATGTCCTCTAGTCCTTTCCCTATCTCCTTCTTGCCATTCTGTGCTTTGCATCATAAGGTATCCTCTGAGATTATCTTAATAATATAAAAAAAAGGATATAATGACAAAGAAAATTGCAACGTCACTTTGGGTTTACCGCAGATGGTTCGAAATAATGAAGGCTTAAAACCCAGTACTACGCATTGGATTACCGCGGCTGTTATAAGGCCTCTGTTAACATATGAGGCGATAATATGGTAGAATGGTGACATAGACGAGCTACTCTACAGAGATTGGCCTGGTGATATTATGAGCGTATAGCCAGACCTTCTAGGGAAACAAATTGGGGAAAACCACGTTACGATAAGTTCTCAAGAGCATTCTTCAACTGATTATGACATAAGATCATATCTGACGAGGCTAGAATTATTTCAATTACTCAGTATTGTGGTGGAGGACCGAGAAGGCTGGAATTCATGGACTATCCCCTCAGCGGAGAGCTAGTCTTATGGGACCGAAACTGGGACTAGTGGTTGCAATTTGGAGCCATAACCTTAGGTTTAGGATACCATTAAGTATGAGGTGGTTTGTTACATTATTACAGTCTTCCAGGCAAAGATTTCTGCAATACTGACTCTTACATACGAGAATATAAAGAGTGTATTTAACAACAAAAGCATCTTTGTCTTCTCCGACAATCAGGCAGGAATTGGGGTTATTATATATCACCTGAGTAGAATCTAGAGCTCGTGTCAGCGTGTTTAACTGTTATTGACGAACTGGGTACGCGAGGTTGGCTACGGTTATGATTGCAACGCTCAAGCTAAACCCATGTTATTCATTTCATGCAAGTACCTACGTCGAGCAAAAGGACGAGGTAGCTTCTAAGATATAGTAGACGGATGTCAGATTGTTAGATTGTCTAGCTGATGCCCGCTCACTGTTATTTGAAGAAGCCCTTTTCACTATTGACAGTATTATATGTAGACTTCGTCTGGAGGAAGATGGGACTGCTTTACATACTTTTCACGATTTTTTTGCTGGCAAAAGTTAAGCGTAGAATGGCTAGCAAGCTTGTAAGCCTATTCAAGAAAATAAAATCGGTTTACTCTTATTATGATAAGTACAATAGGCCTTTTTATTACCTCATATTTTCAACGAACTAATATTTTTAAGAAGAACCTCCCCTCAATAATTGATTTTATATTCCATAATATAAAATAATAAGGCCAACACACTCACATGTCAAGCAAAATATGTTCCCTGGTAGACATATCATGATGAGCTCATCATGAGCAATCAGATGAACGTACTAATGAAATTTATTCGCGTTTGAATCAAAACCGGGAAAAAACTCATTTATTTACTTATTCACAGATAGTGTGCATGAGATATTGCATCTCTTTCACTTATTTCGAAATGCATACTTTGCTTCTCTTTTGTGAATTTTACAATTATAGATGAGCACTCCGATGAGTACATAATGAGTGTTACGATGAGCTTATTAATGAGCATGTCAATGAGTGTCACGATGAGCTTATTAATGAGAATATCAATGAGTGTCATGATGAGCTTAATAATGAGCATATCAATGAGTGTCATGATGAGCTTATTAATGAGCATGTCAATGAGTCTCATGATGAATTCATAAATGATAATCTGCATTTACGATTGATTTCATATTTTTTTCCGAATTCAAACTCTAAGACGCTTAGGCCTTAATCAATTTGGACATAACGTCTTTTTCAGCATACCGGCGACAGTCTTGCCGCGGAAAACAAATCAAAAAATTAATTTAAAAACTTAAATAAATCACAAAAATCAATTCAAATTTTCCTAGTAGAAATGTCATCTGACAAGGTGATCACAATAATAAATATTTATTAATTGCTGGTTTTGTATATAGGGAGCAGTTTCATGCTATCCAATGAGCCCTTCGATGAGATTTAATGAATGCTCATCAGGAGGCTCACCGGGACTTAATTTTCTATATATTTACTTTATGAATTGCACACACCTTGATACTTTTCAGTCAAATTAGTATTGGTTTACATAATAACTGCCCCTTGCGGGGCAGGAGACAAGGTATAACTGTGAGCAATTTCTACTAGGGGTTGTTTCTAGTTTAAAAAAAAGGAATCGATTTGTAAATGAATGTTTCACACAGGTATGTATAGGTAAATAGATATTGTATACATATTTTTCTACTAATTTATATTGACTTCAGTCTGCTTAGTTAGAAATATGATTTTAAGGTCACAAAATAAACGATTCTAGCACCTAAATAAACATATTTAGCACAAGAATAGAACAAATTTGTTCAACAATAATACTGCATAAATTGTGTTGTAAAAATTCTAACTATTGTTGTTATTGTCGAGATATTTGTGGAAGATAACACCTTTCGCGAAAAACAGGACTCCTTTTTCTCTCCATATTGTAGCTACGGCAAGGAAGATTACGAAGCTATATAGCAGCAAAAGAGATTCAGAATTGCTTCACCTCGAACACGCATTTCCTTCCTCAAAATGTGTGGAACATGAGTCCCAGAAAGGTTCCAGACTTCAACAGTCTTAACTTTGATCTTTCAGGTCGAATCTTATCTTAGCTATCATCGAGGAGTGTTAATACATTTGCTTATACATACGCTATAATCAAAATTGAATTGAGAGCAGGAGGCTTCTGAAATGTAGGTGGGAAAAGCAACGACGAAATTGTCAAATTATGTGTGCTATATTTGCATCTCAAATTCGAATGGTAACATTTATACAGATTTTATGTGATATATGCACATATACGAGGTGTGCTCAAAAAGTAAGGTGATTTTTCAAATTTCGCTGGCTACGTACATTCGATTTTCGATTTTTATTTTCTTGTGTTTGTACACTCGTCCCGAACATATGTTCACAGTTTTAACTATATAGCACTCTTTGTTTGTTTGTGAGAGGCATAAAGGTTAGAAGTGTTTGGTGTGCTCGGCGATTTTCTGCTGTCGAAAAAAAATGGATCAAGGAATTTCCATCAAATTTTGTGTAAAAAATGAAATTTAATGCTTCAAAACACTTGAAATGTTGACAGTGGCATACGGTGAGTCTACTCTGACATAAAAAAAAAATATTATAAGTGATACAAGCTCTTCCAAGAAGGCCGACAAGATGACAATGACGAACCTTGCTTTGGACACCCCAGCACGTCAACAACTGATGCAAATATTGGAGAAGTGAAGAAAATGGAGTTGTGAAATCGTCGAATCATCATTAAAGAAGTTGCTGATGACATCGGCATCTCGGTTGGCTCGTGCCATCAAATTTTGTCGGATGTTTTGGGCATGAGACGTGTGTCAGCGAAGTTTCTTCAGAAAATGCTTAATTTTGACCAGAAGAATCGTCACATCGCTCAGGAGTTCTTGAATGACGTCAATGATGATCCTGATTTGCTGAAAGGGGTCATAATTGGTGATGAAGCCCTCTGCGGCTCTTTCCCCTTCCCAAAACTGAAGAGACCCATGAAAGGACGGAGATTTGCAACGATTGAGGAGATAAAACTGCATCGCTGAAAGTGCTCAAGGCTATACCAAAAAGTGTTTATCAGAACTGATTCGAGGACTGGAAAAAGCATTAGCACTCGTGACTTATATCTGAGGGGATTACTTTGAAGGGGAAAACATTAATATTGATGAATAAATAAAAAAAAAATTGATAAAAATATAGTCACCTTTCTTTTTGAACACACCTCGTATGTATGCACTTATTATGTATAAAATAGAAATAAAGATTGAATGCCGCTAACTAAAATCCATTTTAGATAAAATTATGTTGGAAAAAATTCTGATAACTGAGCATTATTAATAAAAGTATAGATTTGATGCATAAGCAAAATTATGAATTTCAAAAGTTCAGATTTGATTGCATTCCAGAAACCAGTGACTGCTGTGACTGTTGCAATTCTCTCTAATTTTCTGCAAGTGCCTTGTGTTAACCTTAATAACCTTATGTTGTCAGCAAAATCCGAGTTGAACGATAAGAACAAGACAACAAAATGCTACATTCTAAAAAAACTTAAAAACTTACTACTTAAGATTTAATATGGACTGACTATAATTTGGTTTTGCACTTTCAACTTACAATAATATTTAGATAAGTCGGGATTAAATAGATCAGTTCTGCGATGCTGTACTAAAATTTGTTGGGAATTGCATTCAATATTACAACTAAATATAGAAGTAACAAATAAATAAAATTTGAAAGATAAGAAGTACATTTATTAATTTATACGAACAAGATGTTATACTTGTAATTTTTTTGTGAAATCTAACAACGCGCACTATAGATAACGTAGGCGCATTTGTGTTGTTTATGTATTTTATTGCCACGTGCTTAGTTTGTCAATTAAACTTTAGATCTAGCAGTAGAAAATTAATACTCAATAGATGGGAATTAAAAAAAGTTAATTTAGAACTTTAACTTTATTAAATCAAACCCTTGTTAGATAGAAAATCACAAATTTTGATTGTGATTTGGAATATTCTATGATACAATTGTACGCTTTTTAATGCAAAGAAGGTAGAGGAAGAGAAAAAAGAATTAACAAAACTTAGATCCAACAGCTTTTATACATATTTGCAGCGGAAATAACAGCAACTGACCGACTGTTGTGCGTTGCTTTCGAGTCTTGAAGTAGATCAGGTGACAATAACAAACTCCTCTTTCGATTAATGACAATTCTCAAAAGGTTCAATTTTGCAAACAATGTTATCTTAACTATTGGGACATTTGGCAGAAATCATATTCTGAAAATTTGTCACTGCTTGAAGATATTTTTGCTAAATTGTATTTTAGCTCAAATGGATACAAGATGTCTCACCCATATGGTAATCGATTTCACAGGGTGGTTACGGGCTTTAATCATATCGTATATCTTAAATATAACTTCTTTTATGTTTAATAAATTAAATATAGAATAGAATATTTTATTTGTGGTTAGTAGTACCTACCAAGCATAAATAAAATATTCTATTCTATATTTAATTTTAAAGAACATAAATATCTTTTTTTTAGTACGAAAAAAACGGGAGAAAGAGTAAATCAATAAATACAAGCAAATAATATAAATTAAAAATAAAAACAAACAGAAATTAAAAATTAAATTCGAAAAATCATATACTACTGAACGACGGAAATAAAATAAGCAAATAATACTTAAAACATAAGATTACAATTAAAGGAAAAGAAAAGAAAAATACAAATATAAAACAACTAAGAACTAGAAAATACAAAGCCAAGACCACCCCAAAACACATCCAAAAATCTATCCCAAAATGGTGCCGCAGCGAGCTATTTGCGCCATAAGCCGGATGGTAAGTTATTCCAAGCTCGAACAGCACGAACAAAGTAAAGTTTTCCATTACTGAATAATGAAAGTTTGGAATTTTTAGGCTCCACAAGGCGTTTCGATTGGCCTTGCGGAACCTAAAAATTCTAATTAATTAAATAAATAGCTAGGCATTTTTAGAATAAATGAGCTTATGGAGAGATACCAGAAGCCCACGTAAACGGTATTATAGCTTTAAGGAGCAACCAAGTAGCCGATTACGATGTAGCGAAACATGATCGAATCTCCTCAGGCAGAAGACAAATCTTGTGCAGTCGTTAAAAGCCACATTTAGTTTGATAGAATAGAAGGAATACAAATGAGGGAAAAGAAGACTGCCACAGGAACAGTACGGCAGAATCAAAGATTTAACTAACATCGAACGCGTAGATAAGGTTCCCGAAGGCAATGACAGCTGACGAAGCCTACCATAAATCCTACCTTTCATATCATTAACATGATCACAGTATTGCATTCTAGAATTGAGGAAGATACCAAAATTATTTACACGATTCGAAAATGGCAGCACTGTGTTATTTAAAAATACAGGTGCAAGATCAGATACCTCAACTGCTCTGCGATAGAAAGCAATACACTGCGACTTTCCGGCATTAATATGTTCACGCCGACGACGATGCCGATATTCATGTTTTTCGCTTTGAAATGTCGTTTGAATTCATGTTTCGCTTCATTTGGTGGCGCGGTACTATTGCTTAAACCTGGAACAGATGTGTCACGCATAGCTGTAATACGCCAGAATACGAGCTATCGGTGGTGCACGCCGCATATGTGAGGCATGGGTGGTACGCACCGGCGTGAACCTGTTAAACAATAAAACATTATATAATATCAGCCCAGCATGCAAATTGCGCAAGACGGAGTTTAGTCTATCGATACAATCTTCCAACAGTCTCATTGGTCGACTGAGATACACTTGCACATCACCAACATACAAGTGACTTTTGCAGTCTTCAACAATATTATGATAGTTATTTATACTAAAGAGCAAAAGACGAAGAATAGAGCCTTGAGGGACACCATAATTTAGAGGCAAAGCACCGTAAACACAATTCTTCACCTTAATGCAGCGGGTTACGGTTATTATCTACTGAGAGCTATTAGAGAGAAAGCTGCGGATTAAGGACACAACAGAAGGATGAAATTGGAAACCTGAGGACAACTTTTCCAGCAAATTGGAATGATTGACCATGTCGAATGCTTTGGAAAAATCAAGTAGAGCAAGAACACACAGATGGTCCCTGCCGAGCGAGCTGCGAATTCCCTCGTGACATTCAGAGGGGCAGTTTCGCAACTGCAAATTTACGATATTATTTAAAGTACGTAAAACTTAAATGTACTTGTAGTATAAATCAAAACGTTTGTAACTTTCAATTTGGCCTTATTCTAAAGGAACAGTAAGACGATAAAAATACCAATTAATGTACTTAAACTTTTACTGTTCTTTATACTAAGTAAGTATATATATGTGTGCTATAAACTATTCGTTCTCTTTTTTACCAGACATAATGAGTAGAACTTATTTCATGAATTTTAAATTTATGCGTACATTTCATTTACTTATTCAGAGCTTAAAATTAATAGAGGCGTCTAATTATGAAGTCGGAAAATTAAAAAAAAATTTAAATAAAAAAACGTAGCCCTCAATTTCCGTTCCATAGTATTTTGAAAAGGGCGTGTAAAACGAATCATCTAGAAACTCTATGTCTTGTAGTGGTAATTTTAATCTCTATAACACTTACCGAATTAAACATAAGTTAAACCATGATAAATAATAATGTATAAAATAAAATAAAATAAAATAAAATTACCACTTTTAAACTAAGGTAACCATAGTTATGAAAATATTGATTAAAAACTAATTTCCAATACCTGCAAGCCAACTCTATCCGAAAAAATAGCAATGTCCTTACTCTTCGCTGCCATTGCGATGGTGAAAATTTCAGCCTGGAAGACAGTGGTGTGTCTTCCAAGTGAGTACTCCAACCCAATATCAAGTTCAAGAAAGTAAACATCAGCACCGGATCCCTCTTTAGTGAGATGGCTGTCGGTGAAATTTTTTAGAGCGGACCGGGGAAGGCTTGATAAGGCACGAAGCTCTTGTACCATCGCATCAAGTGGCATGCGGGCCAGATGGTTTTCCTGTTCCAGCCCAAACAGTAATGGGAGGAAGAAGTCCAGCCGTCCTCCCAATATCCCCATGAGCGTAATCTACACATAGCCCTTTTAGCATCTGCCTGAATGACAAGATCCAGGGCGGCAGATTAAGTAAGACCTCAAGGGCAGCAGTAACTTAGATCGCATAGAGCCTGTAAAACCCAGACAAGCAAGACTTTGCAGGCCCGCCAGCTTCCAGATCGCCGTCCTCGCCCACCATACACAAGATGCATATGTGAGCTATATGGGTTTTATGAACAAGGTGTACATCCACAGCATTCGGTCTTATGTCCCAAGTGCAGCCAAGGGTTCTCCTGCATTGAGGGAAGACTCTCATAGCCGCATTAACTTTTTCCGGTATGGTAAGTAATTAATTCCTCATTCCTATTCAGTGCCAAACAGCATAGTATATATTTTATTTTTTACCAATATTGTGAATATTTAATTGAATGTACAGTGCATAGAGAAGGGCTTTCTGGTATTGTTACATAAACGTATTTCAATACAAACAAGAAACTAGGGCATCAAGTTAATTTGAAAATTTTCGCTGTGTAAACCTGGTATTGTGCTCATTTAGTGGATACATTTTATTTAGAAATTTAGTGGTGAAATTTAAGTAGTTGCTAAATATTTAGCCAAATGGCTGTGGAAAGTTGCATTGTATTTTATCAGCTAAACGTTTGTTTGGTTTTGACATGTAAATGGCAGTAATTTTCACAATCATATGTTTAAGCTTCAGATTTATCTGCTCAATAATTTTTTTTACACGCTAAAATTATGACGTTTGATGTTGCATACAAGAGTGGCAGTGTATTTTTATTATTTTTTGCTGTTAAAAAAAATCCGTCTTCATTTAAACAATTCTTTTGAAAAGAAATTAAAAAAGTAATTATAAATATAATTTTCCTTCATAATATCGAGATTGGGTAATTGCAATAGCAATCCAAAAGAACACGAAATAAAATCACAAATGCACGACAGCTGATTGTCAAAAGCAGCCACCTATAGTTCAAAACAATGAACAATTTGGGCCGTAAAAAAAGGTCCTGTTCGATTGTTGCTAAATATTTATTAGCTAAATGAACACGATACCGGGCTTTAGATGTTATTGCTCCTTTATTAAAATCTATACTTGATATATGTATAGAGAGCTGTTTTTGGTCATCACAGTTTAATAATAGCGAAAAAACGAGAAACACAAACAAGAAATTCAATGACACCATCGACATTCTTGTATCTTTGTTTTGACACATTTTCCAGTGATCATTGAACTCAATTAGTTACCTCCGTAGTCCGTTTACCTTCACCATTTGTATATATTTTTGGTATCTTTGGCAATAGTACATAAAAGAAGCCTAAATATATTCTAAGCTATGTTTTCGTACACCTACAGACATACATAACTAAGTACATAACAACGGCTCGTCTTATTGCCTTTAATCAAACTAGACCTCTCCAGTAAATGCGTGAAGTATAAATATATAAGCCCCCGTGTAAGCGTTAGCGTTCGCATGTTTTGCATGGTATGAAGCTGATTATTGACCGCGACATTGATAATGAAAACGTAAAGCTTCTTCAAGAAATGTTTATACAAGCAACGGCGCATGTAATAATAAGTTCGTAAGACTACCATCAGTAATAGTATTGTATCATTATCTTATTCAACTTATTATTTGTGAAAGTTTTTAGTAAACAATTTTTATTGTCATAAGAAAAGTAATGCCACTGTCAAGGTCGAATCGGGCGGTGAATGATAACCGGCTTTTGTCGCCTACTTCTCATGCCAAATATTTTGAGTTTTGTGAAGTAGATTCATTTCCGGAACGACGAAGATGCGATGTGCACAAATGGCGAAATGGTGGAATATTGAACGGTGTAATTATGTTGTTTTTGTTCATTTGTTAACCTGCATACGTCAAGGTAGTTAATTTTATAAACAAATGGTGATTTTTTTATTTAGTAACACCTGTTTTGAAAATGGTTGGAGCAGATTTTCAATTCGAAGTACCTTTTTAAGAGTTATAAACATACATATAAAATGACTATACTAAAAACCCCACTACAAATTAAGGTCGTCGTTTTGATCATGCGATATTATCGGCGATTGTTCATCATAATAAATTATACTTGATGAGCTAATTGTGTATGCACTACATTTTGTGGTGATACCAACCCAATAAATTATGGCATTTAAGTTTTGGCCGACAATGGGACAATATTAAAATCAATATAAAGTGGGCTTAAACCTCTGATATATTTTAGATCCAGTTGGTAAAGGCGAATGTTTCCGCGTCGCGTCGGACTGATTTCAACAAAAGTTTGCGGAAGCTTCTACAACAATGCTAACTACGAAAATATAACTCTAGCCGAAAATATCTTGGTCGATAATAGTTCAGATTAGGAACATGACTTATGTATGTCTGAGTAGAATTTCAAATAAATTATTTAATCAAAAAACTCCTATCTGTACGATAAAGTTATAAGACGCTATTCAAAGTCATAATTAGAGCCGGCTCAAGCTGAACTGACATTTACAACAATACAATTAAAATTTTTAATTATTTTTCCATACGGGAAACGAGCTCAGAATATTTAAAAGAAGAATTTTAAGAACTTTTATTTTTAACGATTGTAAATTAAATTATAAATACAAGAGGAAAAAACAACTGCCTCGTCCGGGATCGGGACCTTCCGCTTCCAGCGACTGCTCTTACCGCAAAAAAATTGTGAGTTCGATTCCCGTATAGGAAAAAAATTTACAACTTGTACGCTTTCATTGTTACTGGTTAATGCCAGTTGAAAAGCAACTTAATGGTTAATAGGCTTAATAGGTTAGATGAAATCAGGAAATGCAGGATAAAAAGCATCAGGCTCGTAAGCTCAGAGGTATGAGCAGTTGCTCGGAAAGCGGAAGGTCCAGGTTTCAAAACCCGGACAAGGCGGTTGTTTTGCTCTTGTATTTATAATTTTATATAGAATTGTTAAAAAAAAAGTTCTTAAAGCTCTTCTATTCTGCAACAATTTAAATGATCTCAAACTGTAGTTTTGTTCAGGCCGGTTTTATCTTCGACTATGAATAGTACCTATGATATTTAAAATTTCGCACAGTATAGCATTTGGTTACTTTTCAGGGAGGAAAGAAAAAAAGGACAGAGAGAGGTAATTTCCAAAATAACATTTTAAGTTCTAAATTTGTCGCATCATACAACCAAATATCGTACTTATACCTGATAAGACTCATGAACGTTTCATGTTAATGTTTTCACTTCACTGCGTGTGCTAAAGGCCACTGTACCTGTCTTTATTCTCTAGCGATATTTCTTGCCCATAATCGGGTTGAGAAACGATTAGCGAATGTTTAGGTAAAGAAAACTTGAACCCTTGAAACTTGTCTTCAAACAAGCTGAACATTTTTGAAAGCTAAGAGCCGTATGAAAAATTCTTATGTAAACAAATTACATAAAGTGTAAAGTTCTTTACACTAAAAGACCGTCTGATCAAGCCCCACAAAGTAAGTGTTTTTTTATTATATATATAGGCAAAGTATACAGCATTGAGTTCCGTTGCCCACTTGATGGATCAACGAAGTATGTATGCACCAATGTCCTTGTTTAAACAGAAATTATTAATTTAGCAAGAGGAGCATGTTTCTTTCAACTTTAATAGTACCTATGTTACTTACTTATATGCATTTCATTCCGTTATTCAGTGGATGAAACATTTTTAGCGATCAAGCAGCATGGTTACTATACTTTCGCTAAGAGCTTCATTCCGATTTGAAGATCAGTACGGTTGTAAGTAAAGTATGTACGTATAAACAATTCCACACCTTATTCCTTAAAGATTGAAGCTTTAAAAATGCAAAGAAATCATGGTTCATTATTGTACTTGCCACAACCAATAAATTCCATCGTCATACGATTTTCTTGCAAATCATCCAATCAACTTAAAAATTAGTATTATATCGGATGTCGGCGGTATAATGGATATACATACATACATACTTACAAGAACGTAGATTTGTGGACTTGCAGGATTTGGGAAAATAGTCGCACTGTTTGTAAATAGCAGTAAAAAAATGTGAACTAAGTAACCAATAGAGAATTTTTAAATTCTTGTTTATTAACCTGCGTTTATTAAACATGTTCGCTGAATTGGGAAATGCGAGCGCTATGGGCGTACATACATGTCCGTATGTCGTCGAGCTTTTGTATCAGTTGAATGTGAACAACATCCGATATTTGGATGAAACTTTCAGTTTGTATGGAACGCCAAAATAGCTCACACGTAGTTTTTTGTTTCCCTCTACCAGTTTCTCCTCAGCTAGGTTAAAAATTTCATGATTTTACGATGGCGGGAGGGTGGAGGGGGGGGGGGCGGAGGTTGATATAACAGCAAAATTTTCGGATTTTTTAAAAAATATTGTTTTTTAAATTAATTTTTTAGTTCAGAAATTACCTAGGATTGCTAAGGAAAAACTTAACCTATTTGTCCTAAAAATAATTCTTTTCACTAAAACTTGATCCGATTCTAATTACCGAATCTAAGATGATTTCCGTAACATACTACTTTTCATTGGTCATTACTTTCAACGCCATCTTTCTGCTAAATTTTGCAACATTTAAGCCACTTTTTTACTCTAGATGAAATCTATAGGGTATACCTAGCCATTTCGTTTGTAACGACAGAAATAATGATGGTAGAGTAAAATAGATTGCAAACCCAGGCATATTATTAAAAGTTATTCTGATTTTTGCATGTCCGCCTGTCCATCTGTTTGTGCGCACGATAAATCAAGAACGCGTAACGTAAAACAGAAAAAAATTGCTAGAGATCCACAGTAGAAAAAAAAGCAATACATTCCCCTCAGTACAGTGCTCCTATCCTATACAGGTTACTTGGTATATACGGTGACTTTCAAAATTCATATCTCGAAAACTTCTTTGCATATAGATAGTGGCTAGAAGTCCTCATTAGTAAGCAATACTATTTTTTGAACAAAATGCTATTATTAACAAACAAATTTTTTGTTTGGTGCTGATAAAAAAAATATATATATATAAAGCTTTAAGCTTTATTTGGCATTTGAATCAGAAAAATTGGGTTCTACGTTCTCGAGATATGATTTTTTGAAAATGACGTCATAAAATCACGAGCTATTTTTGTATTCCACACAAACGGTGAAAGTTTCATCCAAATCGGAGAGGGCTGGGCTTAGTTGTTAAAAGTATTAAGCACTGGTGTGTCACATAGAATGGTAAATTCCGTCCATGCGGAGTCCATTCCCCAAAACTATTTAGTACCGAAAAGTGGCGTCGAAACCTTGTGTTTTCCCATTTTTGCTTCTTTGGCTAACATTATTGCGTGGTTGATTGGCAATCGATAACGCGATTTGAAGAAAGCCTTTGTCAGATTTCATAAGATGGATTATTTAATTAGTGCTTTTGAAAATTTCTGTTATAAGTGGAAAATTTCTCATCTAAAGAAAATAATTGAATACAATTTCAATGAATTTGCAAATTGCATTAAAAAGCAGAAAAATTGAATTTTTCGACCCAGCGATCTTAGTCATTTCATTAGTATGGCTATCTCTGATCGTCTACCATAGAAGTTCAATAAGACCTCTCTGATAGCTAGGTCGAAAAATTTCCATTATATTCCGACAGGTCTTGCAGTTTTTAATAAGGAATGATATGCGATCAGATCAATTATTATTTCCAAAAAGCATTAATTTTTAACAAATCTATGATTTTTTTTTTTAGAATATTACCACAGAAATATTAGTGCATTCCCAGTGGCGTGTATAGGTAATCATTTGAATGAATATACTTTGCAAAGCACTCCCAAGTAGCAATAAGTAGTTGTGGATTAGTTCGGAGAACGATTCCAGTGCCACTTGTAGTTTCTCGAACCGTTCGCAAATGGCTCTCAAGGGGCATATACACGATCACGCATGTTGACCAACTCGAGTAGGACAACGATCTTGCCAAGTAGATTTGACTGTGTGTGGCCCTGTTTGCGGTGTGACACGCAGTATGTCAAGCGATTGGACGAAAATCAAATTAGTTTGATTTTTAGTGGCGGGGTTACGTGTTTGACAACATATTGAACCGTGTAGGTCGGTTTTTGTCACGTATTCGTCATTCCTGAGTAACTCTATTGAAGAAAACATGCTGGACAGCATGTTTGACAGTGTGTGGAGAAAAACTTTCATGTGTGGCACACCAAGTTGGACAACATGTTCGCCGTGTATGGGCCGCTTCACAGCCGCACTCACAACAATTTGGCAACCAAATTGCCGGAACGATCTAGTTTCGCACAAGTATGTGACAAGCAGTTTGGTTGCGAGTGAAAACAATTGTATATATGCATACATATATACAATTGAAATAGTTGTGCTCACCATTTAGCAAAACTATTTAACAACTACTATGCGGCAATGCGACAGCCAACAAAATCGAAAGCATCTAATATATATGAATCCACTTAAAAGGATTCAAATGAATTTGTGTTTCTAATTTGAAGTGCATTAAAGTTAAGAAACTCTTCCCGAAATATAATTTTCTCGATTAAAACTATAAGATCGTCGAGACTTAAGGGGCCCATGCACGGTCACGCATGTTGGCCAACTCGAGTAGGATAACGATGTTGACACGCAGATTTGACCGTGTGTGTGCCTGTTTGGCAGTGTGTCATGCGGTTGGACGAAAATCCAATTAGTTTGATTTTTAGGGACGAGGCTACGTATTTGACAACATTGTGTACCGTATAGGGGCGATGTTTGTCACGAATTCATCATTTTTGAATCTTGAGTGAACTCTATTAGAGAAAAGATAATAGTTAACAGATCTAGCAGCTCCTGATATGTGTTCCTGTCCTAATGTTGGACAGCATGTTTGACAGTGTGTGGAGAAAAAGCTTTCATGTGAGACACACCAAGTTGGACAACAAGTTCGCCGTGTATGGGCCGCTTAAGAAATGAAAGAGACATTGAATTTTTCGACAAGACCAAAAATGTTAGTTCTGTGCAGTATGCAAGAATGGTTATACGGACCATGTGCCAACCACATTTAACAACTATGGTTTGTAGTTCGCATTTGGTTACCAGACCAAGTTCACATGTACTCCTTACAACTTGTCACAACCTTAAAACTGATAGCTCCTAACTGGTTGTATAACCGAATCTATTTCGGTTATAGCTCTTAGAACTCTTCACCCAAACTAGATAGTTGTCGCAACTAAATAGTTCGGAAAAAATGGTTCGCACAAATTTGTAAAAACTGAAATTGGTTCTGAAACACAACTAAGAAATTGCCTACTATTCACAATCAAACTTGATATAGTGAGAAGGTTTTTACAACAGTTGTTTAATTCGCCACAACTGAATAGTATCCGAATTATTACTTGGGCTACCACGATTTATTAAGAGTTTTTTTCTCGTTCGTGTAGGCACAGCTAAAACTTATCTGCAGCTAGAGCATCGCTGAACAACAGGTCTGTCGAATTCCTGTGTAAAGTTTTTCTCTTTAAGAACAAATTATGATTTGATACTTTATTCTGGTATGGGACTTTACCATCTAAAATTTTAAATATTCGCCAAAAGTATTGATGCAGTTCTAGATTATTGTTGTTGTAATGATTAGAAAGTGTTGTCCTGTATTTCTGCACGCTGACAAGTTCCTAGTTTATCAAAAACTTGTTCATTTTTCATATCAAGATTTTAATAATTCACTTCCTATTAAAAAATTTTTGTATGTACTTAATACAAAAAAAAAATAAAAAAATTTTAGGTGGACTTTAGGCTGGACTTTTTCGTTGGATATATTTTATTTCTATGAAAGAAAAGTTAAAAAAATGCGACGGGGTTGTAAACTGATGACGTACTTTTTGAGAAATATCTGGGTTAATATTTCGAAATTTGAACTTTGTTAAATAGTATGTTCGTAACAGAGGGAAGGAGAGGTAAAAATATTATAGGATATTTAGAGATTTCAAAGATTATCCATTTATTAAATTTAAAATAATCATCGTAGATCATTCAGAGGTTATGTCAATTAATAAAAAATGAAGAAAATCGTCAACCCCGTCATCCTCCATACCATTAGGAACCCTTTGTGACCATACGATCTTTGTTTCTCTCATCTATACCTATCCATTGCTGGTCAGTTGTAAATAGTTCGTAAAATACCCTGTAGAGCTCTCAATGTTTATTTTATTTAGAATATCATTAAGAAAAGGTAAGCTAAATTTTTGGATTTTATTTTCCGCAATTATAACAAGGTTACATTTAGTAGTCATGTTACGAACTTGCGACATGGGAATGTGTGTAAATCGGTACAAGAATGTATGAAAAAGATAATAGTACGTAATATGTATGTTACCTTTGAGGGCTCTATCCAACGGAAGAATTTGATGAAATTTAATATTTTATTATTGCATAAAATGGAGTCCCCTGATATATTAAGAAGAAGAACATGAACAATAAAGAGCACTTCAAACATTTTGGTTTAGAGCAGCCGATATAACTTTTATGTTCAAGTCTTGTACTGAATTTGAGCAAATGCATTTTAAAGCGGTCTTCAAACTCTCCAAGAACTTTTCGCACTCAGAAAATCGAGTACAAATTGTTCGCAAAATGAAGTATGTATCCTCTCCATCTATACAAATATCTACATTGGAACTTAGCCAGAAATATTTGACATACACATACATATGCAAAACTTGATCACAAAAGTAGAGAGAGAAAAAGGGCGTTATTTAATTTTTCAGAAAATTCTAGCCTAAAAAATATCGCCGTAGGTAGTTCAAAGATAGAAGCCAGTGCAGGGGAAATGAAAATTTGAAATTTTAATACCATGGTTCCTGTTAAGGAAGTTAAGGAATAATATGCTGATTCGAATGATCAGTCTACCGCTGATGAAACAGAACTGTTTTATCATCACTAGCTTTCAACGAAAACTAGTGAAAAGTTAAGGCTTTTAGTTATAGAAAATCTGGCCAAGCTTTTCAACAAAACAAAATATACACGAATAATTTTATATTTAAATATGGTATGTACACAACAGAAAGGAGTGTTGACAAGAAATTATTTAAGTGAATTGGCTGAATTCGTTATATATATGTAGGTATGTATGAAACTGCAAAAAAGAAGAATAATTCTGTAAACAATGCGACAAGCATATTCAGCGAAAAAGTTCAATAAATGCCAGAGAGTAGGCAATTATCTTTTGGGAATAAGCTATTTGACCCTTTTTGCCGGATATGTTCAAGAAAAAGTGAAAAAAACACAGAAAGGGTTACATTTTGAGTACATTTTGGTCTTTTTACAGTGAAGCTTTTGGTCTTCTTAAATCCAATATGAAAAATAGTAGTTAGAACTAAAATTCCGAAACGCGGAGGAGCAGGGAAAAATGTATAGACCATTGAAAGGTTCAAAGATTATTTATCTAACAAAGTTATCATAGAAACAGTTATCACGAAAACAGTTAGGATTCTTTCCCCCCCCCCCCCCCCCCGCCGCCCTATTCAATTTTTTTGCTTTTTGCTTGTCTATACATGCTACTACTACTACTACGAGTGATTTTGTAATGGTAGTGATCGGGCAATGTTTTTTTTTATAAAATATTATAAATTAGCTATTGGTTAAAATTAATAACATTGTTATTCCTGCATAAGCAAAAGTTTTTAAGGGAGAATGAATAATAGTAAGATTACATGCCGCTATTTATATCGAAACTATGAAACTAGTCTGCATCCACTATTGCTTTTACACATAAACGTATTCCGAATCGAAGTTTTTTGTTTATGATTTCGTGATGTTAATTTTATATATAAATTTCGCTTCGCTCCAAACTGCGCACTGGAATTTATTTGTCAAAAAGTTGACATAAGTACCATGGACATATTACCAAAGTGAATAACCAACAAAGGTAAATTTATTTCAATTTTCTCTTTACTGATCACATTTTGTCCAGACTAAAAATAATCAAAGGAAGCGGAGACATCTACATAGATATCACAGAACCCCTACATTTTCATACAAAAGTTACACGTACAGTGAACATAATAAACAGGCTAATGTCTTCAATATGTGGGTGGAAAAATATAAGGTGAATAAAATAAATAACACAGCTATGTGGGTGAATGGTACCATGCACTTATCGGTTTTAAAGAGACAACTAATAACAAGGTGGAAATAAACTCTCATTCACTATTTCGATTATTTAGTGAATCTAAGGATTTTCTAAATTACAAAAATAAAATTACAAAATGCAATATGGAAGAAAATAGTGAGTTCAATCAGGAAAATATAACGCCAGGTGAATCACCTTGGGTTGCTATATTAGTAATTAAAATGTTAATATCTAAAAGCCGGCGCGACAACTCGACCCAAGAACACATTAAATTAAGACAGCTGCCATGACTTTTGTGTTATGCTTTCGACTTAATTTCTATTAAACCTAAACCTTAGAATGTTTCCGGTAATTATGCTACAACATGAGAAATGTTTTATCTAACCAGAATCTTATGTTTTCCTTACTTTTTTACTATGCAATTGAATCCAAAATCATATCAAATCAAAATAAAAACTTTTAATTGTGCAAAAATTAACAAGATAAATTGCCTTTTGTTCTACTTTGCAGAAGATTCTTTATTTCAAGCCACACCATTTTAAATCAGGTCATCATGAACAACCCAGATAAAAAGGAGAAACTTGTAAAAATAGGTAACTTCCACAATGTGCACAATTTGGGCTTGGGATATGTAAATGACCACCATAACAAAAGCCTTTTTTCTGACATTAACGAAACGGTGGCGAAAATTGCCAACATTATTCAAAACTGAAGGAAAATTTTATTAAATCGCTCACTGAGCCCAATTCCGAAATGGAAGTGATAACAAAAGAAATATTATTTAAAATGAGCAGTAAAGCATTTACAAGTGGCTTTGGAAAATTGAAGCGGCAACTAATTAAGATCGGAAATGTGACGTGGTGCTCATCGGTAACACCTACCGTAGCGTTTATTCAATTCTATTGTCGTGAGGTTGTTGTGAAATTTTTGTTGGTGATTAGCTGTGAATTTTCCCGGAAAACATGCAATTATTTTTGCTTTATAGTTAAATGTAAGGCACTTTTAGTAAATTAGGTGAAATCGACAGGGTTGTTAAAAAAAATTTACGTGCATGAAAGAAGAGAAATGTAGTAAAATTATACAGTTTAAACCCGATATTATTTTTAATACTAGAATTAACGACAAAAGGAATGGAATTTTGCGACCATTAAAGAAAAATAAATTCATCTTTAGGCTTTATTTGATTACACAGAGAAACGCATTGCTTCAATGTCACTAACTGAGATTTAAGAGATTTTAATTGCATGCGTATCGCAATATAAGCACTAACCCCCCGATTCTACATCAAAGATCTTTTAATCTCTTAAATTTAGCAAGTAAGAGCTTTTAGCAAAATTAGTATTTTACATAATTTGTTTTTTGAGAAACTTTAATTTTAAGAGGTTAAGAGGCTTTGGAGAATCTGAACACTCCCTTTTCAGACGACCCAGCTGTTAAAGGCAAGTCACTTTGCAAGAAAGAAGAAGAAGAAGAAATTTAATTTCTGGGACTTTCACGATAACAGATTAAGCGTACCTCAGTGAGGAGCTCTTATGTTAAGAAATATTTGACAGCTATTTTTGTTTGTTAGAATACCAAACCTCTTAAACAAAATCTCCACAAAAGTTAAGCTGACGTCTGATATTTCTTAAGTCTTTACGCAGAATACCAAGGCTGTGTTCAACTTTTGACTATAGCCAAATTGGATTGTGCTCTGGAGGTGAAGGCAAGTAGCTTGAAGTTTGTTTGAGCCAAAAGTTGAACACAACCCAATTTCTGCTAACGAACCTTGACAGCCCAGTTAAGATGATAAGAGCTCTTATCTCTTTGAATCAGGGGGTAACTTTGGAAGAATGGCAGAATGTAGCCATTCTATGGTATTTTTACTTGCCTCAGTTTCCTTGAGGGACATAGACTGGAAACTGTGGCTCTCCATCGGACTTCGTTTAAGGTAGCATAGATTAGATTAGATTAGGATTAAGCGGGGTTATTGGCTTTTGCACTGCAGCCATTCATTGGCTTACTGCGCACTGCTTTCTTTATAGTTCATCCAATAATTTCACCTTTTCTAGGAAAAGTAGTATTGTTTTTTTTTTGTGGTATTGGCTAATTTCTTGTTGAGTGAGTAGAAGGAATAAAACTCTCCTGGCTTAGGTGTTGGTGTTGCACGTTTGGGTCACTTGGTACTGGCTGATCAAACGTCAGCACCTGCTTAGCAAATAATATAGAACTCCCTAGTCCATCTGATGTTAGACTAGGGCAGTGTACAAACTTGATATGTTGAATGGTTGATATTCGAAGCCGGACTGTCTTGGAGTCAGATGCTTTGAGGAACTGCGAACAGGACGTGGGTTACAGACAAGCAACCGGTGGTTGGACAGGTCGACCCTATGTCGATGCGCCGCAAGCAGCGTTAATAGTTTTGGTTCTGGATTATGATAGGACGGATGCACCTTCAGTAAGTCCCTATTATATTCTTGCTCTTTCTAAATAGCTGTAACTTTTAATTGTGATCATCTCCTTATAATGGAGTTCTTGCTTGGAAGTACAATCACTTAAAATATTGTTTGGCTATATAGAAAGCCTGTTGATAACGAATGATTAATCTTGTTGTTTTTCTTTTGAATATTTAAAACCTGGCCTACCTAATAACTTCTTTCCAATTCTCCAAGTGATTTTCGTTTGGATGTACAAAAACCCTAGAAATTCAGTACGGTTGCCCAAAGTCGGTTAAGACGTGCGGATGGCACAGTCAAGCCACAACAAAGTATCCTCAAAGTCGGCAGACTTTAAAGAAATATTAGCCAAAAACTTGGAATCTATAATGCGCAATGGTTTCGCATTCCGCTGTTCCACCCTCTTCGAAACATTGCCTACATCCATCAGTGGGTGATATACTTATCCGATTCATGTGTTTGTTTAGTTTACAGTGTCTGGTTAGGGCTCCTGTAATGAATCTGTTTTGGTTCCTAGATAACCTTTAAAGATCCAGGCTCTTTTTTGGTGGAGGTAGGTCCTTCTTCAATGAATCTTTTCGCTTATCTGGAACCTATCATTGAAGTCCATCTCTGCTTCATTTGGTTTTGGATCCACTTTTGAATGGTAAGCTTCACGGTGTTGTAAGAGATACTGCAAAATGGTTCCGGTCCTATTAGGGGCATAGATACTCCTGTTTCTGTCAGTATACGGCTGCGCTATCACTCCCATCAATTTCTGGGTGTCCTGGCACCCACTGAAGTGCTAGCTGGTTCTTTGTGTCAAGGTTTCTTAATGCTTGAATGCATTCCCACATTAACTTCGTTTTGACCTCAGGTGATGAGATGGTTTTCAATGCCGCCTGTATAGATATACATATTATTGTTAGCAAAGGTTTGCTGAGGTTTTCGTATGCACATCTAGTGATGGCATATACTTCTGCCTGGAATATCGAGGTGTATTTTTCTAGGCTTTGATCGATATAAGCTGTAGGCTTTACATCGTATATTCTTTCTCTTACTCCTTTCTCGGTTTAGAAACGTCGGTGTACCAGATGAAGGCTTAATATTCTATCTATCTATTTTCTCCCCATTTGTTATCTTTATTTGGTGAGGCAGACAGAGGTTGTGTTTAACGACCTTCCTGTCGAATATCATATCCAGTACTTCCATTGCTTCTATTCGTTCGGGTATAGTGCGTAGACTTTTGCAGGGCGGTTTACTATACCCATTTGTCAACAACGTTGCTGAGTCCCGGTAGGTTCAATAGTATTTCTAGAGCCCTGATAGTTTTTGTGCGCATGGCACCAGTTACCTTAGACACTTGAGCCAGCCAGTTTTCTATAGTTCCATAGTATTAGTGTACTTTTTTGGACTGTGTTGTCAATATGTTTGTTCCAATTGAGCTTATCTTCGAGAGTTATCCCATGATATTTAGCATCTTTGGGACATTGGTACCTCCTTACCAAAGAAGTTAAGCTAGTTACATCCCTCATTATCCTTCTTCTGGTAAAGGGACATTGTTTTGCTGGGATTGACGGATAACTTGTGTACAGCACATCAGTCTTGAACAAAGCTAAAGGTTTTTGAAGCTTTCTAGAAAGCAAGCGCTCATATGTAACTTTGATAATGAAAACAAGGTCACCAAACTTGTTTTAACCAGCGCCAATATTTGTTATTGCTGTGTTTTATGTTGAAAAGACGTGACTTAGCTTTAGCCACGAGGAGTTGATTGTCTTCCTTTGAACCTTAAGATTTGATAATTATCTTACCAAGGTGAGTAAGCTTTTTACTTTATTACCTATTAAACTAGCTAGACTACGCTCTGTTCTGTTGAAAGAGTATGCAATTTTAGGTCTATATGTTTACTTTTGTGTAAAAATGTCTGAGTAAAATTCAAGTAAAAACTTTCTTCCGGTAGAGGGATAATACTAGATGATAATGAAAAATGCTAACAGATAACTTGGAAATCTATTTAACTGTAAAATTTTCCTAGTCCGAGAAGTTAATATATACATTATGGGTAAAAAACTTTCGAGTCTGTGTAAAAACTTTCGACATACAGACCTATAGTGTTAAAATTGATGGGAAAATAAGCAGACATTATAGGCATAATTTAAATCTGTGACATGATCAATATTATTTATTATTTTTATTAGAACTGAGAATCCTTTAATTTCACACGAGCATGGTACGGATTTTTGCTCCCTTGTGTATGTTTGTCAGGCAGTGTTCAACAACTTATAGACAATGTTTTCTCTTCCTGCAGCTTCCAGTGTTTTTATAGCAATTCTTTTAAATGATGCTTGAATATTAATTAATGAAGATTTTAAGTACGTTCGACTATTCTCTATGTGATTATAACTTCTTTGCCGTTCTCTATTTCGCTCAATTCTGCATTTATTATCACTACATACATATATGTATTCGGAAACATTCATTGTAAAATGTTTGAGGTCAGTACAGATGAAGAGTAGTAGTAGTTATTAGAGTTGTACTTTTTCCGAGATTTCATCGCTAATTCGTTCTAGTCCACTTATTTTCTATAAATAATAAAAATTTTCCTTGCTGTGCAAATAAAATATATTAAAAATAAAAAATAATTAACTTCTTTCAAATAAATATAATATACGAAATATTTATTTTCCCCTTTGAAAATACTCCGAATCCATTTTTGAACTTTTGTTTTTTTTCTAGGATATTTTAAGATTGAAACAGAATCAAAGTGTCCGTTAAATCATTTGAAATTTACAAATAGCTTAGGAGGCTATATGCTCAAAACATTGGGAATGGTCAGATTCACATTGTACATACCAAAATCTGACGGAGAAGACATGGTTAAGAGCCGAAGCCGCATCTTCCAAAAGGCCTTACACCTTTTCTACTAAAAACAATGGAAAAGTTTCTTGAAAGGCATATCAGGAAGGACCACTTCACTTCAAATAAGCCCACAACATAAAAATAAATAAATAATTGGATTCGTTATGTTCATTACTGTTACCTTAACTTGATAAATGAAAACTTTTTCCTTTAAGAACAGAAGGACATTGTATTATATCTTCTATGTACCTGTGCAAATGGGTCTTGAAGCACTCTGATGGAACAATGGAAAAATTTGTTAATTCCAATATTTTAACACTTTCTTAATTAGGACCCATGTTGCGCATGATTAATTCTACTCAAGTAAATTTGTTAGCAATTGATCGTGCGTTGGTATTGACTTTGCTTTTATCAACTCACTGTGATCGCATCGATTTTCTTCATGTGCTCGCAGGTTTTGTAATAAGCAATTTCACTTTGTTAAGAATAAAAAGAGATTGAAACGACAAGATTACCTCCATTTCAGGCTAGCAAGTATATTCAGAAACATGCTTTACGCCTGCCTAGTTTTTGCCATTCACTTTTTCTCTCCAATTTCATTTCACTTGATTGAATTCCGTTGTAATTTGGGCCTCAGACATTTCTTTTTTGTGCAAACTTTCATGCTGCTTACTTGTTTGACGGCTTTTTCTTTCTTCTGGGAGGTATGCGCAATGTAAAGCCTTCACCTCTCAGCCTTTTCTCTTGACTTCACAATCCATCAATCTTTTGTTACTATTTAATAAATTAGATTGAGAGATTTAACCGGCAAAATTTGCCGGCAATGTATGTATGGAGCCTCAATAAGTCAGCCAAGAAAAAATCTCATTTTTGACTGCACACAATGACTCGTATATAGATATAACCAGGAAACCTTGTGAATTGTGATAAAATATAACGCGTTTGATTTCATCCGCAGCCAGGGAGTGACACTGACTGACACAACAGTTTTTCATCGAAAATTTAAGGTCGCATTCGAACCAGTTTCCTTTCACACAGTCCTCAGATCTGACATTCTCCAAAAGCTTGTGAGCTGTGTCTTGTGTGCCCCATTTTAAATTCATATACCTATATAATTCCAAAGAGAAAGGTCTCCACTCTTCGCTTGTTTAAGAAAAACGTCTTACGATTTTGCGACATATTTTTTAATGAATCTTGCTTTTAAGAATTTCCGCCTAAAGGCAAGGCGTGGTATCGTGATTTCACTATATCATTAATTTCGAATAAATATGATTTCACCCTGATATTACGTTCTTGCGCGCTATTGATTTATGAAAAACTTCTGTAATGTAGTATAAACTAAAGTATTAGCTAGACAACAAATATTTAAGTATCGAAAATTAAGATTTAAAAATTTTTATGCTTTAGTAGAGATCTGTAGTTGGCGCAGAAAAAAATCCGATTTCAAGCTCATTTATTATGTTATTTGGGGACCGGAAAGTCTCAGATTACGCCAAACCAATTATAGTTAAGAGACCATTTCTCGATTTCTTTTTATCTTTAGAGAAAATACAAATTTTTCTATCATTTACTATCGTTTGAGTAAAATACAATTCAAATATCAAAGCAAATTATATGCATACATATGGAGATGGTAAGCCAGCAAAATAAAATTATTCGTTTTACAATTTTACTTTTTAAAGTCATTTAGTGAAATTATATATTTGGCGCAGCGTTAAAATAGGACGTGCGCTACTACTAAAATTAATGAAAGAAAAATGTTTAACGTTTTTAGTGAGATTTCGTGGATAAATAAAATTTTTAATATGAAAAAATTGAAGCATGTGCGCACGCTTAACTATTTGCGGTAATTTTATTTTTATGGTGTTTGCGTGATAAATTATAAATAGAAGTAATATTATATCAAAGAAGTATACAGAGTGCTTCTCAGTAAAAGGTCCAAAGGACAGGGGGTGATAATACTCACCAGACAGACGATAAAAATTTTTGTCAGGGGGTCATCTCAACAGTTTCGGGGGTACGGGGTGATTAAGAAATAGCATATTTTCTAGAATCATCCTGTATCATATTTTAAAAAGAACAGGGATTGTATTCATATGTAAAACTTCATAGCCCTTACAACGACCGCTCAACCAGCACCGTACTCCTATCCTATCCGAAGTTATGACGCTCTAAAATAAAAATTTCGAGTTTTTTACCTTTTTTTAAATTATTTCGGCATTTTTAAATTCTTGGCCAAAACTTTTGATCGAGGCCAAAAACTATACATTTATTGTTTTTAGTATTTTTTTAGATTTTTTTTCGTTTTTACATTTTACATGGAATTGAGATATACCAAATAGCAGGATGGTGGGAAAAATAGAAAACAGTATCGAAATCGGCTTATGTCGAGAAAGGAAAATTTCAATTGACTTTGCTATAATTGTCCATACGATTTTGTTTGATGTATAAATAAAACTCATCCAACAGTAAGGGTTTTTATAAATTATGTATACTTATGTATTAAGTATATACATACATATATATATGTAAATATATATTATTGATGTAGGTAACCAAAAACTTCGAGAATACTTCACAAGCAGACTCTTTCACTACCACATGAGAGCCCCAACGGAGGCCTACCATTCTAAAATATTTGCAGTATTCTTATGTAAAACGGACACAAGTTTGATTTGAATAGCTCTTCCGCCCCAAACTGCTATTCATATAGAAAAATTGCTTTATTATTTTCCGAACTATAATAAAATTTGTATACCTTTCTTAACAACATTTTTAAAAAAAATTATCTGAACCAAATGACTACGATTCCTCAAACAAAAACTCTCAGCTGTGTAATCATTGTATATGCCGCTGTGCCGTCGTGGCATGCCGTGGCCTGAAGAAATCGAATGTAGCTGCCTATAGATTCGGACTCCGGCTGCACATACACACATACAATTATTACTCTCAGCTGAGAGTGATAATTCGTCCATAATTAAATTTATCAAAAATTATTTTACCCAAGATTTCTTCCTATTAAAATCAAGTTCTTATTAATTTGCATATGTTTTAAAAGGTATAACTTAATAAATTAAAATAGAAATTCAAAGATAAAACCATTTTTGAAAAATCCAATTACGGGCGAATAATAATTTTTCTCGTCTGCCTACACTGCAAAAAACCAGTAGGACTTTTCCTTAAATTTAAGAGAGGTTTTTCCCTAAAAATAAATGTAATTTGCTCTGATAGAAATGGATAATCAGTTCAATTTCCCCAAAGCAATGGAAGATTCAATGAATTTAGGTATTTGGCACCAGAAAACCTATGTAGTAGGTAAAATTCCTGAAATGTTTAGCTTTTTCGGATATAAGGAAGAGAGCATTCAATAAATTAAGTATTAACATAGGTGGCACAAGAACTAGATGTCGCATGGGATACTAGAGCAGAGTATACAGATTATGAAATATTCTGGAATGAACCATAACATGTTTTAGAGCGTGCCGAAAGCAAATGTTTTTATAATAGCAGTTTTGTATACATTTGATCGACTTCATCAACACTTCAGATACGATAAAATATGAATCACTCGAAATATACATCATTTCAAATGTTGTGGTCCATTCCGAAATGGACCATCAAGCCATATAAATTTTGTATACTTTTTTGGTACTGCATGAGACATCTAATTCTTTTGCCATCTATGCTATTAATCTAAATTTTTTATAGAATATGTACTTACAAATATATTTTCTTTAATATAATTCACACATTGTTCCTGAACACAAGTCATATATTGTTTTACAATATTTTGTTTGAGCGTGCCCAGCGCATCAGAACTACCTTAAGCCTGAAATACAATGATTGCGACACAAAATTGTCGACGCCAATTGGCGTCGTCGTTTGTCGCAGACGTAATACAATGAATGCGACATTGTCGTCGTAATTTCCAGATAGATGAGTTGAGTTTTGCTTTTTTGGGATGTCTACAGGAAACTTTTCATATTTTTTTAAGAAAAAGAATAAGTTGTATTTAAAGCTTATATGAATTTATGACAGATTTAAAAGAAAGGTGCTCGAAATTTACCAACAGATGAACTTTCAAACACAAATGTCGCACTGCGCAACGACAATTTTAGAAATTTGCTCTACTTTTTTACGACGACATTATCGTGTCGCAGCATTTGCTATGCGCTAATGTCGTAACATATATTCGAAAATTATTTTGGCGTCGACAAATGCGTGTCGCAATCATTGTATTTCAGCCTTTACTATACTTAGTTAGTAGTATGACACATAAGAAATGGGCTATTCAGCTCATTCTAATGTTTTTTAAAGGTGTGGTGAGATATTCTCAGTTGGCTCACTGAGACTGCACTTTCGGTGAACTGTCTTAGTTCCATATTGAGCTACAAAATTCGAACGCAACCACTGAGCAACTGAGACAAGTGAAACTGAATTTTCTTGTCTCAGATGACTCAGTTTCGTTATTTTGTGATTTTAATTGCTAATTAAAGTTTAGTGAGCTATTTTTGTCTCAGTTGTCTCACTGAGACAGTGCTTGCCGAAAGCCCCTATTGTGTTAAGATTTTTTGCGTATATTACATAATACTCTTACATTTACCTAAAGGAGTGTACATAGTACATAACAACATAGCCGTTTTTGGTTTAAAAAAAAAACTGAAATTATGTGAATTCATTTGGATTTTTGACAATATATTGACAGCTACATAAGTACATATGTATGTATATTTTTACAGATTATATATGTATTCATTTAAACATATCAAAATTAGTTCATTTTTATTAGAAGATGTTATTACATATAGCCAAAATTCATTATTAAAAAATCTATAGAATAAATCAAACATTATAAATTAAAAATTAATTAAAATTGAAAAGAAAAAAATTGTTAAAACATACCAAAAATGGTGACCCATGAATTTTCTAGAAATTGAAGAGAAAATTATGTGAAATTAATATTTGTATAAATAAAAAATGTATAAAATAAGATAAGTTTAAAAAAGACAATGACAATAATTTTTTTGTGTAATGCATGTCAAAAAAATACGATAGAAACGAATATTGCTCCTATACCAATTGCTTTTCAGCGTCTCTTCTTTCTCCTTAAAAACCATTACAAGTCTCTTTGATAACTGCGACTGAAAGCTTTCAAAGCTAGCTCATGACCTTTAGAAAATTTTGGTAATGCATTCGCTTTTACAAAGGGGATATTAAAAAAATTATTTGAATCAGGGCTGATCGCTGGATGTCGGTGGTGTCAGAGATTCATGATCATGATCTTAACACTCTATATTCGAGTTCGTATTATGACCGAAAATTCAACCAAGAACAGATTACACTAATTTAATTAGAAGTTGTTATGTATTATGCTATAATATATGAGTGATATTTCTGTTGATTGTATGGAGCTTTGCTAAGCTTTTAAGTCTAAGCTGTGAGCTAATAGCTATTTAACGGCTACAGATAGCACATAGGTTGTATAGGTCAAATTAAAGAGGAGAGTCTGTTTACAGTTTTTATAAAAAACGTTATGTTAATGATCTCCTTGCAAAAAAAAGCGGCAAAAGAAAAAGAGAGGGTAAGAAAATCCAAATTTTTTAGTTTAGACAATCATAACTCCGGGATACGGAGCTGGTTCAGTATTCGTTGGAGAGACCATGAAGTTCTGCATGAGCTCTTAACTGTGACCGTACGTCCTGTACTTTTTAAGATACAGGGTGTTTTGTGAAAAACTCTTTGGTTTTTCTTAATCATCGCCCTGTAGTAACTCCGAAACAGATGATATGCCCCCCTCACCTAATTTTTAGTAGAACATATTCTATTTGGACACGTGTTAAACGAAAATTTTCCAATGTGTAATTTACTCTGACTTTCTCTACACGATCTGTAGACTCAGATTCTTCCTTAAATAATCTTTTGAAATGAAACATTTCTTTATTTTACTATATTAAGTTTATTATTATTATATTTTAAAAGAAAGACACTACCGATCACATTGAATGTTGCTTAAATTATTAAACTCTCTATTGAAAAATTATAAGCGCAATAATTTTGTGCAACGGAAACAGAATGGAACACTTATCACACACTCATTTTCTGTGGAACAGTTATTTGAAAAGCTGAGAACTTCTCACTTTTCATCACTGAAATGAATTCTTTTCAAATTTTTCTTTGGTGCAACAGAAATTAATCAGAAATTTTGATAATTTGTTAAGTGATAACCGATAAGTTGTTGGTGCAATAGGGCCCAGGTCCCTCAATAAAGTGGCAGTTCGTATGAAACATAAGCAGCGATGGGGCAACCTGAGTACTTGCAGGTGTACAAAACTTTTTCTTGATGGGCCTAATAGGAATTTTTCTGATTTTTTTTGGGGGCTCGGAAGGATACAATGCAGAACTGTAGTTGGCAAGGATGGGAGTTATTGACAGCCCTGAGTGTCTGCTCTGCTTGGAAGGAGAACCTGAGACAACTAAACACCATCTTTGTGCTTGTCCGATCAAAATCGAGCATTTTTAAAGGAAACTATTATTATATATTATACTGTCATACAGAAGGGAAGCTCATAGCTGTGTTAATTTTACTATGAGCTCAAATGCGAGACATACGTGGTAAGCAAGAAAATGTATTTAGAGGCTTTTTAAAATTTCACAGTAAAGAAACATCATAAAGTTTAATAGTCTTTGTGTATTTCTTACTGATAGAAGGAAAAACATTTGATTTTCACATTCCTTATTTGCTTCCATCATGATCTTTAAAAAGTAAAAGACATCCTTAACAAAAATACTTGAAATATTTGGAAATACAGAAGGGAGAATAGACAAAGCTGCATAGTAAAATAACCGACATATCCCATTATTGAGAGTGCACGGGAAGGCTAGAATATAGTGACGTATAAAAATTATTAAGCACGTCACTGGTGGATTACGAATAATTTTAGAGTGATATCGATTAAAGAACATCGTTTTTCGACAGCATATCGATTTCATAGGTATACAGAACAGAAATACTCAACGGAATGCTTCTAGGTATATAAATGAAGATCACAAAAGAGCGTGTGGCGCCAATCAAATGTATTCTACAGTACCTCAATCAACGGGGTGTGAAGTGCAATGCAAGTAATCGATATGCTTTGACTATGGTTACAAAATGAAAAATGTTAATGACACCACGCGGTACAGTGGACAGACGCCATCGTTATACCTTATACATGAACTCGTACCGTACATACATAATCATACATTACCAGGAGACAAAAACGGCAGTGGCATTGTAATAGTTACAGCATGAAAAAGCATTCATAAAATTCTAACAATTCTTAGACCTGACTCAAGGCTATAAAGCGTAGGTAGGTACTATCATAGTCTGATTAGAGTTCCTCTTAAATTGAAATGTAACAGATTTTATGAATGGCAACAAAAAGCGCGGGAATTTTCAGATGTCATCTGCTGTTGTTGCTGCTGCTACATTTACAGGCCATGTCATGCATGCACACACCGCCCAAAGAGTGCAAGGGGAACTTTCTCTAGCTTGGATCAGATTTCCGAGACAGAAAAATAAAAAAGTAAAAAAGTATGTAATTGAAAACATAATGAGAGATTTATTGAAACCGGTGCAGTGTAAGCGGATTACATTTCGTAATTCGATTTTTCTGATTTGATTCAAAAGTTACGTCTTTATACCATACGAAACTGGTCTGGCATGATTTTTATAAGTGAAAGTAATTTTTTCTTGTTCAATATTTGCATTACATTTCGAGATTATACATAGCGGGAGTATAAATATCATCAATTTTGAGTTAGTAATATCCAATTTTTGTAGGAATACTAGTGAGATGTGGCAAAAGCAGTAAGTATAAGTTTACCAGACAAATTGTCATGCATTGTGCGCTTGCCTAAATGCATTATTACTTGCATGTACATTTATTACATATACAATTAAAGTTTAACAACATTTTGATATTTCTCGATGAATTTGAATGGAACGAGACTCAGCGAGATCAATTTTGATTAATTTTAATAATTGAGGGGTGTTCCTTGCATAAATATTTTGTTATTTCAAATAATAGACAAACTTTTAAAGAGATTTAACTGGAATGTTTGTTGAAGTTTGCCGATATATCAACACTATACCTGATGTGGAATAGAATATAGCGCAGCTGATTAGCAATTAGGCCTTAATTAACTGCTACTAAAATATTGAACGGAATTGTATTTGGTGTTTGTGTCAAGATGATATTTTGAAACTGTCTTTTATGTTTTATATAGGGTATACAAAGATGAAACGATAGGGTATACTAAGTTTATCATTCCGTTTGTAACCCACAGATATAATGCTGGTAGAGCAAAATTGATTGGACACCCACGCATAATATTAAAAGTTATTTTGATTTTTCCATGGCCGTCTGTCCGTCTGTATATCTTCATAATAGCTCGAGAGCGCGTGTACTTAAAGAACTGAAATTTTGTACACTGGCTTTTTAAAAAAAAGTAAAACTAAGTTCGAAAATGGGACAAATCGGGTAACTCCTTCGTGGGGTTGTCATACAAAAATTTCGTTTTTCACTATATATTTGGATACTGCCTAAAAATGCGTCAACGTAGAACGCTGAAATTTTGTACATGGCGTTTTCATAAAAGTAGTAAATACAATTTCAAAAATGGGCTAAATTGGGCAATCCATTTTTGGTGTTGTCACATAAAAAATGAGGATTTTTACGTATACTGTAAAAACGATCAGTCCTAGACGTGTTTTTGTACTGAAAAGTTTTTCAGAATATGAAATACTATTCAACTGGTCACAATCATTTTTACTGTCCGACGAACTTCTCTAGAAATATATGCAAATAACCACTTCAACGATTAAACTTCAATTAAAAAGTATTTTGATAATATAGTTTGTGCTTTGCATTTCTTCTTCTTATTTTTCAAATGGGTAGATGCACAGCACAGATCCAGTTTCGAACCATAAATATTAATATTATATACTAATAACCATCATAATCATTAGCACGATTCATTAGATCGTGTTGTGTGCCTAAGTTATAATGGGGGTGTAGAAAACTTACTTAGGCTAGAAGAGATTGGATTAGAAGCTGTGTGTAGGCGTTAGCTTCGCTATCACTGCCACTTGAAAGATCTATTGTGAGTCCCCGTTGCATTTACTCTAGAACCATTCTGGGATTGAGGTTCCGCTCGTAGGTTGGTGGTCGAAAAGCATTTTCGAGGTGGAGTAATATCCGCCTGGCCAATGCTTCGAACTTGCTCCAAGGTTTCGTGAGCATCCTGACAGAAACGGCAGGATGAAGTCTCAGCCAAGCCCAGCTTGTTAAGTGATACCTTAAGGGCAATGGCCTGAGAGGAGCTCAGTAATCATTTTGAGCTATGTTCTTCTAAGGAGTAGGAGTTCTTTTGATTTTCCGCCAGAAGTGTCGATAAACTTGTTTGCCTGACGAAGTCCTTGTAGCCTTTTCCAATATAGGGATTTTTGTTTATTCTCCCAGTCATTTAGGGCAGCTCTGAGGTAACACTTTGAAGTGCCACAAAATGGCTTTTTCGAGGTGTTTGACTAATGTATGAATGGCAGTCTCGGTAGACTTGCCAGCTTGATAAGCGAACTGCTTAGAATGAAGTGGTGATTTAATCAAAATTTAACTTCGAATGTGTAAGCCTACGATTTTTTCCATGGACTTAAGTAAGAATGAGGAGAGACTGATGGGTCCGAACGATTTGGCTAGACAACTAGCCCTTTTTCCTGCTTTGGGTATAAATACCACCCTGACGTTTCTCGAGCATTGCGAAACGTACCCTAGAGGGTAACAGGATCGAAAAACATTTTGTAGTGGAAGGAGTATTTCTTCAACACATTGCTGTAGTAGGGCCGGGAAGAAGCCGTCCCCTCCAGCAGATTTAAAGGGCTTAAATGTGCAAATGGCCCATCTAACCTTGTTAGGAGTAAAGATTCTGCCCGCAAGGCTCTTGCTCCTATTAGAGACCCTGTACTTGTCCACCTCAATTGGGTCTGGAGCAATTATTCCTTGCTCGAGAGTTAGAGAGTCGGGAAAGTGGGTTTCTAATAAGAGAACTAGAAGAAACAGGTGTGGTGTAATCATCGAGAGCTTGACCTTTACCTCAATTATTGAAGATTTAAGATTATTTTTTTTATACTTATGTTCTGATCAATAACAAAATTAATATTAAGACATAATATATTATCAAATTGGCAATTCAATCGAAGCAACCATACATGTACTATAGTTATAAAGATCTCAAAAATGTATTTGAGCTAAAGATGGCACTTGAGATCAAACAAGTCTGTTGATAAATAAGGGGCTTGACGCAATAAAAAATGTAGTTATTTGAACCTTCAACAGTTAAATCGATTAGAATAGTGATTAAAAGAAAATCATACATCAGGATATTGAGATTATCACAGCTAAGGGCTGCTCACAATAAGGATGTTGATCTGCACTTATCACCAACAGAGGCAGACTCAATCGACCACAATTCTTGCTTTAGAGGAGGTCTGAGTATAAACAGCATCAAAAAAGATGTGGTTCGACTTACGAAAAGAGGGCTATTTATAATTGCTTCGGTTCTCGATAAGGTGGAGATGGGGTTAAATATATATAGGAGCAATTCTTGATAAGGAGCTTACTTGGAGTCTGGCATTTATCTAAAATTATGGAAAGGGCTATAGTAACGCTTTATACTTGCGTTTTTTTTCATAGATTCAACATGCAGACTGAAACCAAAAATGAGCCGATGAGAATCAAAGTGGCGTAAGTCAAGTTTGCATAGTTTAGAGTAAATTGATGTTTCGCAACTCGCCCATAAGAAGTATGAACACCTTTTGTTGAAAATGACAATGAAACACTACCATCAGAAGCTGTAACTGTAAATTTTAACCTTCTTCATGATGGAGCTTAGTGGGTGATGGTTAAGAAGTAGGAATTTGGTCATGAAAATTATTGACTTTGACTTACTTATGGTTCTCACCGGTTCAAATGATGGCTCAATTATATATGACGGCAATAGAGTCCATATTCACATAGTCACATAGTCGGCTGTCGTATTGTCACCAAAAATCAAATAAAAAACCGAAGCACAGTTGAAATAAATGCAATGATTGACCTATATTTAGATGTTACAGGTCGTTTGAGTATCTATCCCATCGCAATCATTGAAAATTTTCTTAACCAACTACTACTGCACTTAAATGAAAAATAAGAAATTTCAACAAAAGCAATCCAATGTTAAAATAACTTCTTGTTATTATTGTTCGAATTTGTTGTAAGGAACTTCACTTGTCGTTATCAATCAAATCCTGCAGATATTTTTATATATTGATGAAGTGTATAGAGTACTACAAAAGCGCATGATAAGTCTACTGGGTTTTAAGTAAAATCGTAAAAATAACTAATATCAAAAACGTGATTTTAAATGATAAATTAGTTAACCAATATAGTTTAACTGTGTCTGACAAGGGCGATGTGATATAACTAAGCTGTTTCTGGAAATAAATAATCAAACTCACTCTATAAGTTAAAGCCTAGTGAATATTTAAGAAATCAACCAAATAGAGCGGAAGGTTTTTTTTTTGTTTAATTATAAAAGTTCCGGTTGCTCAGCACGTGTTTTCCTTTCACACTTTAGGAACATCCTAAGCGCCACTAGAATTCGCTGTGCTGTTTCTTACTGACTGATTATGAGTCCGGAAGCATTATTACAGCTGGAAGAGAATTCCGATAAAAAAATTTCAAGTCGAGTAACATTTAAAATTTAAATTATAACCTAAAGACAAAAAAACAAGAAAAACATGCTTAATGCTTGTAGAATGGAAGTGGACAGCAGCAATATTATGATTGTGACACAATACAGCAAATTTATTTATGGCTTGTATTGTTTTATATTTTATCAACACTTTGGATAGGTACTATATTGTGTAATTGGGTTTCAATGTCGTTGACATTCACCACTTAAACTCGTTTTTATCTGAATTTCCAAGAATTTGGATTTTACCAGTTGACAACTACACAAAACTTTATTCTATTTTTATCTATTCTATGTACACTTCAATTTATTCTATATTTTAATGGCAGAAGAAATAAAGCAATTCGAAATCTGCTAAATAATTAACAAACATAAATACAATTCAGTTTGTTGCATGACAATTAAATTTTCTATCTGTACCTGTACCGACTATGTAATAAGAGGAAAATAATATGTACTACATTATTTTTATATATGACCCGTTTATTTTGAAAGTGGAAAAAGTCCATATTTTTTTACGAAGAAATATTTAAATATTTTAGTTTAAATTCATTTTAAAAAATAATTTGAAAATATTTATGGGATCTAACAGTGAAAGAATTCTGTAGAAAATAGAAATACTATATCCAAATGGACTTGCATCACTTTAAAAATAAATGGGTTATGTATATATCTGTATATGTATGTACTTGTTACCGAAATTAAAAGGAAATCCATGTACGCGTACATATGGCAATATTTATAATTCCATTTTCCACAAGTACATAAAAATATTTGGAAAATTATAGAGCCTTGGTGTATGCAACGTCATAACCCTGCTCTTCCCTCTCTGAATATAAGAGGCTTTGAATTAAAAATTTTGGAATTTTCGTAAATAATTTTTTAATTAAACTGTTATTTCTTTTAGAAGAAGCTTATTAAAATTGTAAATCCTCTTCCTTTTATTTAATCCACAATAATTATGTGTAAGCTTCAACGGGTAAAAAGTTATTCCCGTTAGCAACGACATGCTGGTGATAGCCAAATGAACTGAAAAGAAAAAAACTTTAACCACCCTGTAATAAGCCAAATTTGTGTTTATATAGCGTAGTCATATTAGTACGGGACACCCTGTGTATTCCAAAATTGGATCGCTTCAATTACATGTATGTTGAAAGAAAACTAGATTTTGATTGCCGTTTGATCAGATCTCCCTAATTACTGATCGAAATACAGTTTTTTTTTTTAAATTGCTACATAGGCCAGTAAATTATTAAACTAAAAATATTAAAGGATTATCTACCCTGTTTTGGATTCTGAGTGTTACCGCAGATTAATACTGCTTTTAATGATTGTGTACGGCTTATGGCCTAAAACATTAAGGTAAAGATTCATGGTGAGAGACTTTTGGTCTCCAGTCTCCGGTTTACAGAAACTAAAATCACCGAAATGTTTACACGGTAAGAGACTTTTGTCTCTGGAGACCAAAATTTTAGGGCTCCGGACGTCATAATAAAAAAGCCTCTAGAGTCACGTCACCGAAGTGTATACAAGAAATTTGAAGTTTGTTCTCCAGAGATCTGCAGAGATCTTGCAAAAGATTGTTAGCAAGAATTATCTCAAAAGTTATTAATATTTTTATGTTATGGGAAAAAATATATTCTGTGTACAAATTTTACGGGATAAACACAACAAATTTGTAATATATATATGTATATATATATATATATTGTTTTTTTTTTTCAAAAATAATCAGAGCTCTATTGACGAAATAAATTCATTATATTTATTATTAATTTCTTTGTAACAATTTGTCAAACTCATTCCAGTTTATTCCTTTTCCTTTCCGAGTAGACCTACTCTTAACTGACGAGGTCACACAAATAGCCTCCAGAGACTTGGAGACGACACATGACAAAAATTCGGAGACCGGAGTCTCTTTTGCGTCTCCACAGAATATACACGGCTCCCTAAGTCTTCAGAGACCAAAAAATTGGTCTCTGGAGGCCAAAGTCTCTCGCCCTGTAGCTTTATCTTTATAATCACATTACCAAGTTCATAGAAGCTGTCTTTGGCCGTTTAATGTGCGTCTCCACAGAGTATACACGGCTCCCTGAGTCTTCAGAGACCAAAAAATTGGTCTCTGGAGGCCAAAGTCTCTCGCCCTGCAGCTTTATCTTTATAATCACATTACCAAGTTCATAGAAGCTGTCTTTGGCCGTTTAATGGGCATTTAGGGCATTGGTGTTTTTATATAAACTAGTTAATGCAAGATCTCCTTATTATCTGATAGAACTTTATGAATTTTTACACTCATATAGACATACCCTCCTTATATCTAGAGCTTCATATATTGAGGCACGTTTTGTTTTGTTGTTGCAATAGTTCGATTATGGAACACCCTGTCAGGAAACTTGGTAGGATACATAAATTTAGACTTGAATTGTGGAAGTATTTTCCTGTTATAGAGTAATGCAATAATGTGCACCGTTTTCGTAAAACACCCATTTTTCTTTTCAAATAATTTCTTTCTTTGATTTCTTTACTTTTATATAAATTTTTGTTCATAATTTTGTATTAATTTATTTTTCTTGTGAATTTCATTTTTGATTTGCCATAGTTATTTATTTAATATGCATTTATAAAAGATAATAATCTTGTGTATACTGACCAGAAATATATTATTATTATACTTGTTTCATAAGATTTCAACAGGCACAATAAGAGTTCAAAGATTCCGAATATTTTATATGAGACCTAATGGAAATAACTATTTTATAGAAAAGAGATATGACAGTGAGATAATAACAAAAATAAAATCCAAGTATCGAGTATTTTAGAAATGTTCAATCACCCTTGCATTTCTCTCCACATATAAGATGAAGGGTTTTAAAGTGTCGAGATTATGCTTACATTTATCGAATAAAAATGTTTTTTTTAAACTTTTCCTTTCATATATTTGTCAAATTCAATTAATATTTTATTCTATAATTAGGTTGACTTTCGTAGTTGATAACAACACTAATAATAGTGTACCCATTATGAAAATTTTTATTTTTAAAGTATCGTGATTTGCCATATTATTGTACGGAAATAAATGAGAGAGTAACTTTGTGATTTGTTTGTTCCACTTGAAATTTTCAGATGTACTTGCCAGCGAAGGAAGTGCTTTGTAAAACAAGCTTTTTTTTTATAAAATTCTCAACCCCATGATGATTTGATACATTTGCTTCACCGTAGATTTTCAGCATTGTTCGGTCTAAAATCCGAACTCGTAAGTCTTTTCAACATCTTGATGTGCTATGTTACACGAATGTTTAAGTTTGGCATTATTTTTAAGTGATTTTTTTTAGCCATTTCTTAGTTGTTTAAAATTTTACTTATAGTGCAATACTTCTAATTTCTATATTAGTTCTTGTATTGCAGATCTTTTATTTATCGATAAAAACGTGAATTTTCCCCCCAAATTTAATCATTAAAGCTTCCTGGAATATACTTACTAATTTTAAGGCTGTTTGATTTAATATAATATCTTAAAATGCATACGAATAAATGTAACAGACCACCAAACAAACATTTGTGTTAACCTAGCATTAGGTCGAAAACTGGAGCGAGAATGAGGCAGTTATTCAAGAAATATTAACTGGAAACGTAGCATAAATTTTAACAAACATAATAATGATATTGAAGCAAAAAGCACTTAACGAAGTAAAATTATACCTATGAAATGATGTCTAAAGGTTAAAATAAATTAAAGAGATATTACCTTTCACCATTTATTCGAGGTTAACTGTATTTATATTTATTAAACAAAATGTTATCAATATCATTTTTGGTAGTACCTACAATAATTCTAAATGTAAACAACTGTGCATTAATTTTTACCGATTCTGTTAAAAATTATAACCGTTTATGAGTTATTCGCTTTCTTAATTCAAATTTATCGAAAATTTCCAAGAAATGTATTTATGGAAATATTTGTTATACGTTCCTTCCGTATTACCGTACAATAAAGTTATATAAAATTTGTATGTAAAAAATAATTACCAACTAAAGAAGCGAAAAGAAAAGTCAATCCATGGCTGTGAGTTCTTGTTCCGCACTGTGGGATTCGGATTGATTTTTGTTAAACTTCATTTGAGTTTTTATTGAATTGCCTTTCGTTTAAAATTTAGAATCTAATAAATGTCTAAAATAAAAATTGTTTGTAACTAAAATAATTATTGTTTTAAATTTACTCAAGTAGAAACTTCAATGAAAACAACTCACCAAGAATGTAGAGAATAATAGCGTCATGCAATTATAATATGAAAAAACTTCAGTAATGCATAATGCAAGTCAACCATATCATAAGAAACTACACATCATGATAGCAATGGAAAGAAATCGCTGAAACAAGCAGGAATCACCAAAGAAATAAATGAAGCTTGCGGTAATGTTAGTGATCTCTTATTATGATTTTTATGTCATATTATTTGCTCATCAATTTTTATTTGTTTAATTAAAAATCTAAAAATAATTAGGTATTGATGGAGACTAGCATCAGATACTTGCGTCAACCATGAATGATGTGATAACTTCATTCAAAGATAGGTCTTAAACCGCAAGAACTATTACAATACACATAATATGTATATAATTAAGTACATAAGAGAATTTTTATATGAGTTGATTTGCTTAAATGTTTGCATTCGCATTTAATTATGATACTCATACCTACAGAGCAAAAGTTTGTTTCGAAATTAAAATCTGTACTACGTACTAAACTAGATTCTACAAATATTGGACGGACCTACATATAATTTAGTTTAAATGTAAATTCTTTCATATACATAAGTAAGAGTAGTGGTGGCAAAAGAAATAGCACGCACTAGCCTATTTGAAAAGGTGAAAATTTTTAATTTAATTTTTAATATAAGCGTTAGATTTATTATACTTATATACATACTATCTGCAAATTAACAAAATAAATCTTAGTTCACATAAAAAAGAAAAATAAGAATAGAGTCAAATTTAAAATTTGCAAATTGTTTGGCGACTATTTAATATTAAGTTAGCTGCTAATGGTTATAGCACATATTTAGCAACCGCAACAATAATTTAATTCATGACAAAAAATATTAGTTTTATTCAATATCGAGTTATCATCTATTATTATCAATAAATGAGTAGGAGAAAAGGCAAAGAGAGCTAGAAAGTTTAAACTAGAGACGTGAAAAGCACTCGTACCTCTGACACCTCTCATTTGAAACGTTTGTCCTTGCGCCTTGTTTATGGTAATTGAAAAGCAGGGTCTCATGAGAAATTAAAAATTTATTACTCTATGATTATTATTTTCGAACTCAACCGTAGCCAGTTTGATTTCTACGAACTAATAATCGAATATATGTATGTATCGAGAGTATGGCCCAACTTTACACGGATCCTGGTTAAGCGGCCAGGCCCAGCCATACCCCCAACTCTAAACCGGAACAGCAGCTCATATCTAAGGCTACTTCCCAAGACGACACACACAAAAATAAAATAAAGATCATAAAATAATTTTGATATGAATAACTGAAAATGAAGAATCTTAATTCATGTGCTTTTTTTTCTCCAAGCAAGAAATGCAAAAGAAAATGTAAAATTAAAAAAAAAAATACAAAATTATAGGGATACAAACCGAAGAGGGTTTTTCTTAAGCGGTCTTTTTAGTACAATAAAAATGCCTAGCACTGATCGTTTTCACAATATACGTAAAAATCCCAAGAACGGGTTGCCCGATTTGGATCATTTTTGCAATTATATTTAATATTTTTATGAAAACACTGTGTACAAAATTTCAGCTGTCTATACGTTGACACGTTCTCAGGCAGTGTCCAAATATGTAGTGAACAACGAAATTTTTGTATGGCAACCCTACGAAGGAGTTATCCGATTGATCTCACTTTCGAACTTAATTTAACTTTTTTTTTTTAAAAGCCCATCTGCAAAATTTCAGCTCTCTAAGTACACTCGTTCTCGAGTTATCATGTGGACGGCTCTGTCCGCAAAAATCAAAAGAACTTTTAATATTATGCATGGGTGTCCAACCCATTTTACTCTACCATCATTATTTCTAGGTGATACAAATGGAATTACAAATGTAGTATACCCTATCCCTATGATTTCAATATCTAGGGTATAATGATTATGCGGCGCTGTCAATCCGTGATGAACAATAGGAACTACATATTTTTTAATATTTTGCCGCGTTGTCGGGCCGCGCATTAAAGTGTAATCTGTTTCAGCCTGTAAGGGTCCAGTTTACAACTAGAATAAAGCGGTTTACGAAGGAGAAATACTTTCTTAAATGCATGAGTGTTTAAACACTCGATCGCTCCTTCATGTGGCGCATGGGACTGGGATTGATAAATAACACTTCCATTTTTACTAAGCGTGTGTTCAATTGCAATAATTTATAATTTAAGGCCATTAGCAGATTCACAAAAGCAGGTAGGTATTAGAACAAATACCAAGTTTATAGCTCTAAAGACGCCGATATTCTAATGAATAACTCATGGTTTTGTATGTCTGGCCAGAAGTCCGATCTGCGCCATACGAGGGATTTAAAGGAATTGAAAGCAGAAAAATAAAATTAAAGAAGTACCACAACCGCGGAACCCGAATTTGGCACTACAGTCGATAATAACTCCTTATAACTATAGGATGTGTGAATATGGAACAATCTACGTCCATCACTATTTGTACTTGTTCTTATATATACTATTTGTACTTGTTCTTATATATGTAGGCCGTGGGTTTTTGGGCGGAGAGGTCACTGGCCAATTCTCTATGAATGAATCTAATATGTATGCAGGCATGTGTTTAACTTCAGGTAAAAAAGAAACCTGTTATAAGGTTCATAAAGTTTGAATGTAAGGTGTGAGTGTCACTTGATTGGGTTTGGCCGTAACTTCATGTAAGCCATGAACAAAGTCTGAAAAAGAGAGTAGCGGTTAGTAGGCGAACATCACAGTCTTCTTGCCTTGTCTTACTGCAGGAGTTTATCATATAAAAGTAGCTTGTATTTTGGTTATACGCTATTATTTCCATAACTTTGTTTTAGATGTTATTTGTTTTTTTTACAACCATTAGAAAGAAAACATTTGGCTGCAATTTGTTTTAACTTAATTTTTGTGTGGAAGTGATAGTTTTAGGCTTTAGGATCTGTTTAAGATGAAATCTTAGTTCATCATTCATGATGAGTGAGTGTACAAAACAAGTGAGAGTGAGCTTTTACTGCATGGCTGTAACCGGCCTGTTAAGGCCTTTTAATGTGCCGATGTTATCGCCGACTTCATGGCTTGTATCTTCCGGGGGTTACGGTTTGGTAAATCTGTATGTCCGCTGATTGATTATGATTATTTCCGAATGGATTTGGTCATTGCCGTCTTTATGTTCCAGGCCGTGACATCGAATTCTTTGAATGGATTAGAGTGGTACGATTTCGTACTTCTCTTATCATTTGTTCTTATGGAAAAATGCATTACTTTCAACTTCAACCTTCTGCACAATGCAAATAAGCCTCCGTACTAAAAGTTTTGTTCAGGAATTTTGTTATTCAATTCCTTGTGCATTTACCAACATAAAAATCTAAGTACTTTCTTTAAGAAAATTGTTTATATTTAAAAACCGGAGCTATGTCGTCTGTTGGCGAGAAAGTGTGTCTACAAGGTAGTTAGTATAAGTATAATTATATAAAATCTTAAACTTTTGCTCCCTTAAAATATGTAAGTTACTGAAATACTAATGTAACCTAAAGAAGTCGAATGCACACGACCATCATTCCAAAATTTTCTAGTGCCTCAATCAGGATGGAGAAAGTCGTCCCATAACGTTTAATATAACAACGGCTAAAATTAAGACAGGCAGTGAAAGATTGTTGTCACATGAAGGCTCTTCCATTAATTAAGAGGTAATATTTAAGCGGATAAGGCGTTGGTGGTCAAATTGGTAGGATATAGAAGTAGAAATACAAGTATACAGGATGTTTCCACCTAGGTGGTCTATAGAACAGGAGGTGATAGTACTCACCTAGTAAACAAAAAATTGTATGGCATGGGGGGGTCCATACCAACCGTTTCGGAATTACAGGATTATTAAGAAAATATGCTAGGTTTTCATAAAATATCCTGTATCTCACAAGATACAGGATGTACCGTCACCGACAAGAGTTCATTGCATTCAGAACTTCATGGCCATCGACGACTCCTTAAACAGCCCCGTACTCTTCTTCTCTCAGGAGTTGGAGTGTTTTAACCGAAAAAAATTGGATTTTCTTACCTGCTTTTTAGTTTGACCCCTTTTTTTATAAAAATGTGGTTAATATAACTTTTTTTTATAAAATCTGTAAACTTTGGACTCTTGTCTTTAATTTGACCTATTACATATGGTATATGTCCTAACTGTAGCCGCTAAACACAGGGACCGAAAAGAACTGGTATTTTGCAAATTTTAAACAAAAAAGCTGGGAAAAATTATGATCGTGGAATTTAGTGGAATATACCAAAAGATGTCTCGTGTAACTCGTTTCGGATTCCTGTAAACCTTTTGAAAACTTAACTTTAAAAAATAAAAACTAAAACAACTAAGCTGGAAAGGCTGGCAAAAATAAAAAGCCAGCTTAACGCTTAACTTTTTATTTTTTCGAGCTGGAAGTAACAGATTTTGAAGCCGGAAGTATAAAAAGCCAAGCTGGCTTCCTATTGTTATGAATTTTTACGAAAAAAGCTTAATTTACTTGTTATTACTGGCTGGTAATAGTTTTGAAGCTAGAAAAGCAAACGCAAGAACTTGATACTTTTTTTCGGTAAAAATATGAAAAGCGAGCCCGGCTTTTTATTTTTTCTAGCCAAGCCTTTCCAGCTTAGCTTTTTTAGCTTGAAACTACTATCGGTCAAGAATAACAAGTAAAGTAAGCTTTTTTCGTAAAAAGTCATAACTGATTCGGTCTCTGGTTAAAAATTTATTGTCTCATAACCTATTCTCAAACCGATAATTTGTTCCCTTATTGACTGCAAACACGTCATTTAAAAAAAATATCGTCTAATATCAATATGACCTGAATAGGAGTACGGGGCTGGTTGGGCAGTTGTTGGAATGGCCATGAAGTTTTGCATTCAATGAGCTCTTGATGGTGACCGTCATCTTATACTTTTTAAGATACAGGGTGTTTTGCGAAAACCTTGCTTCGAAAGGTTGAAATGGACCCCCATCTCTCGTGCCATACAGTTTTCTGTTTCACCAGGTGAGTACTATCAGCTCCTACTCTATGGATCACCTATGTGGAAACACCCTGTATAAACTCGAGATGGCCATTGGAAAAATATGTTTTTTGATTTCCACATATAATTTTCTAGTTCTAATCTTTCATACATAATTTTCTTTCGTACCAATTGTGTTCAGTGCAAAGATATCGCTATAACGAATTAAGGATGTGGACACGTTCATATGAATGATATTTTCTAGCGTAGCTAACTAGGATTCCGCCTCCTTCAACAATTAAATTCTGCTTCGCTTCAAGTGGCGAATAGAAAGGCTGCTCGTCATTAATTGATCAAGTTGAACTTTGTTACTTTTCATGTCTCACCTATGACATTCTATAAAAAAACTGTGGAATCTAAGATACTATTCCTCGTGGACAGTACATGGTGTTGGTCGACTAAAAATCTGGGCAACTATGTAATTGCGAGCCTATCGATTCTTCATTGTAAAATATCTTAAATTGCTAATTGGAATGCCCCAGTGAAATTTCAAGTGGAAATTTTCAAGTTACTGATCTGCAATTTTTTTAATGTTGAACTCAATAGAGGTAGAGGCAAGCAGAGGAAAGGTTCAGCGGATTTAATTGCGTGACTATTCTCAACATTCTTTCATAGTTAGCATTAACAATTTTTCGAATTTGCACTGGGTTTAGTTTCGCATGCACTCTTCACATATTTTCATACATATGTATATACATAGATGTATAGATGTGGTGATGGGACGTGTGTTTTTAGTTTATTAAAATTTATGTGTGGATTGCAAAACATGTATAAATTGTCTTATTCGGTTATTAGGTAAGTTATCCGTTTACAGAAGTTTCTTGCTCTGCATCTTAAGCGCTGTAATATCTATGTAAATAAGACAAATCATTGTCATGAACATAATTTGAGTTTACCGTGAACAAATACGTAATTTTTAGTTTTCCTTCATTTTTATTCATGTAAGAAACATGCTAATTTCAAAGTTTGCGCCCATATGATTGCAAAAAAAAAGAACACGGTAAAAATGTATGAGGGAAGTGTGTGTGAGTTGAGCTTCGTTTTGCGCTTCGCTATAAACGTGCTAGTTCGCCTTTCTTTATACATGGCCTGCTGCTTACCTGCCGGAAAAGAGTGAATGACCGAACGCGCGTGCATTTCATTCAAAGTGAATGAACGCAGAGTAAACACAGCAGAGTTGTAAGCTGTTGGAATAAGATATTTCACAATATAAGATGAAAGATGACACGTGCATGCCAAGACATTTCATTCAAAGGAATATTTTTTTGTTATTGTTTTGTAAAATTCTACTATGGCAATGTGAACTAAATAATTGTAGATCTGAGATGAACTGATTGAATTAAAATAGATTTTTTTAATAAGTGAAGAAAATATTTGAAAGTCATTTTAGAATTAGCTGAGTATACCTATATTATAGATATGTATGCATGTGCAGCAGGATAAAGCAAGTTTCTAGTAACAATAACCTGCTGTATGCAGACTGTATTAACTTGCCTAGGCTGGATATTTTCTCAATGGAGTCGGTTGACGATAAAGTTAGTACTCTAAGCAATCTAACCGCGGAGATACATTCGATTATCGCTGAAAAGGATCTACTACTGCGTCAGTAAAAAGCCACGCACAACCCTCTAATTCATAATCGTTACAAGAGAGTTCGAACCCTCGTGACTTTTAAACTTCGATCTGCCAAAAAGCCTTTCTATAGTACTAAATTAAATCCTGATCTTCCAACTAAAAAACTTTGGAGCAACATCCGCTCATTGGATGTTGCTGGGAGAGAAACTCCACACTGCAATATTGATGCTGAGACCCTAAGTGAGTTTTTTGCTTCTTCTACCCCTATAGTCCCTAATAGTCATCTAGTGGTGGTCAGTGATAATCGCTTCGAGGGTTTTGCGTTTAATTGCATTGATGATACTGATGTTCTCTTTGCAATGTCTGCTGTAAAATCTACTGCGCTTGGGCATGATCTGCTCCCTCCGAGATTCATCAAGATGACTTCCCCCTTCCCCCGCTATTTTTGATATTCTAGTACATAGTAATAATTATTGTCTTGCAACTCATTGTCCCTGTTCCTAAAAACCGTCGTCCTAATGGAATTAATGGTTAAAGGCCTATTAGCTTGCTGTGTTACTTCAGCAAAGTCTTTGAAAAAGTCATGTACAATCAGGTCACCAAATATCTTGACCAGCATCAGCTTCTATCATCTTTCGAGTCAGGTTTTCGAAGTGCACATAGTTGTGAAACTGCCCTCTGAAGGTTTCTACGGATATTATTGAATCCTTAGATCTAGACGATTTAACTATCCTTGTCTTATTCGATTTTAGTAAGGCTTTTGACTCATTAGATCAAGTTTGCTTCTTTATAAACTTTCGAATTGCTTTAATTTCTCCTCTTCAGCCATCAAGCTGATCAAAGGTTTTCTTACCTGTAGACAACAAGCAGTCAAAGCTCAAGACTCCATGTCGAACTTTCGGAACTCATACTGTGGAGTACCCCAAGGATCAATCCTAGGTCCTCTCTTATTTAGTCTCTACATCAATGATTTGCCTGAGGTGATTAAGAATGTGAACATTCATCTATATGCTGATGACGTCCAAATTTACTTGAGCAGACCAATTGGGTTACAAGAAGATTGTATTGCTCGTGTAAATGAAGAACGAGAATTTACGACTGGTCGATAGCCAACAAGCTGCAACTGAATCCTAGAAAATCTGTGTGTATGCCGATCTATAGAAATCACCTCGAGGCATTAGAGCTACTAAGAGTTATTTTAAATAACTTTACCTTATCATTCTCTAGCTCTGTTAAAAATTTAGGTGTAGCCCTGAACACAGAATTTACTTTCTGCAGCCACGTTACCAATATTTTAGGCAAAGTATATGGCTCCTTACGGCAGTTGAGAGTCTGTGGGTATTTATTGTCTACAGATATGCGATTGAAACTGGTACGTAGTTTGATTCTATCCCACTTTATGTATGGCACAATAGTATTTCCCAAGCTAGACTCAATTTGCTGTAGAAAATTGACAGTTGCATTCAATGATTGTACTAGATATGTTTACAACTTAATACGCAGTGCCCACATCTCAACGCAACTTAATTCAGCCCTTGGACATACTCTTGATACCCATCTTGCTCTTCGCGACTTGTATTTTTAATACAAATTAATTCATAAAAAGGACCCACAATATCTTTATAATAAACTGCAACTCTTGCGCTCTCAAAGAAGTTTAAAAATTCTAATATACGTAACTCGAACTCAGGCAGACATTTTCTTGAATTGTTAAGTTCTTGGAGCCTTATTAGGTACACTGTGTACCGTACACATCATGGCTGTTCTTAATCTTTATTTAGTACATTTTCTTTTTTTTTCTAGAATTTATATGGTTTTTTTTTTAATTTTTATTTCTTTCCTCTCTTTTTCTGATTTAATTGAATTTGCTTAATCTTGTTTTTTTTTGTTTTCCATTTAAAACAATAATTTTGTACCACTTCCCTAACCCATAGATCTGTATCCAATAAGATTTGTAATCTTTATACAGTTGACCGTAATAAAGTAATATTGTTATTGTTATTTGAAATAAAATTTGAATATCCTATTTTTATTTAGTTTTATTAGTTGGAATTTAATGAGCATCAAGCTAACAAATTTCTTTGTTTCAATGGAAAATGGCAGCTTTAGTCAAAGTACCGTGTATGTACTACAAGACAAGGTTTCTTAAAACAATTAATATTTTCTTGTACTAACTGTACCGCGATTACGTTGTACCAATAACTCAGGCACACCTTCTGGATTTTTGTACGGCAACTTAGGCAGTATGTACGCGAATCGTTACGTATAACGGAATCGTATCACTCATTCGTCAATTCGTAAAATTGAAATTGGAAGTTGCGCATGTACTTCATTGCAATGCACTTTTGTACATAGGTATATGAAGCAGCAACGTCACGTCGCGTTACAGCGCGTCAAGACAAGCTGAGTACATCACCAGCAGTGGCAGTTTCGAATAGCGTACCATGATTTTGTTGATGAATACAATACGATGTGCAGTACAATGTATGTATGGGCGCGATTAGTACTACTACTATGTACTATCTACTACGTAACAAGCGAGCAGGGCTGCCAGGTTACTTTCGATGAACTTCTATTTGTTCCCTTATATATGCATATTTTGCTGAAAAGCGACAATACGATAACTCATAAGGTAGATTATTAAATGACCAAATTTGTAAAAATGTACCTTGATTGATTGATTGAAACAGAGATTTGGGACCCCGAGGGATTCCCCGAACGTAGGCCAAATCAAGGCCCATTGTTCACCCTCACGACACATGAGCGATCGCTCATAGGTCCCAACCGGACGCTCCTATAAATTTCAGTATTAGCTCCCAGCCCTCCTTGCCGGCATCGTGTAACTCGTCCAGGAGGTGTGAGCATTCTGTAACTTATTCCTGAGAGTGCCGGGCAGTGACAAAGAAAGTTGGTCACTGTTTCGGACTCCTCTCCGCAACCCCTGCATGTAGGATCATCAGCAAGTCTCATCCTGTGAAGGTGGCCCCTGAGAGAGGAGTTCCCAGTGAGAATGGACACCAGAGTTCTCAGGGTTGGCTTGTTAAGTAAAAAAAATAAAAAAATGTACTTTAGTACCAATCAGAAAAAATATAGCACTTTTGGTACAATTGTACTAGAGTGGCAACCCTACAACCGAGGCGGAGGATATTATGATTATCAGTTTTGTGCGTTTCGTTTACAACAATCAAAGACAATCCAATCCATTTTACTCTACCAGCATTGTTTCTATTCGTTACAAACATGTATTCCTATGAGATTTCATCTAGGGTATAATATGTGGTAACTGTAGCCGTTAAAGAGTTATTAGCTTTTAACCTATTCTCATACCTATTTGTAAAGATAATTGGTTCCAGTAGTGACTCGAAGTAAGTCATTTAAAAAAATATCGTCTAATTTCAGTATCACCTGAATAGGTTAAGAGGTAATAACTCTTTAATAGCTACAGATAGGACATAGGTGTAATAGGTCAAAATAAAGAGGAGAGTCCAGAGTCACCCTGTAACTCCGAAACACTTGCCACTACTCCCCCCTTGCCATATAAATTTTTCTCTTGCTAGATGGGTACTATCACCTCCTGCTCTACACTGTAAAAAAAAAGTAGGACTATTCCCTAAATTTAAGACACGTTTCCCCCTAAAAATATTTTTACTGTGCATGGATCACAATTTCGGAAACACTCTGTGTTGTCAGTTTGGCAATCTCTTAAAGGTATCTACTCATATCCATAAAGCTCTTGGCAATGATCATTTAGCAATACTGTACTGGTTCTCTTCGATTTCAGTAAGACCTTTGATTCGGTGGGTCACCTCAAGTTTATGTACGAACTCTTCACTAAATATGGCCTCCCCTCATCGGATGTTGGGCTAAATTCCCCTTTCCTTTTAAATATCGAAAAATTGTAAAACTGGAGAGGTCTATCTCTACTCCGTTGTCTCTTTTCGCTGGTGCTTTTCAAGGTTCGGTCTTGGGCCCTATTATCTTCTCCCTGTGATAAAATTACCTACCTTCTGTTATGAATAGCGCTTCTGTGCACTTGTATATCGATGACGTTCAGTTTTACCTTAGCAAACCCATAGGCCTAGTCGAGGGCTGTGTTGCTCGAATCAATAATGACCTACATCACGTATATGAATTGGTAATGGATAATGAGCTTGCAATTAATAAAAACAAATCTTACTGCCTGCCGGTATATAGAAATGCTTTCCCAATATCCGATTTGCCATCAGTTCGGTTGAATAATTCCACGCTTGAATATGTTAAGTAAGTTAAGAATTTATGAATTTAACAATTCTACATTTAGTTCTTGCGACTACATCAGCGTATTGAAGGGGAAGATTTATTGCAGTCTTCGTCAACTATCTATTTACTGCAGTGGTCTGTTTGTGGATTTTCGTAAAAAATTGTTCCCAATTTTAACTAAGGGAGCCTATTTTTTTAGAAGATTAGACTCAATTTGTTAAAGAAAACTTACTGCAGCCTTTAATGATGTCATAAGTTATGTTTATATGGACTTCTTCGGAGTGCTCATGTATTTGCCATTACTACGTCCCTACTCGGAACCTGTATCGAGGACCATTTTACTCGTCGTAGACTTATCTTCCTTCATAGATTAATTTACACTAAATCCTCTGCATATCTCTTTGAAAGCCTACAGTTCTTGCACTCAACTTGTTCAACTGCATGTCCCGAGATGTGTCCGAAAATGGAACTCCCTTCCGAAGGACAGGCTCCGGTCCAATCTTTGTTAAACTAATCAAAGATTACCTTAATTAGTATCAGATTGTAATTGGTGTTGATTCTAAGACCTTCAATTTCTAATTACATTGTTTTAATTTGAATTTTTTCTTTCTTTTCAATTTGTAATTTGTTTTATTTTTATTTTTGTTTTTGTTCTTTTTTTATTTTTATTTTATTTTTATTATTATTTTAATGCTACTTATGTGTTTTTTTTCACCTAATTGTACGTTATAAGATTTTGTAATCTTCTGTGCAGCGCCTAATAAATGTATTGTATTGTCCTCTTCATGATTCAAAGAACCGGGAAACTCAGTGCTAGCTTTTCCAAGCTAGTCGACCTCATCAACTTCGACAGTTCTGTAGAATACATGTTTCTGACCTTTTGTCGTACTTTAATGTCAAAATAAAAGACAAAATTAAAGGAACTTTTCTACTACTTTTTTCTGCTTTTATTCAGCTCAGCAAACCTTGCATGACGTAAAATGAACTGAAAATGACACTTCGCATTACAAATGCCAAAATATTATTTCGAATTTAAGCACTTGTAATGCTCTAAGTAAGTGTAGAATATCCATGTATCATAATTTAGAATTTTTGTCACAACCTCTGAACCAGTTGATTAACTTGTCGTACATTTAGGCGTATATTCTGACACTTTTCACTTCACTACTAATTCATTTAGGCCATTTTGAGGTTTATGAAAAGGTTAAATCAAAATGAACCATGGTGAAAATAAAAGTACGACAAATTTGTGGTGAAATGTCCAAATATGTGACAAAAATATTCGCCTTAAAATATGACAAAAGATCAGAATCAGCAATCAGGAGGGTGATTCTGATATTTTGTCGTACTTGAATGCCAAAATATATGCCTAAATAAAATGAACTCTCTACTGATTGTTTATTTGTTTTCATTCAGCTCAGCAAGCCTTGCATTACGTAGAATGAACTGAAAATGACATTTCACATTACAAATTCAAAATATTATTTTGAATTTAAGTATTTGTATTGCTATAATTAGGTGTAGAATATACATTTACAACAGTATAACATTTTTGTCACAACCTCGGAAGCAGTTGACTAATTTGTCGTACTTTTAGGCGTGTATTCTGACATTAATTCACGCAAACTCATTTTAGTTTATTTTGTGGTTGATGAAAAGGCTAACTCAAAATGAATATGGTGAATATAAAAGTACGACAAATTTGTGGAAAAATGTCAAAATGTGTGACTAAAATAAACGCCTAAGCTACGACAAAGAGATCAGAATCACCCCGAGGTTAACTAGAACCGAGGGGCTGTCAGGTTGAGGTTAGCGCAAAATAATTGAAATTATCAAGCCAATTAACAGGTGTTAATTAAAAGTTGTCAAAGCTCCAAATTGTGACTTACAAAAATTGTGACTTGCAAAAATTGACAGAACTTACACGGTTGAACTTCTTAGAATTATACTGAGGTCGACGTTTAAAAACTTTGCACCCTGTTTCCCGCATAATAATTCCGCGTTCTTCAGGAGTGTAGGACTGCTTTATTTTTGTCGCATATTTTGCGTTGTTCTACTAGTCCCGATGACTTCAGTTATGATTCCCAAAAATAGCAGCCTTGTCGTATATCCTAGACAGACGGGCAAAAGCAATGTACATTCGTTCTTAATCCAATTTTTCAAGATTTTCTTTAAATTTAATGCCTGTAAATTTTTATATGTAGTTGATAGTACTTTTGTGTAAATAAAATTGAAATTCGAACGTAAACCGAATTTTGAAAAATTTAATTACGAACGAATGATCACTGGATTTGCCTGTTGATTGTACTTTTTAATTATAAGGTCATACTTTTTGTAAAACTTTACGATTGACCTCGTATTTTCATATTTAATTTCTATACAAAATCCAAATTCAATTTCCAAATAATATTTGTGTGTTGACCATAGCTGAAAACTATGCATACGTCTTAAATATGTCTTAAACTAAAGTCAAAAGAAAGAGTTCATCTGTGAACATTTTTACATATGAAGCGGTGTAAACATTGGCGACACTATTTGCTTTTATTAAAATATTAGGTCCGGTATTATACTGTTAATGATAACAACTTACATAAAACAGGCCATTGATCTCCCGTTATCTAAGCATTTTTATCAAATTTGGTTACGGCCACATTACTCACGATTTCATTAGCGGTGAAAAGAGAGCGAAAAAGCGATAAATAAAAAGAAAATTCATTCATATTCCCACGATACCTGGGGAATGGTGAAGTGCAAATGTTGCAAATGATCTCGAGAAAAATAAAAATCTCAATCACATTACACTTGCTTGGATTTACAAAAATCTGGTCGCCTTAACGGTTATAAAGCAGCCAAAAATTTTGCGAATCCAATTATAAGTGGACCCCCATTAATGGCGTCCCGTCATTCCGTGCCTTTTTCTTTTTCTTACTTCCTACTTGAATTTAAAAAAAAAAAATTGTTGAGCTCCATTTCTCGTTTTATTCCAAGAGAAAAATTTTTATGGCAAACAATTTTGTGGATACATACAAAATATGCGCAACAGGTGAATAACCCTTTTACCTGTACGTTTGCGTGTGCTTTCGTTCGTGCTTCTTCTTCAATTTCAGTTCTTGAGCGTCAATCTTTTCATTATATTGTTTTGTATGTTTTTAAGCTACTTTTGCCTTTCATTTCTTGGTATCACAAGTGTGGAATTTCTACATCGATCCATTCCATAATGTTCAGACATTTTGGAAGCTACCAGTAGTATTTTCGTGGAGACTTCCTTAATTTCGTCATTGATGCAATTAACTTCGATTAGGTGTGTTCCAGCGATGTTAAATAAATCTCATGGCAGGTTACATTCATGGCTTGTAAAACAGTATATTTGAAACCTGTTCTTGGCATCTTAATGCCCTCGGGATAAGATTAATTTTAAAATCTGAATAAAAGGTCTGGTAACTAGAAAGAGGTTATAGAACTTTTTTCTCATTTGATATTCTAAATCTGCAGTGAAAAGAGAACATTTTTTCTTTTAAAAAAATAGTATTACCATCAGTTTCACATATTATGTCATGAGTAGCACAAGGATTTTACATAAAGAATAAGCGGAAAAACTAGAATTCCATTTCTGAGAAGCAAGCAATTTTACAAGTTTTCCATGTTGCAGTAACTCCACGTGACAAGAGATCACGTGTCTTTGTGTGCAATAATTACAATCAGTCACAGTGCAAGCGTTTAAGTAATTCCCACTTAATCGAGATTTTATTCCCAATGAGTATTAATAAACATCATGTTCTCTTTTAACAGAAAATTCATTGGGGCATTTTCCCTTTGCGGTTATATAAGATATTTCACAAGTGGAATATGATTAAATCTAGAGATCGATAATAGGATAAATTGTGAATGAGCGTGTTAAAAAGGCAGCCATTGAAGTATATGCCTTCAAGAAAACTTTTGGCAAGCGATGGGGACTACACCCTTGTATCGTGCGGATATACACCGCTTTTGTAAGACCTATCCTTACATATGAAGTTCTGGTGTGGTGGAATGCTCTTCAAAGAACGACGAACTTGAAAAGTCTTACTCAAATACAGAGAGCTGCCTGTTTAGGTATTACAGGAGCTCTTCGAACAACACCAAACAGCAGCAATGGAGATTATGCTCCGGCTTCTGTCTCTTGACATCCATGAGAAATGTATAGCTGCAAAAAGAGCACTAAGACTTAAGAAGTCGAATTGCTGGTCAACAGCAGATTATGGTCACAGCAGTATACTGAAGTTCTGTTCTGAAGACTGTATACGGAGATCTACGGACTACATTGCTCCAAGGCTAGTTTTTGGGAAAGCGTTCTCAACTAGCATGACTCTGATATATGTGTCTTTACGGACGGTTCAAAAATGGATGTGGGAGTGGGAGCTGAAGTATAGTCAGCGCTTCCTGGAATACAGGAATCGTACTGCCTACCGGACCACTGTAGTGTGTTTCAGGCGGAGGTCCTGACTATTTGCAAAGCAGCAAGGTTGCTGCAAACAACTCACGTTGTACCCAGCGATCGGGTCATCAGAATTTGTATTGAGAGCCAAGCTGCAATCAAAGCTCTGGACTCGATCACCATTAGATGGCGCCTAGTGCAACGGTTTCATTGTGAGCTCGGAAAACTTGGCGCTGACCACAGAGTCATTCTCTGTTGGGTGCCTGGCCACAATGACATACCTGGGAACGAGGCAACGGATGCTCTAGCCAGAAAGGGTTCAGCATGAAATATAGTATGTCTAGCAGAGGATCCCGTAGGTCGAGCCATAGAATCAGTGAAGAGGATTCTAGACGTACAGGCCTGGAAGCTGGTTAATCGCAGGTGGAAGGAACTGACCACATGTGCGATTTCTAGACAGCTGTAGCCCGAGGTTTGACCTATGAGGACTGAATCTCTGCTAAGGAGGAGCCGTAATGATGTGCGTAATCTTATCGCAGTTTTACAGGGCACTGCCTATTTGGTAAGCATGCAGAGCGTATGCAAGCCCCATACAACGACTTCTGCAGAAGCTATGTAGATGAGGGGGAGGTTGAGAGCATTCAGCACCTGATATGCCATCACAGTGGTATCACAATGGACCGCAATGGTCTAAGTGAGGCTGATCGCAGAGATCCTCGCGCGATGTCCGCCACTCTAACCTAACCTTAACCTAGAGATGGAATGCATTAGTTGAGAGATACTAGGAGCATACTGTACAATATCCAGTATGCTCCTAGTATCTCTCAACTAATGCATAATTTTAGTGAAAGAGTTGTTTTTAAACTTATTGTTTGTCCCTGTGAATAGATACATCTATTATTTTAGGCTGTATGGATTAATCCGAAATTTAACGAGTTTTCAAGATACAACCAGATTTCGGAATTATTCAAACTTGCGTTTTAACTTCGGTTTTTCATATATTTGAAGCTAGCAATATTAAAGAATTTTTGTCAAAAGAAAAGTTTTTTACTAATTTTTTAAACTAACGCTTTTTATGATATGATTTAATATCACTGCCGTCGCGTGGTAATTGAAAAACTCCTATCTAAATTAACTGTTGCGTCCGAAATTCCCCGTGTCAGCCAAGGTTGCTAATAAGATACTTAAATTAAGAGAAGCAGGAATTACTTGCTTAGTGCATGTGAACCAAGTCTTGCAGCTGTGAAGAGCCTTAACTACATCTCCAACTCCGAAAAATTTCTCTGACTCCTCTCCAAGTGATTACCGTCCAATTAGTATTTGCTTTTCTCTTAAGTATTTATATGCACGACTACATTACCATGAACTGATATCTATCTATTTGGCTATCTGGGCTTCGTCCGAATAATTATTGCTGTGAAGCGTTAGGTAATGACTACTAATGACTAATTCTTATATTGCTTGATTTTGGCAAAGTATTTGAGAACACTGATCATCATATTTAAAAAAAAACAAATATTTCAGGGGCTCGTTTTCAGTCTCATCAATAGCATTCTAATTGGACGTAGCCAAATAGTGAAAATTAAAACCATACTCTCGGACAAGTAAATTATTTATCTGGGTGTACAATTTTGGCTTCCAAACTATGTTCCTTATTATTAAGTTTTTATAGATATAATTTACAGATGTGGTAGACCAATTGGCGAACGTATATGTAAAGGAATGTCGTTAGTGTTCGCCTGTCGTCTAGGTCGGCCATCTGCGATTTTTTCAGTTTTGACTAGTGCGGAAAAACTTCTCTCAGTAACATCGAGTTTTTTGTGACATTGCAGATATGGAGCGTGAACGTAAAGTATGTGCTGTGGAAAATTCAATCCTATAACATATTTGGTTGTGGTGTCACATGATGTCGTCAAGGTTGGCCATTTTGTGTAGTCAGGGTTGGCCCACTGTGATTGTGTGCTTGGACGACGCCCTAAAAATGTCCAGCACAAAACCCAACGAAGTCCGCCAATAAAACACCAGCTAAAGGAAAATGCCCGCAAAAAAAGCGCAGCAAAGCCCTCTTAAGACAACGCAAAAGAGAAGTGCATTTGAGGTGCGTCAATGTAGCGATATTTGCCGGAAATGCGATTTCGAATAATGTGCCATTCAAATTTTGCTAAAAAACAGAAAATGCAACAAATTCAGCTTTTTATTTCATTCAATTAATTTTTCCAGGTCATTTTGAATCATTTCAGCACATTTTTCGTCGACTGGCCAACTTAGACGGCACTGGGCCAAACTGGACAGAATTTCACTTTTTTTTTTTTGGAATGCCTACATTTTCTTTACTTTTTACACAATCAATCTGTAATGTTCAGCAAAAGAGTTCCCTTTTCCCAGACCTTTCTAAAGATGTGCTTTGATTGAGCAAATTCTTCCTTATACGGACGTTATGGGCAAGAGTCAAAAGAGTGTCCAACCCTGATGATACTCCCCCTACATACATATATATATTACATTTTTGAATGATTCTGTAACACGGAGAGTTGTAGCTTGTGGCGTTGGGGAGATGAGAGTTCTTTTCACATTTAACTCTCGTCCGCGAATTCTGTAACTCGTGAAATTTGTATTCTTATTGTATTTATATTCCACTCGTAAAACTCTCGACTTTTTCAGCTGTGAGTAAGAAGAAGAGTTCTCAATAGTCTCTCTCTCTTTTTTTCTTGTGTTTCGTGAAGTTTAGGTTAGTTTTCCATAGAATGCAGGGAATATTCCCTAAAATGTAGGGAGTACTCCCCTAAGTTTAGTGTGGGTACCTAGTAAATTTTCAAATTAAATTATGAATTGCATATTCTAGCTACATATATTACAAAAAAAAAAAAAAATGGAAATTCATGGAATACTTACAGAGAAATATTGTTTTTGCCTTTTTGGTGTCTCAAGGTACCCACTAAAAATTTTAAATCATACAAAAATAGTCAATTTGGTCATCGTCCAGTACAGAAGAGTTGCTATAACAATTTTAAATATGAAATCGTATCGATTTTGTTCCCTAATTAGATATGTAATTAGATTTTGAATTCGATGAATGGTTTTGGCGATAATTGTAAAAAAAATGAATCAGTCATTTTTAAGCTGGAATGGTTTTTGGTGGACAAATTTTCAACTCATCCTTGTGAAGAACTGGTAAGTGGTGGAAATTCACTTGCCTTGAGAAAAATTTGCAAAACTGAGTATACTACAGGATACGAAAGAAAGAACGGAAAAATATATGCAAAATATAGTAGTAATATAATATATATATTCATTCAGTAGAACAGCTCTGTCAAAACTGTCACCTGTATAGGATGCTTCTATAATGTGACTATATACTTTCTCTTTCCATGTTTTCATCTAACATACCAACAAAATTTTAATACAAAGTTTAATATGTAAATGGAAATGGAAGAAAAAGAATTGATGACATGCATAAATGTGGAAGATATTCCTAAAACTAATTCAGCACTTGAAATTACGTCGCACTTCTAAAATTCAAAGATTGCATAAACTAATATGTTACTTTCCTTTAAATATTAAAATTTTTTGTAATCCAATAATTTCTTCCTTTAATCGTAAAGGCTTTTTTCCCTGACTTGGTAGAACTGTCAAACTGCCACAAACATTATTACAGCCATTATGCATATTACGCTGTCCATGGGTTCTTTATGAACAATCCCCACATTACGGTCAAACAGCTGTTTAGTTTATGGAACAATACATTCATAAGGAAAGGTACTTTTGCCGAGATGTGTACTTATATAAAACTAATACTTCTCCCCGTTGATTGTGCAACTAGCTACTGTTCGGCCAGTTACTTCAGTATCATACTTCCTTGTTATGGGAGAACTTTTGATTTTTTTTAATTAAAATTCTAAAATTTATTTTTTAATAGTTTATTGTAAGCTGTTCTACTGTATAAATGTACTGTGATATAAGTATATGTCCCAGGTGCAAAAAAAGCTGTTTTTCGGTGGTAAAAACTCAGTAATGATGTTTAAATGCTCAAAAACAAACTACACTACTAGATAGCCCTCTTTAATTTTATACCAAACATGACATATATTGGACAACCCCCTCCCCTCCCCAAAAAAATATCCCACAAAAATTTATCACCTATATTTTTGTACTCTAAACCCTAAATCCATCGTAGAAAACCCCAAGGCTCTACCGCACTCCCATAAAGAGTTAAGTTCCCGTTAAAATTGCACAACAAAAAAATGAACGCCGAGGCTCCTCGATCGTGGGTGTCCAACGCATAAGATTACTATCTAAGCCATTTGGCCTACAAATGTTTGAAGAAGAGCACTAGCATGCATCATCCCATTTGTATGCTAGAATATCTATAGACTTGGGTTAAGCCATTGATAAAAGCAGAGAGCAATAGCATCCTAAGAATTTATCCCTGAAGATCCCTATGTGCATTGCTAAGAGCCATTATAGAATTATGCATTTTTAGTGAGAGATGATAAGAAATTTACCCTTTTATTATAATTTTAAATTAAAAGCCGAAAAATAGCAATGTTATTTCTGTGGTACTAATGTCGATTTCGATGAGACTTCAGTACAACACCAGTGTTGCACTTTTCTAGAAGTATAGCACTGAAAATGTTCGATGGGATAGCTTTTATAGCAAAAGTGCAACACTAGGTTCGCACTGAACTTCCTCTATTTTGCACTGGCTATTTTCTTGATGTTACAAAAGGTCTGTTCACGTACTTCTCGGGTGTTTTCGTTTTTGGGCTTTTTTGTGTGAAAATGTGCAAGATCAAATTTGGAAAGTACATGAACAACTTTTGTGTGTTCTTGGGCAGAAAGCGAAAGTGACAACTACAAACTGTCAAGCTAACAAACATAACTTATCTATTCATTTTAGTTACTATTTTGTAGATTTTTATACGACCTGGGCAAACAGTGCACATCATTTGCAAATTCTGCCGCCTTTTCCATTTTTCCTTTGACAATTTAAGCTTCTGACAATTCTCGATTTAAAATTTTAATGTGTTTGACATTTTTTACATATTTAGTTACCCCGAGTTTTTTCTTGGGTGGATTTGGGCTAAAACTTTATTGAAGGGGAAGTGTGACGTCTACATATTTTCCCCAGTTTTCTGAGTACGTGAACAGAGTTTGGGTGCTTTCGGGTGAAAATGTTATAATGCATTCACACTGGACTGCTTGTTGAACCAAAAATGCATGAAAGCAAATGGCACGACTTTCATATTCCTGTCTTTTTCCGTGAGAGCATACTTTCCCACTGAACTTTAACGATTCGGAACGAGAAATTGCTTGTAAAAATCCTTGTAAAAAACACTTCCTTCGACACATAATTAAAATTTAACGCAACAAATAGTCCCAAATACCTTTGTGGTAAATTCGGTAAATCCCACTGACATGCATATACGTAAATTCCCAAATAATTTAAATATAACGGCAGTTTACGACAGTTTGTAGCATTGACAGTGAGAGCATACTTTCTGAAATCAAAATTGGTGCCACATGAAACAGGAGATCAAGCAGTCTATTTATATATATGTCAGTGATTCACACAAATTCGAGTACGTGAACAGACCTAAATACATATTGAAGTTCAATTGTCATGTCAAACTGTTCTGTCATCATTATATTTGATTTAAATGAATTTGCATAAAGTTTAAGAAGTAATTTGTTTCTATATATCAATAAAAACCATTTATTACGTTTGACAGTTCCGTGTATATAATATGTTCGTAAATAAATACAAAGAATATAACAAATATGTTCGATAGGTTTCAGTGCTTCCAGTTCTCCACTGCCAGAAAAAGTACAACACTGATTTGTCAAATAACGCAAATTTCTTATTATTAATGTCAACATGTGGAAACCTTGGCGAAGAACATGATGGAAAAACTCAATATGGTTCTGATTCTCCTAGATTACGTATAGTTAACAAAAATTCCGATATGTTCATTGCTCTGTAATTTGCCGGTGGCAAAACTTAAAACAATTTATTTTTAAATATTAGGTTCTGCATTAGTACCATTTTATAGGGAGAATTGAATTGAGAAAAACTTTGCAGATAAGACAATATGTCTGTCTTCTAAAGTTTTCGTCAAATTAAAAAAAGCGAGTAAAGGTTTCAGGATTGCTTGATAGCAATACAAGCCAATACAGTGTTTCATCTGAAAGCTGATTGAAAAATAGATTTGTTATGCCGGATTTACACGATTGATATTCGTCATTACTTATTTCATTAATTGGCATCGTGTATTTCTCATTATTTCGGTCAATAAAAAATGACAAAAAACAACTGTTATTATAGCATATCGTGTATGTTCCATGTAAACGCGTACTGTACATTATGACTGAATAATGATAAAAAAATTGTTTTATGACAGATTGTCGATGAATTTTTTTGATTTAATTTTAATCCTGCGATGCACATGTGGGCCTGATACAGATAAAATATCGCGTGTAGCTTACTGCAATAAAAAAAGTCATAAACCTTTGTCCACAAGACTCTCAAAAGTAGAAAGCATTCCCGACAGAGATTGTTAAGAGCCTGAAAAACGCTCAAGTGTCAGCATAGGATCAAAACAAGAAGGGACTGTGCCTTCTGCGCCAAAAGAAGGACAAGTTATTACTTCTGTGCAACAAGTGCATTATTTTACAATACGTTCATTATTATATTTGTTTAGTATTTCCGGAACATACTGAAGAAAATAGCGATTATTATGACGCATGATTTTTAAGAGATATTTGCTTTTTATGAGTTATATTTTGATATTATTATTATTACGAAAAAAATCATTTGCAACCTAAAAATTGCCTTATTTAAAAAACTATCCATTTGCATTTGCAGATTCAGAGTATTGGACCTGTAAAGCTCAAGTTGTATATAGGAAAACTATATGGGATTCATTTATAAATACATTGTCCCATACGGAACCCGAATAGAAGAACTTTGATTTTTATTTTTACAATAATATTAATATATTAAATACAAGAGAAAAAACCAACCGCTATTCTTACTACTGAGCTAACGAGACAGACTTCTTTACCGCTTGCATTTATTCATTAGTCTTAAGCCACATTTATATAATCAAAAAATGTAATGGGGGATTATATGTTTAGAATAATGATGGATTTTTTGGAAGGTTATTTTGAGGAATATACCGATCGTTTTGTTGAAAAATATTTAATTTTCTATTTTATTGCTCGACGTTTTGGATCCAAGTGCGGCCCTTCTTCAGGAGCATTTTTTCTATCTGCGGCGCGTATAAATAGTTTTTAAAGATAATAAAATAAAATAAAAAATAGAAAAAGAGCTCCTGAAGAAGGGCCGCACTTGGACCCGAAACGTTGAGCAATGAAATAGAAAATTAAATATTTTTCAACAAAACAATCGGTGTATTTCTCAAAATAACCTTCCAAAAAATCCGTCATGTAAGTGGCCCCAAATACATAAGGCCAGCTGGAAACCTATCAGCTGTAAATTCATCTATCATATCCAGGTAGCTTAATGGCGTCCTTTTCTTATTCACTACTTTGGCTTCAAATTTATTAGCATAGCATTTTTGTTTTTTCATAAAAAAAAATGAAAAAACTAACCGAGTAAATTATGACTTGATTAATAATTCTATTCTACTTAAACAGTATATCGAAGAAATAAACTTCAGCTGTACAAATTTCGACCCCACTGAAAAATTTACAAACAAATTTTATATATTATGAAGAATAAGTTTAAGATAAAGTTTCAGTTAATTACTCTATAGGGTTACATTTATGTAAAATTTTAAGCTTTCTATAATTTTTTTCAGGTGTGGCCATTTCTAATGGCAACCCATTTGCAGTTCATAACGAATGTGAATATCCAGAAATTTAGCTCGCGCACCTATATTTCACGCCTGCGAAAACATGATTCACTTGCTACTGAATTCAAATGTTTACGCACACAACTTCATGGAACTCATTCGCTTTATGAGAGAGCTGACCAATATCGAGATTTTACATTCTAGTATATACCTTGGTTGAGAGGGGGCGGCACGCGAGACTCAAGTTCAAGCAAAGAAAATACAAAAATTTGACTAAAATCTGAGGTTGGTTAGAAAGTCATCGACATTCTTGGGCTCAGAAGGAAACTCGGTAGATGTGTTTTTTTTTTTGCAAGACCAAAAATGAGAGAGCAATGCCTAGTTAACGTTTTGTGAATACCAGAGTTGACTCCTAACATTGCATGACGTAATCTGGAAATTTTGTACAAATTTTAATTACATTCATTCTGGATGCTGTTTAACATAAATGAGATTGAAGGGTCAAATCTCTTGTATAACATCTATATAAATAATAAATAAAGAATAATAAGGTGATCTGGGATGCAAGAATGCTAGATGAAAAAATTTGTAACGCGTATTCAGCGGATGGTATACTAATATCGCGAGAAGAAAACAAATAACTGAAACTGAAGATAACCCATTCAGTTTGGACAGATAATGTGGGTATAAAGCGATTCACGGCCAGAGGTAACCGCATAATAAGATGGAATTCACAACCAAGCTCTATACGATCTGATGCGGGTGAAATACTGATGCTGAATGACGGGTCAGGCCACTATATTTATCTTCAATAATCCATTGTTAGTAATTAGGTTATAGTTGCCGGCTTCAATCAATATCATTTTATTGCACAATATTATCAGTAGTTGTAGTACCTATACGTAGAGGAATGGTGAAATGCATTTAAATAGTACAGTTCACAAATAGAGATTAAATTATCGACAGGTATGTGCGTCGCAGATGACATATATATTTCGTGTTACGGATAATATTTGAAATAGAGTAGAGAGTATATGGCGGTAAACTGTTGGAGTATGATTCTTGGTGTAAAAAAAAAATTAATTTCATGAAAACTATCCAGGTGCGCATTCTTAACAATATCAATGTACATACACAGCAACTGTAGTGACAGTTAAGGTGGTTACACAATGAATAGAGAAGAATGTGTGGTAGTAGCTTACAGTCTTGACAAAAGGGAAGAACAGTACCTAAAGGTAGTTACTGTTTCATGAAAAATAAGCCAACTGAAAATATTTTTACTCTTTTGTGGTTGCTGGTTACAGCTATATATAAGCCAACTCTGATGTGTACCCATCATCTCGTAATTTTGTTGGCACCAAAAGTGACGACCCATCTATTTTAATTTTTTTTTTCTGAATTCTTTAGTAGCCTCTTTGTGATTCCGAATGTTTAAAACTATAGACCTATTGCTAAATTGTACCATATTGCGAAGATTTTTAAAGTCTTGGTTAGTGATGTGCTCCAGTTTTACCGTAAACCAATCTTGGGATCTTTCCAACATGGTTTCTTAAAGGGCAAATCAACCACAACTAATCTACTAGGGTTTATTCACTATTGTATATCAACCATGGACTCCGGTAAGTGGGTTGACTATTCTTCATTTATTTTGATCAAATTAATCTTAGAATTTTAATCCACAACTTCTCCATTCTCGGGTTTTGCCGCTCTTTGTTCATTGGTTATCATTTTATCAGTATTCTTAGCCCATTACTATTTACTCTGTATATCAATGATATATCTTTACTTTTAGTTAATTCCACAATACTTTGTTATGCCTACGATGTGTTGTTCGTGTTGTTAGTTTTAATGATGACTCTAAATGTTAATAAATGCACAACTATGAATTTCCTCAATTCACTTCAATTATGTTGTATGTTCATTATCCAGGTTCGACAAATTCAAAGATTTGGGTGTGATTTAAATCCCCACCTTTATTTTGAGGATCACATCGATTACGTAATTAATAGGACCAATTCGATTTTGGGTTGTTAAGAGATGGTCTAAGGAATTTGACGAAGCATATATTACAAAACTTCTTTACTCCACTTTTGTTAGGTCGATACTAGAACATGCCAGCCCTGTCTGGTCTTCTTACTACCAAGTGCAGATTAATCGCTTGCAGCTATTCAATGCAAATTGTCCCGATTTAGTAATCTTGTAATTTTGCCTGCTCATGTGGACCGATTGAATTTGTTATCCTTGGAGACGCTGGAAACTAGACGAAATATCTCTACAATTATCTTAATTTTCTCTTTTGTTAAACTCAATAGGTGTGTCAACCACGACTCCCTCACTCAGTAGCCATAACCAAAGTTAACTTAATGATAAGTTAGGACATAGGCGATTTCCTATTCTTTTCCATTTAAATGTACTGGCTAGAAAAGGAAATAAAGAACAAAAAAATAACAAAGAAAATCAAACTCTCTTTAAAAGTTTTACGAATAAAGACAAAAAATGTGAAATCGCATATTACATGCAACGCAACTGAATTGCAAATATTTCATTTTCGTAAATAAATGAAAATGAGAAAGGGGTGTTTTCAGATTTTACTCTCATAAAATGTTATCGCGCTTTTGTGAAAACACGTTTTCTGAAATATTGAGAGAGCTTGGACCCATGTTGTTGCTGTGATCTTATGATATTTGAACAGCACGTGCTTTTGTTTACATTCGTTTTGCTCTTAAGAGATTAAGTGGGATGCTTTCATGCTGGATTCTCTGATATTTTTGAGAAAAATGAGAATTTTATTTGACAGAAATTTTACATCTCCTTTCACAACTTAGGTCAAAGCGAAATTTATCCTTTTCTTAGAAAATTGAAGCTGTGTGATCCAATTTACATTATTATGAATAGTTTGAATGATAAAATCTTCTTAAATATGCCCAAAATCCACATATTTAAGAAGATTTTATTATTCGGGTAATCCTACGCTCTCTCTGTTTGTTTTTTTAGCTCGTTGTTTCAGTCACACTACAATAATGCATCTTTTCCCCCATTCATGCAAAAGACGAAAGTATATGACATTATTTCTTCCTTTCTTGAAAACATGAAAAATTTCCAGTTTTTTTCGTCTGCGTCTTGAAGTCATGAAGTTAACTTTGCCATACCTTCTTCTATCTTACCATAAGGTGCGAAGGAGCATTTAACTGCAATGTCTCGCCTCTTTAATGAAAATTTCGACCGTATTAATTTCAGTATTTCTGCAATTGAAAAATTAGCTCAAATTTGATCTTATGTTTATCTGCCTCTTTTTTTTTTGCCTTCTTTTTTTTTTAAATTTTTGCGTGGAATGATTTTTCTTATAATTATTTATAGTAGATAGTAATCAACTTGATGAATTTCGAATAAATAAATAATAAGTAAATAAAAATAAATAAATATATAGAAAACCTCATTATTTATGCTGTGTAGCTTTCAAATTCATCTACATATAGATGTGTTTTTAAATAATAATAATTTTTACGCACCTGAAGTGCGATCTAGGTAAGATTGCAAATTTTGATCTCTTTGATAGAGTTTGGCATCCGATCCAGCCCTATTAGCCCAACTTAAAGCACTCTCCCCTTCATTATGGATTAAATGCTTTTTATCTAGTCACCTAATACGGGTTGTATTAGATGGCTTTACATCTAAATCTCATCCTATAAAAGCTGGCGTGCCCATAGGGCTCTGTTATCTCTCCGTGACTCTTTTTAATTTTCATGAATGGTCTGTGTTTCCTTACTTTTAATCCCATCCATAGTTTCGCTGATGGCAGTACCCTTGATTACGCTTATTCCTTTGACACTCCAGAGGAAATAGGTTGCACCACTAGACGTATATGTAGGTAAAATTACTTAAATAAGGCGAAAACGCCATTTAAATTAAACAGACGTACCCAAAACAACTTTAAGGCATCGGTAAGGAACTTAACTTGAGTTTGGATGTTAAATTGCCGTAAGTTAAGTTCGGTAAGAGTCGCTCATTCCAAAGGGACTCATCAGTTTATATAATAATATTAGTGAAATATTAATGAAATCAGTAACACTCTTATTATTATGTGAAAAGAGGTCTCTTCTAGGAGAAAACTCCCAATTTTTTTTCAAATATTTCTCATATTATTTTATATAATATCCATAAAAAGCACAAATTTTCAATTAAATCAACTTCCATTATTTTTTTTTTTTTGCTTTTACCACTTCTTAAAATGGAAAACATTAAATGTCAAGATAATAACACTTACGGAATGTGACGTCTGTTTAGCGAAAAATGTCATTTATTCGTAAGTAAACGTCAGTTTCGTTCAAATTTGTAAAGTTCTTTACGTACATATATAGTGTTCCAGCCTAATTTCTCATGTGTTAAAAAGATTGCATGATTAGATCATTGTATAACGATCGTAACAATATCTTCGCTTGGGGTAAAGCGAATGGCATCGAATTCCACTTAACCACTCCGCTTCTTTTGATGGAGCATTAATTTTCAATTCATAGTTTTTAATGTACATATAACAGAACTTTTGGCATAACTAGGTATATTCCTTAAATTAGAGGGCTTTTTGAATGGTATCTACTAATACTTTATGTAGCGTCGTTTCCATCGATTTTTCTTGTTGGAACTTTAATTTTCAATGCACATATTAGACAACTGCAGTTAAAATTCGTTGCTGCTTTAAGTTACGTTACAGCTAACTTGGATATGGAACTCCGGTGAGATCTCAGTTAAAGTAAATCTATGATATTTCATCCCTAAAAACAAAACAATACTACTGTCGGAATTTACCCAATTTTTAATATTTTGACTACAAACATTGCCAAATTCTTAATAGAGACTGAAAGTGATCGAAAGCGTTTGGTATAACCAAATTTTACTAAGGGATGATAACTGTACGAAGTGAGTCCTTAACTGGAATCTGCAATCAAGTCGCTAATAAGCGGCTCCAGAACCGTTTTTATACCCTAGATGAAATCTATAGGGGTATACTAAGTTTGTCATTCCGTTTGTAACACCTCGAAATAATGATGGTAGAGCAAAATGGATTGGACACTCATTCATAATATTAAAAGTTATTTTGATTTTTGCATGTCCGTCCGTCCGTCCGTCCGTGCGCACGATAACTCGAGAACGCGTATACTTAGAGAGCTGAAATTTTGTACACGGACTTTAAAAAAAAAAGTAATATTAAGTTCGAAAATGGGACAAATCGGGCAACTCCTTCGTGGGGTTGCCATATAAAAATTTCGTTTTCTGCTATATATTTGGACACTGCTTGAGAACGCGTCGACGTAGAGAGCTGACATTTCGTACATGATGTTTTTACTACATTAGCAAATAAAATGTTAAAAATGGACTAAATCGGGTAACTCCTTCTTGGTGTTGCCATATAAAAATTTAGGTTTTTTACGCATACTTTGAAAACGATCAGTCCAAACATTTTTATTGTACTAAAAACTTCTGCAGAATACGAAATCCTTTAAAATTGGTAATAATCATTTTTTCTGTGCAACTAACCGTTCTAGAAATATATGCGAAAAACAACTTCAATATCAAACTTGAATAGATCTGTGACCATACGAAATTTAATACGGGCATTCATCTAGGGTATCATAAGAATTGGTCTTAGACCAATTCTAACTTTTTTACTTGTTATAAACGTCACATTAATTTAAGAAGCCTTTTTAGTGAGCCCAACGCACAAAGCAGGTCCGATATTAATAGAGCCACCCCTACCATTTCCAACTTAAGCCCTTCCTTAAGTAATCTTTCAGTTTGTAGATTTTAAATGCATACAGCGTTGGTTGACTTAATAGAAAATATGTATCGGCGAATGTATGCCATTGCAATCCATTAAATTGCATCCGGTATACATATATTTATCTGACAAAAATGATGTTTTAGTGTGGAAATCCGATTAAAATATATAAAACAAAATGATTTTACTATTTAATGTTGGAGGAATAAGTATCTAATTTAAATTCAAGGAAACAAAAAATATACTTAGTAGCTCTTTTTGCATTGATAAATATACATATCCGAGACATTTTACCTCTCTATTCACTATACCAAATCAGTGAAGTAGCCGAAAAATAAAGGCATTTTAGGTTAACGAACTCCATACAATTTTAATGCAGCTTTCCATATTTATTTGGGTCAACCAATTTATTCACAAAACAAAAAGATGAGACAAATCCATACTTAATTAACATTAAAATAATAGGTAATGTGAAATCGTAAATCTATTTCCCGTCAATATGTATCTGTTAGAAATACATACATATGCATGTGCCAACATATGCATGTATATACACATACATGTATTTCGCTTTGATTAGGTCGGAATGCTTCCTTCAAGTTTCTCTAAGATAAGAAAAAATAGAAAACTAAATTGGACAAACTTAATCTGTTAAAATATTCATCCAAATTCTATTTAAATCATAAAGAAAAAAAGCAGTGATAAAAACGAGTTTTATATTTAACAAATTTCTTTGGAAAAAATAGACTTTAAAACAAATAAATGATTTGAGTATCTTTTACCATAATGCCCGAGTGGATAATCTGGGTGTAAATTTTAAAGTAGTATAGTTGGAAAATGTAATCTAAAACGATAATGTATAATTCACTTTACATACAGATACAGTTATCAAAATAGAAAAATTACTTCCACACAAATACATACTTACGTTTTCGTACTAAACATTTTTATGCATTAATTTTTCTCAAATCGATGGTTACAATGATAAAGACTTACCTAGAAAAAAAGATTAAAGAAAAAATTCATTAGCACGCCTAATTTATCGTCTCTCATTTCATTCCTTAAACTAGAAAAAGATGTATAGATAGATATACAATATATGTTGATATCGAACTAGAAACAGAGCAAGAATTTAATCACAAGAATAAATTAATAATAATTAGTGTTTTTAGTATTCTGTTTCTATTTGTAACTGGTTGGTTTAACCAAATTTTGGATTATGGTAGTTACGTAAATTCGAACATTTTATAGAACACACAGGCAGCCCTGATTGATTTAGGTACCTATTCTTTTAGAATAAATATGCATTTCATGATCATAATACAAATACATCATCATCACTGGCTGAACCCAACCGACCCTATTATTTCGTTTCTCAGTCGTTGTCGGCTTGGTGCACGTTTTGATTAATTAGTAACATTCTGAATTCGCACTTTTTTTCTTGACATACGACGATCTCTTTCCATATCATCTTAACACCTCATTTGGAGCTATCTGATTTTTTTGTAATGTACAGGATTTAAATTAAGAACAACCCCTTGTTGTTAATCCTGAAACGTGGTCAATCCCTCTTAGTGAAGACTGAACCAAAATGGATGTAAAGAACTTTACGAATTTCAACGAGACTTTTAGCCCATTTAATGCTTTCAATTTTAAAAAGTGATAAAAACGAAAAAATTAGCAAATGGAAGTTGATTTAATTGAAGATTTGTGCCTTTGTGGACATTATATAAAAAATAAAAGAAGAATATGAAGAATAAATCTGAAGAAAAATCGGCAGCATTTCAATATCTAGCTTCCTTCGCTCCTTTCCAAACTTTTCTCTTAGTTCTCTTGTCACATTTTTCTTCTATAATAAAATGAAATAATAACAAGGGTGTTACCGATCTCATTAATATCAATGGATAAACAGATAAGTCCTTACGGAATGAGTGACTCTTACTGCACTTTAATTACGGTAATTTGACATTTAAACTTAACGAAAGTTCCTTACCGATGACTTAATGTTATTTTGGGTACGTCTGTTTAATTTAAAGGGCGCATTCGCGGTACTTAGGTAACTTTACTTACTAATACGTCTGTTTTGGTTCATCCTTGATCCAGACTTTATAAAGTCTACTATATGTGCAATGTGTTTAGAACAATTCATATATTTAAAAGAATATCTCGTTCAATCGTTTAAAGAGAACTAACTATTGGTTATATTCGCTATTTCGTGAAAAACTAGGGACGCAACTGTTTTTGTTTTCTTAATACATTTTCAGAAACTTAAAAACTTTAATTATTTGCTTCAGATATTTTTTTTTTACATTCTTTTGAGGTCTACACGGCTTATGTTGAGAGTCCTAAAAATTTAATACATGTACATGATTGTTTCTTTGCTGGAAATCAGCTTAGCTCTAAGAAGATAGTTCATCTAAATCGTGTCTAGTGCATTCAATACCACCGTATCATACGTCACAACAGGTCTCAATAGGTACCTAGATATTTGAAATTTCTCTGTTATAACAAGTACTTACAAAGAAACTTGATAGATTTAGAATTAATCCTTGCCAACTTCGAGAAATGTTGTCGTGCAGTCGTTGTTGTTTATAGTATACAGATTTTTTCCTTTATTTTTTTTAATCTAAGCATTAGTTTTAATTTATTTAACTGTTCTTGTATAACGGTCAGAAATGTTTTATTTCTACCTTCTAACTACTTCAGTACATATTTTCTAACAATCCTAACCAAAGCTCTACTCACTAGCAATAGAGCTTAATGTCTATAAATTTACCTGGTTATCTAAAATATCTACTATAGATTTTTTCGTCTCAAATTTCTCTGTTTAATCATTTTTAGGGTTCCGTACCCAAAGGGTAACAACGGGAACCCTATTACTAAGACTTCGCTGTCCTTCCGTCACCAGGTTGAATCTCATGAACCGTATTAGGTAGACAGTTGAAATTTTCACAGACTGTGTATTTCTATTGTCGATATAACAACAAATAATAAAAATAAAATAAAATTAAAGGAGGCCCCATACAAGAAACGTGAGTTTTTCGGCATTTTTTTCCTCGTTTTATTCTCATTCATTATTATTATCATAAGTGGGCATTTTTTTTTCAAATGACAGGATTATTTTTTCACATGATGCCTACTCTCATTTGAAAAAATAAATAAAATGTACATAGTGTTAAATTTTGTATGATGATAGGGAGCCCTTCGAGCGCGAGTCCAACTTGCACTTGGCTGATTATTTGATTTATCCCGCCTTTTGAGACCCGAAAATTTGGTCTCAGCTTGTTTTAATTTATGTAATACAAATTTAAGTATCGTTGTTATTTGTGTTTCATCCATATACAATGAGATCAATGATCGAAGTCTAGTAAACATTGAAAATAGAATTACATGCAAACAGTCTACACATATGCATGTATATACATAGTAGGTAGGTATATATAAAATTAAGCCGACAATTTTAAAAGTAAAGAGAGTATATACTTTTCTAATTGTAATTTCTATTACATTAAACATAAAATATTTTACTATTTATTACCCGTCACAATTTCACTTTAATACGCTATTAAAAAACAATTAACAACTCATTTGTGTGCGCTCTTCCTCAATTGCCGCAAAGAAAATTAGCCACAAAGTCGCGCAGAGCTCTATTATAGGTCCATTACTATTTATCGCAATAATCTCCCGGTGCCTATTGTATACATAATTTTGGTATGCACATGAGCGCGTCTGAATGATCCAAAGCACAACAGTCGTGTAGTGATACACTTGAGTATGTGCAATAAAAATGCGAGAACGCTTTTACCTCTTGATTGACCTTAGCCTGATTGCAAATATGCGGAACATTCACCACTTTCCAAGTTGCATTCAAAATGGATTAACTGGTACTCCCTTTGCATTGCTATAGTATAGTAACGATTTAAATTATCATATTTCTGCAGATTTTGCTAGCAAATCGTTTCGTTTATATATCAACATAATGTATGTATTATACTATATATAAGAATAATGCACCTACCATATACTATATGCAGCTCGGAGGAATAAAACTTGTTATTTAAACTAAAAACACTCGGCCAAGAAAAGTTGGAGGAGAAATGTAAATCAAACATCTTTGCCAGTTTAGCTCTTTTTTATTATTATATTTTTTTTTTTTAATCAAGAGATTGAGAAAGACAACTTTTATCTCTAAGCGAGAGAAGTGATGAGCAGTGGAATTGTATTGTAGCCACCTGCAGATTCGTCATCTTTTAACCAGTTTTTCTTGCGTCAATAATTTATTAACAAATAATCAGTGACACTTTAGCTTAACTATCGTCGACTGTCTTGTGTTTTTTTTCTTTTTTATTTTGTGTAAGGTAAAGTATAATATGAATAAAAGAAAGAGTTTAAATTGCTTAAACGTGAGAAAAGTCAAGGTCATTTCGAAAGAAAATCTTTCAACTTGTCAGATAAGTTTTACAATACATATGTATTATATGAATGTACATGTACGTATACTTTATACTTGTTTTGTGGAATCAGGAATTTTTTAGTAAACTACTCTTACATTTTCCAAGACTTAATATATTTTTTTTAATTTATAGTTACAGATATTTATATACATATTTGCAACTAGCAGGTACAGCAAAAAAAAGAATATACACTGTGATTCTATAATAAACGTAATATGTATACCAACAATCAGTTCATCTCCAATTACGGCTAAGAATTCGCTATTTTTGCATATTAAAAAATGAAAAATTCATATTTACGATTGTACAGTATAAGACTAAAGAAATTTCGCACTGGAATGCTAATTCGAAATATTTAAGGAGCGGAGCTTCACGATTAAATAAAGTAACGGGGTACGTCCGCTCAATTGATGACAAATTCTGAAATTCTAAAGTAAACAAGTAATATTTTAAAAAAAAAGCATGTTTGTAGACACGCTTTTTAAAAAGCGCTGCTCCTTTTCGTATCAAAATTAGTTATAGTCGTTTACTAAATTTGGAGACAAACAGGCAAGTGAAATATAATATAAACATATGTATAAAATCGTGTAAAAATCAATAAGATCATTTTCGAATCGAAATGCAAATTGTATTCTCTTTGATACTAAACATCCCTTATCGGAGCCATATCCCGCGCAGGGTTGAAACTCGCATTCCAAAACTACCACTACTATCTTTTTTTCTATAAATCATACCAGCTAATTAACTGAATAGAAACCAAAAACCATTTTTCGTTTTGATGTACTTCACAGAATTCGTTCAAGGTACTAAAAACATTTTTTTGGAAAAATTTTAAAATTTCTAAGATGGGTGCGGAGGCTTGTCATTTTTAATCTGGTCAAAAATCAGGAAATCAAATCTTTTCATATTTTCTTCATTTTGTTTGTTAATTTAGTTTCTTGAGTTCAATAACAAAATATACCGCTTTGTACTGGATTTCGGCAAATAAGGCTTAAAACAGAAATAGGATTGAAATTGTATATCAATGTGGCAACCCAGTTCTTTATCTCACCAATTAAGCGCTAAATTCGGCGAAAATATGTCTAGATTCTGAATTCAAATGACAAGGCTAAAAGCGAAAAGTTTAAAATAAATATAAGTCCCTTTAATTTTCCTCCACTTATCTTGATTGTGAAATAGTTATGGTCGGCATTTTCCAAAAATTTATTTTAAACTAATCGGATCGATTGCTTCGCTTAGAAGGAGTTCCCCGCAAGGTGTGATAGATATGTTCGGGGAAAATCAGGCTGATAGTTTTTAACCGTTCCTCATATCAAAATAAGTTTTTTTTTTATTTGAAGTGATAATACTTTTCTTTTACTGATTAAAGGAAATGCGTACACAATTACTTTTTCCTAATGTCAACTTATGTATAATAGGCTGAAAGATTTACTTTCCACATATGTAATAATTGAAAAAAAAACGCTTAATGAATATAACTTTACACCCACACTACCAAATAACAATGTATAGACAGTATGTGTTAATGCGGACTGGAACGATAAGAATTGTCGCCAAATCAAGTAGTATAACACTAAGAGATGTGGAAAATTTTTTGTAATATACAATTTTCTCAGGAGCCTCAAGTATTCCGTGGAACAATAACAGTTGTAATGGTTCGGAAGGAGGTTGCGCGAATTTATAAAGCAAATAAAACTAAATCTAAGTATCGCGAAATCGATGCAAAAACTTATGCCAACGATTGCTTGAAATATAGGTTACTACCATTTTAAGGCAACATAAATGCTCTATATTATTTTTGCCTGATTTATCCAGAGGCATTATGCAAAGCACACCGTTGAGTGGTACAATAAAAACAAGAATGGTTTTGTTCCAAGGAAGTGAATCCGTCAAATGTACACCCGAACTACGACCAATCAAACGGTATTGGGCATTAACTACGAAAAGAAAGTAAAGAAACGAAAACCATGAACAATTTAAAAAAAAAGAGTGGCAGAAACAATCAAAATTGATGACTAAAGAGGTGTTTATAAACTTGATGGTATGTATTCCCAAAAAAGTTTAAGAACGCTCTAAAAGCAAAGTAAAATAACATTTGTGTTATAGTAAATCTTAAATACATTATACATAAACTATTGCAATTTAATATGCAATTAAAAAGTTTCTTAAAAATTAACAGAGGTTTTTGAGTTTATGTTATGACAAGACTTTTTGTTTCAATCCTTTTATGCCTAAATTAAGCGCTTGGGAGTAATACGTGTAGAAAATCTAATCATGACCCTGTTCCGTCTTGTTATTGGTTTTTACTTAAAAGTTCATTAGTCTGCAAAAATTAATGACAATCTTAGAAAATTCTCTTTTTGTATAAAATTCCAGTCTTGTGAGGAATATTTCCCTCAAGAGATTCAATTTAATTATACATATGCAATTATTATATTTTCGTTTTGAAAACTGCTTTCGCAGAGCTACACTTGCTTTTGCACGCTTTTTGTCACTAAAAATTCTTCGCATTAATATTTCTAGTAAATTAAGCTGGTCAGACCATATCTTCTCTGTTGCCAAAGAAGAATCGAAATGTCTTGGATTTCTGAAAAGGTTTAAGAAATATTTCAACTCGTCAAATCTACCCTTCGTAAGTCCTATACCAGACCTAGAATGGAAAACGTTTCTCACATATGAGCCGGGGCTGGTCGTACAGTCTTAGCTTCATTGGATATTGTCTGAAATTTAGCCTTCAAGCTCATTTACGATTTAACAATAACTGTCGTATCGACTCACTCGAACTCCGCCGCAATTGATGCCTTTCGCTCCTTTATCTCTACAAGCATGGTCAATGTTCCGATAAAATATCTAGTCTGATCCCTTGTAGATTAATTCTTGCACGCGATTTTCGCGGTTCAAGCCTTGTACATGCTTTCACCCTTCAAAATACTTTTGGCCGTACAGTAAAATTCCGTGATATTTTCTTATTCCGAACTGTGCGAATGTGGAACAGTCTACCATCTTCTGTTTTTCCTCGGGCTTACAATCTGCGAAGGCTCAAGAGTGAACTACGCTAAGCTTAGCTTAGTAATATAAATTTAAAAATATAGGGTTTTGCATAATTGCATTAAAGAGGATTTTTACTATGTAAATTGATTGAGAGTCATTAACAAAATGAACTTGTAAGTACCTACTATGAAAATGCAAAATTACTCATCATTCGAACTCTGTGTATTTTGCAACAGTCCATGCATTTTTACAATATTAATAAATATATAAATATTATAAATAATAGTGAACAGAAATGGAAAGCATATTCCAAGAAAAATTTGTCTTTATTATTTGATTCAAAATTTTTAGTGATAACTTCTAAGAGAACGTAAACGAAAAGCAACAATTCGACCAGTAAAACTCAGATATATGTGTGTGCATGTAGATTGCGGTACTATTCGGTACATTATTATTTTCTCTCATGCTACATAAACATTTTATGGAAACAACTTTAAAATTTTATATAGGCATATACATTTTTTACCACAAAATCTAAAAAATCTTTTCAAAGCATAATAAAATTTCCAGTGCATTTTTCTACTTTCCTGTTGAATTTCTTTCTCTCAAAAATCACTTAATAACTAATGCGAGCAAACCAGTTTTTAACATATGCAATTGTGGGGAAAAAATTGTATAATTAGTGACCTAGTGGTGGTGTTCATTCGCCAGACCGGATCTCTTTCAAATCAATGACGTTTTAAACCGCTTATCAAGTATAGTGTGAAAAGAGATTGTCACTAGTTATGTGTTTGAAACATGGCTGAATTTAATATTTATGTGGAAATTAATTTGTTTAAAATGCAGCCTATAATCCTATGAATGGAAAAAATTATTTGCGACATAAAATTAAATTAACACATAACGGTTTTCTGGAAATGAAAGCAATACGCACTCATAGTTTTATGCATTGATGGTAAAAAAAATTGCCTTCTGAACAAGCTCGAATTTTTTTACAAGCAATGCATTATTGGAGAACTCCAAGGATTATCAAATGTATATCTAGCAAATTACAAATCATTCAGGAGTTAAGGATTATTTATAAAATATGAAGGTAAAATCATTTACCCCTCCTATCTCTTTAAGTAAGGCAATTTAGGCCCCCTTCTCAAATATCTATTTTCTGTTCCTCTCAACACTCTCCATAACCTTTAATTTTAGTGCAGAATTAAAAAAAGAAATAAAATACAAAATTGTGGCAAAAATTTCGGAGAAACTAAAAAAAATTTCGAATTAATTAATTCTTTAATTAATTGTATTGGATTAATTTTCAATTTTCAGTATCTTCGAAACGACGCGAATGAGGCAAGAAAACTATCTAGTGAATATTAAACATTATCATATACAGTACTAATAGGGTGATTCTTAATATATGAAGAAAAAGGTTTAATGGTCTTTTAAACGGAGGGGTTGTAATGGGGTATATACGTGGTAGGTATATGTCTCAACAAAAGGCTTGATTAATATACCGAATCCGAAACATACTGTAATATGCTGTAATATAAGATTAACAATTACGACATGCCATTATTAACTATGATGTAAAATAATTCTTTTAATTTTTTAATATTTTACAGTTTACTTCAATATAAAAAGAAGTTTTTGAAATATACATATATATCCAAAATTCTTGTAAAATTCTCTTTTTCCATTTTTAGACGCAGTTAAAGTGGTTGAACCTAGCATAAATAATCGTTTCGTTCTAATTTTATTCATTCAGGGTACAAGAATTATAAAAAAAAAGAAAACTTTACCAATAAACGAAGAAATATTTCTAAGATTAGTTCCGCATTGCTTGTGCGGTCAAGTTGCATTCATGAACCATGAAAAGTTCCTGTCTCTTCTATAACAGTCGTGATTACCGACATCCAAACATGCTGGCAAATCCATTGCAATCTCTTTTACCGGTCATAAGAGAAATTTTTTTTTTAACCATGAGAAACCGGCTTAACCTGAACCTAATTTTCTTGCTTTCGTCTTTGATGTTGATATCAAAAAACCACGTGCATCAGGCAGATCAACATGGAATGGACAAGTTTTGAGAAAATTTATTTGATTTAACTAGTCTAGTCCGGTGAGTTAAAGAAAACAACTTTGCTGCTACTAAGAGACTCCAATTTCGATTTACGTTAACCTTAAGAAAAATGCGCACGCAATTTAAGGTGCAGCCAAGATATAACGAAAAGGAAATAGAATGGAAAGAAGAAAAAAAATGTGAATAGCGCATTAAATATGTATTCTCAGCAAAAAGGAAGGAAGTGGGCGGTGTACGATTTAAAACACCACTCAGTTGAAACTTGAAATTATTATATCGAATTATTGAAAGGTCTATATACACTTATACCATATATTATACTATATTATGCTCTACACTTTTCTTTCAGCGATGAAAAGAAAATCTAGACAAGTTGGTATTCAATCGCGCTGCTGCGTGGTAGGAAGTGAACGGCAAAATTATGATTGCAATAGCTATGGAGCTATCCACATTCATATGTACTTATACATATACTTACATACTCCAAGTAAGTAAAAACTGATCAAGGTGGAGAGTTTTAAAATTACCCCACAAAGCGGTTTACTGCAAAATGAAGGTATTTCTGATCTGGAGTTGCGAAATACGCCAATCATTTTTGTTTGTTGGAATTCAATCATCTCTTACAAGAACAATCAATTTGTCCCGTCTGCGGCGCGCTAGTAAAAGACGTCCTTAACTTGGTGTCCGCATGAGTCACATACCTTAAGCCACCTTTGGCTATATGCAAATTAGTCAAGTAATAAAACAATTAGCCGTGAGCTGCCATTGAGCCATGTATATATTTACAGCGACTTTACCGTTACTTGTCTTAGCATTCACGTAAATATAAAATACCTTTTGACTTGGTCTGTGCTGAACGGTTGAGAAAGTAATAATTCTTACGTGGATGTCGACAAACAGTCACCATGAAATATTACAGGCGACTTATTTGTTGTTTTCATGATTCTATATATGCCTTGGACGATTTGCGTTCAACCGTGCCACCATGCAGTCATATACACATTCTTTAATACTTACTTTTGCAGAGGACTTAGTAAATTTGATAATCTAAGATATCTCACAAATGGATGTATTAAACATTAACTTTTCTATTGTACAAGCCGTAAGAAAATACGTTATTTAGATTTTGGTTAAATTTTTGAATACTTTCTTATTATTAACTAAATTTTCGTTGATAAGGTTTCTTAGTATACACGCTGTTCATAAATTATGAAATAACACATTAATGCTGGTGCTTCGATTTTGTTAGTGTAGACTGCTTATACATAATATATTACCACCATGTTATCGGCAAAATCGTATTCCTTTATTTTTGCTTGAAAGGAATTCACCCACAACTTCGTTTCTTAATATCTTTTTTTTAACTCTGAGAGCTCCACATTTAGTAATGCACTTAAATTTGCACTGACAGACCTCTTAGGTCTTGACACCGCCATAATCTAATCTAAAATGGCATACCTTATTTTCCTATTCTAACAAATTTTATTTTCAATCTAGCATTGCTATTAAATAGCTATACGTTCTTTATTTACGGATTATGTACTGATCTGAACAAGTTTAGCTCAATATGTATAAAGATCGATCCGATTCTTCTAGTGCTATCTATCACTATCTAAACGTCAAAAAATCCTTGAAACCAGAAGCCTGCTTTTATTCTTAATGTGTTCCAAAATAATTGTACTTCATTTAATAACATAATTAAGTAGTATAAAATTCTTCACTTTAACAAAAGAAAATTGTGCTATTTTACCATATAATAAACAAAAAAAAATCCAGTTTTATTAAGCTAGAGCTGAATTTCACGTGTTGTTAATGTTTCATGTGTAAATAGAAGTGAACTCAGGTCAGTGAATAATAAATGAATTAATTTTCATGGCTAGTGTAGACTGTAGTTAAAAAAATTCTTAAACAAAAGTTCCTTCGTTTGTTATACATTCGAGGAAATTAAAGTGCGTGCAATTTTTACTTTCCATTTTGAGAAATTTTTTTGTTTGATTGTCGTGTCAATTTATAAAAAGGTAAGAAATAAATATTATTTTAAAAATTATTTGTAACTTTCTAACAGCAAACATACCTGTACATACATATATGGAAATTCACTGTAGTGGTCTTTTTTAAGATTTGTGTGGTGATAACGCTAATATAATTTTTAAGAAAAATTCATTTATTTTTAAATTTGGAACGGACGTTACGAACTAAGCAGTGTTATTACTGTTCGCAAGCTTGCCAAAAAGAAGTGAGGTGAGGTGAAATGAAAAAATAATAAGATAATTTGTTAATTTATTCTTATGCAATAATGGTAGAGCTTTCTTATCTCTGTGATCTGATTCGGTTAAATTTTAAGAACGTAAAACAACAATAATTCGTGATTCACATCAAGACTTGGTTCAATTTTCGTGATTCGAAAATTCCAGTTATTTGTCTCACAGCTAGATGGCTTTTTAAATATATATATTGCTGCCATTAAACATAAAAACCAACTGTCAGCCAAATTTTGAAAAGAGAGGCAAAATAAAATGGCATGGAATCTAAATCAAAAAAGGTAATATTTTGCTTAAAATAGCAATAAGTTTTTATTGCTAAATTGCTACGAGAATATTAGGTGATACCGTTCCACGATTGTTATTGCAAATGAATGCAATTTATTAAACTGGCACTGAGTATTATCCAAGTAGCCAGTATCTTTAAATTGTGGAATTAGCCAATTCGAGTAAAGATACGCCGAGTCACCTAGCAGGAATGTTTCCATTTCATTTTGTAGGGTTCTTTCGTACAAAGCCGACCTACAAAGTACTCGACTGCCGTGAAGACTACCTGGCTCACCGCAAAATATATCAATAAATTTCTTTTCGTCATTGACAACACCTTGAAGAAAACATTGACTATAATACCGATTTCTTATACTTTTTTAGTAGTTCTATAATTTTTCTTTTTTTTTCAAAATTTCATGTTTTTAATTAATTGCAATTTAAGAACAGTGGTCAGAGCAGTAGCCCGGCAAGCGGAGGTTCCCGGTTTCAAACTCCGGACGAGGCGGTTGTTTTTTCCTCTTGTATTTATGATTTGATTTAGAATCGTTAAAAATAAAAGTTCGTAAAATTCTTCTATTCTCCATCTTTGACCGATTCTAACAAGTGTGGGTTCGATTCCCGCCAAATGCCCAAGTAAATAATTAGAGGAATATTATCGAGTTACTTTGATTATAAGATTTTTGGATGCATATCAATCCCTCTGCTAGAAATATTTACTTCTCATCGAAATCTACTCACAAAATTGTTACAATTACTCACAAAATTGCCGGTGTTAACAAAAAGAAACAAGAGATCAGTTTCTACATTAAAAAAAACAAACATATCTTGGATACAAGATTGAACAGGTACCTATTAAATATTTGTTGATTTTAAGATTGCACACAATGAACACATGCATTAAAATCGCCTTAATGGACAGGCAAACTGGGGGTTCATCGACAACATGAAATCTATTTACAAAGATATCTTGGTTGAAAAACAGGCGCGTTACAATATTATTGTAAATTTCTAGGCCACTTATTGTTTTTTACAGGTTTGCAATGTGTTTGTATATTGTAAGAAATAAATAATATATGACATCACTGTTTGAGAAGTGTAAAAAAAATAAGATTGGAGAAAAAGAGTAGTTGACAAGTAGTAAAGATTGGGACAGATATCCTTTATGCGGATAGTGTGGAATTGAGGAAAATAAGACTTTCTGTGTGCAAAAATGATGCGTGCATAATACGATGTTTCATTTATTAATTGCTTTGAATAATGCTTCCTTATAATATACTTTTACTTTGTTATTATCAGATTCTGACAAAACTTTGTGTCTGTCCAGTAAATCTCTGGCTGAGTAATAAGTAACTATGTAAGTGAATTTTTGAGGAAACTTTTCATATCAAAAATTTTATTTCATAATTAGTCTTAAGCATAAAAAAGTTATTAAGTAACGAAATTTATATCAAAGTTTACATTTAATTTGGATTTTGGAAAAAGTAATTAAGTGTTAAGTTCTCGTTATTATAAATCGTTTATTTTATATTTTCATGACTGTTTATGTTGACTTAAATATTCTTCTGTTTAGTAAATGTGTATGTGATTATAAGATATTCTGTTTTTATTTTTCCATGCAAAATACAATTTTAGTTTCAGTTTCATTCATAACTCAAAACCATCAAAAATGCAGTTAACTACTTATTGCTTATGGTCACAGAAATAAGAAGCGATTAAAATTTGGGGAATTTCATCATCTATATATATCAAGATTTACATACTGATACTGATAGATTCTTTCCATAAATATCAAAGAAAGAACCTATAAGAATATGCCGGTTATCAAAATTAACGCGCTCTTGATGACTCACTTCGTTGTGCACGTACCCTAGGATAATGAAGAAACTATATACATATATATGTATGTAGTTCCACCAAAATATTAGGAAAAAATTCCATTAACTAATCTATTATTTCAAGATAACACCTGAGAATTATATTTGAATATTTACTTGCGGGCATCTGTACCCTAACGGAAAAGTCAGAGTTAAGTATTTGCAAGTTAATTCTGCTACAAAAGTGCACCTCCAGAGTTGCACTGGGGTGCCATTAAAAATTCAATTAGTATTATCGTGTAAGATTTCATCTAAGGAATAAAAAGTATTAAAGACTGAGACTAGTTTAAAAAAAAATTCTGGTATTTACTTCTTATTAGAAAACAAATGGACTACAAAATGTGATCATATTATAATTTTTTATCAATAGATCATCTTTAGCAGTAAATTAATAGAAAGAATTTGACAGGATTATTGTCAGAAGTTGTCAGGTTATAGTTCAAGTGGTTCTTAGATAACCTACGGTTTATATATACAAGTTGTGGGTGTTCGGTAAATAAATTGGATGGAAAATGCCAACGGATTCCTTGGAATATCCTGATCACACTTTTGAAAATATTGAGTTTTGCAAAGGAAGTGTAGTCACTTAAATGTTCATATGTAAGTCAATGACATCACAAGATCAAAATTGAGGGGGGGGGGGGGGCGGGTGTAGCGCAAAAGTCCAAAGAATCCATTGGCATACCCTATCCAAATTATTTCCCGAACACCCTGTATACCTACCTCTTCCATACTAACAGAATCCCAATTATTATACGCCAACTGGCAGATTTTCATGGTATTTCGTTTTATATAATTTATTTATTTTAGTAAAATTAAATAATTCTTGCATGAGAATATTCAGAATCAGAAGATTCTGTTTTCATGGCCATTTTCTACAACGCAATTCTGTCAGTGGCACTGGTGGGCCACGTGACATTGTCCTTACGATTTCGTTACAATGAATATTTAAATAAAACATCTCAGGAAAGGAAACATTTACATAATCGTAATTTAGAAAATCCGTTATTTAAGTGGCAAAGTGCTTTAATTTTGTGTGCACGTTCATCACTTGCGAAATTTGCATAAAATCAGATGTGACCAATGAGAATTTATTAAAAATTTGTGACAAGGAGTGTAAATAAAATTTAAAAATAAAGTGATTTTTTAAAATTTTCCATTATTTTTTAATTGTAGTTTGTACTTTCTTGTAGGATTATATTAAGGATTAAAAAAATTTCCGGAAAGTCCACGAGGAATCATATTAAATGAGGAACCAATTAAAAAAGAGAGCAAAAAAGCAGCTTATAGAGATGTTGGTCTCACACAGCGGCAAATTGCACTCCAAATAAACAGAGCGCAAACCGTTTTCTGAAACTTTTTACGACTTTGCTAAATTTACGGAAAAAATGCGACTCATGATCACAATAGAAAGTTTAGTAATCATCAAAAAGGACTTATTCTGAGGAGAGTCAGGAAGCATGACACGGCACAACTCTTCGGCTCTCTCAATTAACATTTCCTTGAAAGCTGTGCATATAGATTTGAGTCCACTCTTCGAACGAGAAATGACAGTCTGGTGGTGCCAGCAGAACAAAATCCAGCCTATACCAAATCGTCGCCTGCACCGGACACACGACTCATCTGAAGCTTTTGTCATGTCAATGGTATTTGAAACCATCCGGACCATCTGAATTAAATTTCTTTTCATCGCTAAAGACGACTCGCGACCCTTCCGTTTTCCAGGGCATGCACTTATTTCAAAAGTTTAAACATGCTTACTTGTGCGCCTTGGTTAACCGTGGTTTCTTATAGTATTTTTTTTTAACCAAGTTATTGTCAGCCTTTAAAGGTTGTAGTACACGCGTGTCGTCACTGGCAGGTTCAACTTTTTTACTATTTGCGATGCAAACAGGTCCTACTTCCGGATTGTCCTCAAAATAAATCCTTTTGATGATCACTTTCTGTTGTGATCCTGATCTTAATCTTGTTTTTTTACAACGGCTTGCGATGTGTTTATTTTGAGTGCTATTTTCCGTTGTGCGAGACCAACATCGCTATTTCGCTCTCTATTCCAAATTTAATATGGTTACTCGTGACTTTTCCGTAATTTTTCTTAATTCCTAATTACAATCCTACAAGAAAGTACAAACTACCATTAAAAAATAAAAAATCACTTTATTCAATTTTGTCTACAATCTTTGCCACAAATATGAATTAAACTCTTGTTGATCACACTTCTGATTTTAGAAACTAAAAAAAAAACTTGCTATTTACCTAACGGACTTTCTAAAAATACTAGAGATATCAGAGCATAAAACCGACAGAAATATTTTTTACCCAATTTGAAGATGAATTTACTCCTACCAAGAAAATTATCTTGAAATAGAGCAATGATTTTATGACATATTAATAATTCGTTTATATGTAGGTACTGTCGAGTAAGATAATAATGTAACATGTATGGGAAATTATGCGCAAAGTTTTGACTCCAATCAAAATTATTTTCCACCCTCATACAATTCAGAGTTTGAATTTAAAGCATTTTTAAGAAAAAAACATTTCTTCTCCACAATTATAGTCTGTAACAAGCTTTTTCTATTAATGCAAAATTTCCTATTTTGCTCTAAAAATACGAAACTCCTCCGAAAAATATAACATCTCGAAACTGGAAATTATTTTCTTTCTAATGATGAATTTATGAGTACCAGGCCAGCAGTCAAGTATGTATGTCAGAACTAAGCCCAATAAGAACAGCACATTCAACTTCTTCATTGAATGGATTACAATAGAATGATAACAATAATTCCTATATCACGGCAGATCCAGACGTTTTGCTCTACACTCTGTGCTGTTGTTGCTGTAGGTGGGTTGTTATGGCGTCATTCTCTATATTTTCCACCACCGAAATTTGAACACTTTACGACAATGACATTTGTATCCAGCCATGTAGAATTAATATCTGTCTAAAGCAAGATAACTTTAAAGATTTATACACAAAAGCCCACCCATTTTATAATATCATAAGGAGTTCTCCGAGCAACTTATATAGAGTATCTACCTACCAAAAAAGACAGGAACAAAACTCGTGCGTAAAACTTTCGTCGTCCTCTTTTCCTTTGGTCTAAAAATACTTAACAAGTATACTGTTATATCGGCACAAGCACAAAAGCTGTAATTGGAAAATGTGGGAGGCAAAGCTTGTTGCATCTATGACGTAGGTTTAAAAAATAGCTGTGGGGTGTTGAACAGATGTGAAGGCAGCTAATCCTATCAGTTTTCAATTATTTGGTCACAGTTGCGAACAATTGACGTAATAGAAATATGAAACAACCTTGCTATGTGCGGGTTGTTGGAAATTTCTCATTTTAAATAAGTTGTATTGGAAGGATTAAGGAAAAAGAGCTTCCGGAAAATATATATATATATATATATATATATATATATATATGTATATAAGTATATATTGTTAAAAGGTTGAAAATCTTTAGAATAAATTGCGGATAAATTGAACAATAGTTCTTAAACTGTATAACACAAACTAATCAAAATACACAAACTAGTGCACCTTCTACTAATAACTCTAAATAAAACTTACTTTAGCATTTTATAGCAATTCAGTATCTACATATAATAAAATATTCAAATTATTGCCCCAATGAAAAACACACATGCTTATGACCAAATAAAGATATAATTAGGTTTGTAAGGCACTCAAAGACTTAACAGCTGGGGGCCGATATTTTAGTTTTGTTTTAGGTTTTCTTTTTTCATGGAAACTTTATGTTCCAAAATAAATATAGGTCCGGCAAACTTTATCTATGTGTATGTATAAGAAATACTGAAAGTGAAAATCCTAAAATATTTAAATTTTATTGCATGAACTGTGATTCTGTTATAATTTCATAAATGAACACATCATAAATAAATTCACATAAAATATGGGAAGTATTTATGGCAAAATACTAAAAAATTCTAAAAACGCAAAGTCTTAACAATGTAAAGCCTTGAAAACACTAAATCTAAACAGCAAGAAATTATTAAAAAACATAATTTATAATGCTTACTTCGAAGACCTACTTCTTGAGTGAAAATATTAAACGGGTAGTTTCGGGATGGATTACAAACTAAAAGTTTAAAGGTGATATAACTTGTAATGAAATAGATTTACATAAAAAAAAGTTCCATCGAGCATGAGTTTCGTTCAAAGAGGGACGCATTTTGAGCGCAAAGCAGTTGTACTTATTGCAATTTTGGACACTTTCAAAATATACTTATGTAGAGATTTTTCTAGATTTAAATAATTAAGTGAAAATTATGACCAAAAATTCTGGACTCCCACTTACTCTTTTCACCTGGCAGGAAAATAGATTTTTTTCCCTTTTCATCTTAGAATGAATATAATAAAACCATATTCAACTACCTAACAGAGATTGAAAAAAAAAACACATGAAAAGGCTTAATCAATCCAGCACACTCAAATTGTTAACTTATGTATGTGCATGCCTCGTGTGACATTGTCTTTTCCGGGAGACTTACGCAACATTAAATAAAGTACTGAAATACCCAATATAACTGTCTAATCGACACTCAACTTTCTTCGATAGATTTGAATTGTCAACCTTATCTATTCGAAATTGTGCTATACCTGATTAGATTCCTGCACATATACATACAATTTTTTCCACTGAGATACCTACTGACATAATTTTAGAGATAAGAGTTTTCTTTGCATGTGAATAATTATAGTGGTGTAACAAGTCCGAATCATGATTTTCAGTGGATTTTTTTTTTATTATAAATTGAGAGCAAGGGTTAGTTAAGTTCAATACAGGTAACAATTACATAATAATTATTGCATGTTGTTATATTAACACCTTGACATTATTCTATAAAAGCTACGTAAAATTTATTTTTATAGCTCAGATATTTTACGTTCGAGCTGTTTTTAACTTATAGAAATAACTATGGTATAATTATCTTATCTGCGCACCTAGTTGCCAAATTCATTTTCATATACTCGACAGTAATTTAAAAATTTTCTACACTTTGAAACGTTAAAGAAGGAAATTTTTCTAATACGTAAACATGTGAAAAAGGGCCTTCAGTATAAAAATATTACTTTTCACATCACATTACCGAGCAAGTAGCTTAAGTGGGTTTAAATATTTTGTTTTGGAATTTTCATATTTAAATTAGCATTTTCTTCTTATGGTCAATTTAAAAATAAATTCCCTTAAGAAATACACAAATGTACGTACCTAATGTTCTTAGTTTTATCTTACAAGTACATTTTTGGAGGAAATCTTGTGATGATGACTGAAAGACCATGTGCAAGATCAGAGCGTGTGAGTTTTCGCTTCTATGACTGCGGTAATAATGCAACCGAAGTTTTCCTCTTAATTTTTTATACCCTAGATGATGAAATCTATAGGGTATACTAAGTTTGTCATTTCGTATGTAACTCTTAGAAATAATGTTGGTAGAGCAAAATGTATTGGACACCCGCATAATATTAAAAGTTATTTTGATTTTTGCATTCCATCTGTTCGCACGATAACTCGAGCACTTTTGCCATACAATTTTTTGTTTGCCTAGGTGAGTACCCTATTGACCTCCATGGCGGAAATATACGCACATATAACAGATTTCAGATAACTCACAAATTCCAATTTAAATAAAGAAAAATACTTTTATTATTATCACGTACAATCTATCATCAGGACACGAAGATAATAATTGCTTTAATTTTAATTAGAATCGTGAAAGAGTGAATTCCAGAAATGAAACGTATTTAATATTTTAATTAATTACATTTAGTTAGCGCTTCTCTGAGCACCAATGAAAGGATATAGAATAAAGTGTATTACAATAAAAATGAATTAAACATATCACAACTATACGTAATTTTCAAATAAGATTATAATTAAAAAAAAATTCAAATTATGCGTAAGCATTTGAATTGTCCAGACCCTCTTAAGGCCGCTACACACGCTCAAGCAAATCTTGCGACTTATTCATGGTCCAGTCGTTTGATTTACATGAGCGTGTGTAGCGAATGTCGGAACTTGAGTTAAGAGTGCATGAGTGATATCGGCCGAAACTATTGCGTACAAGGAAAACTTATGACTTTGCTATGGAATTGAGCTAGACAAAATCGGAACTTAACTTTTGTCTCCACTCATAATGAAATTTTGTTCAAACTTTAATTCATTTCTATAGCAAAGTCGTCAGCTTTGCTTGTACACAATAGTTTCGTCAGGTTTCATTCATGGCAGACTTCAGTCTCAACTCAAGCTCCGACTTGTGCTACACACGCTCATGCAAATCATACGACTGAACCATGCATAGCCAGTCGTATTATTTGCTTGAGCGTGTGTAGCGGCCTAAAGGTACCCGAATCAATCCAACTCTAACTCTAACTCCTTTGGCATAAAATGCTAAAGAAAAACTGTCCACTAAAAAAATTTCTAAGAAAAAATTTAAGGCTACTTTACGTGTTGTTGTCGGCCGGGATAGCAATGCATACTGTCGCCCTATGCGTAAAGTTCTTATCAGACCTACTACAGTTTAAAAATCCGAAAGAATATTAAGAACAAAAAAAAAATAAGTCAAAAGCAAGGAATAAAAGTTTAAATAAGATTAAAGTTAAATAAACTTGTATTTTATATCGTTCTATATGAAGAGGCAAATTTATTATTCCTTATTTAATTTTAAGATCAATCCAAATCTGTCACTTTTTCACTGAAAATTGGATCTGTGAATTTGTCGATATCTGCGGTATACGATTTTCTTATATATTTTCGACAATTGATCATACATACATTCGTAATATTTTCACTTTAGAATTGTATAGTTGCTGTAGCTCGTTACATTATGGTTGAAATTGATATCATGTCCCATGACAGCTCCGAAAAAGGATCTAGTAGGGCTACCTACGTTGATAAAATGAGAATGTTGGTTATTGTCTAGAACTGAATCGCCACAAACTAAAAATGTTCGACAAAAATTAATATAAACTTTAGTATTAAAAAAAATACATGTTAGGGCCACTAAAATTGACTTAAGTATTATGCGGACTCGACTTCATGGACTTCCTACATTTTAAATTATGGATGGGTGGATTATGGATGGTGTCGAAATAAACTGTGATCAGACCAACGCAGAAAAACGATTGGAGCACTTCATGGTCCATGCTACTTACTTTCGGAACAACCTATATAAATATTTCTATGTTTACTGACTATAAAATTCGCCACTGTAGCTCTCAGCTTTGTATACCTTAATTACTTAAAAATTACTTATATTCTTGCTGCAATCTGAATGTACATGTCAATACACTTAAATTAAACGACAGAAATATCATCTTATAACTTCTTTTTGCAAAATAATCGCATATTGTCGACTTCGTATTAACCGCAACTCGATTTTCCTGGGATTATGTATAATGAACTTTCTCAATTGGAAGTTGATAAAATTAACTTGATTTTTATTTGCTTGATTGTATTGAGCTCTTAACAAATAAACCAGACAACCTCAGAAGTAATAGCAACTATAACTCTACCCTTAAAAACCAGAAATTCTTGCATAAGACAAGACCCGTCTTCCTGGTAATATGAGTTGATCTCAGATTTTAAATCGTCGTTCGCATATCAGTGCAGTCGCAATCACGTGTTGACTTTTTAAACTTCGTCGTCGCAACTTTCTTTCCAACTCAACCCATCCATTGACCTCTTGTCTCGTTCCGGGATGCAACCGGTTTAACAAAGCGGTAATCTTGCATTTCTTACTATTTATATTCTTTTGCCATTTGCTTTACTCAAGAGCAGCAACACACGGAGAGAACCAATTTACTTGTGCATCGAGAGTACATCCATTTATGGTAAAAGCATCTTTCCGGGTACCGCTATTCATAATACATTGCTCGTGTCTATGCTCATGTATATTTACATTTGCAAATTGTGGAACTTGCATGACCTTGTAATGAAATTGATAAGCCGGCTTCACTGTTCCTCTAACCCTATTTCGTAAAACTTCTTATCAATTTACATAATAAGACATGTCACAAGATATAAGAGATAACAATGATAATTTTTTTTTAAATATAGAAACAGGGCAGCCGTTGGGGGCTCCTAGAATGTTGGTGCTCTATTATCACTGCTTACATTTTTGTATTTTGATAACACAGTTACTTAAATAATATAAAATTGCAAACAATTGACTACGCTACTTATTGCACCATCTTACAATACTTTGGTTTATAAGCTTAATAAAGTGTGGGACAGATCAACTTTTTCGGCTCTCTATAAATTAGTGAAAGATGTTGAAAAATATGTTGATTTTGTCAAGAATTTTCACTTAAAAGTAAATACTATTTCTTTCTTTCTCAGTGATATATACAACAAACGTTTCGTTGTAAAATAAGAAATACCACAAGAGTAAATCCTAAAAGTTTGGGCATCCATATCTATAATCACAATTGTCTAACTGCATTTCTTATTTTACAACGAAACTTTTCTGAGAATTGAAAATTATTTTTTACTTTTAAGAGCATTTTATTTACGAAAAATATTTATTTTAAAAGTTTTTTTTCTCTACTTTTTAGTCATAAATTTTGTACACTCTCTGCACTCTCAAATCTCGACACTAGGGTTCCGAGTATCGACTCTCGGATCTCAACTATCGAATATCTACTCTCCACTCCTATCATACACGGTACAAATTGGACAACTCCGAGGGTAACTACCACCCACCCCCACCCCAAAACCCCTCAAAATGTTAGAAACTTTTACCGCATCAGAAAGCTCATTCTAAGTAAAAACAAACAAAAAACGCCCATGTAAATCCATCCACGATTACTACCCTGAAACTCTTTCGTCATGAACGACACTCTCAGGCACTCGGGCACAAAGTTATTTAGTCAGGGGTTAGTGAGTTGATAAAAGTTATTTAAAAATAACAAATTCACAAAAATACCGAATCTTTCGGAATTTTCTTCAAACAATATAATTCGCTTTTCGTTACATTGAATATGAATTGATAAAAGCGATTTATTTTATTAAATCTTTGGCCTAATCGTTTTTTTCCTATTACTATCTAGCTAAGATTTGTTGAAATTTCTTTTTTTTTAATGGAGAGAAGCATATTTGACGTCTATAGATGAAACCACAAGATTTTCCACAAATGCAAACAGACGAAGTAAAGCAGATACCACTGGATTTTAAATAAATTAAAATCCAGGCGATACACCCTGATCTACGCTAAATCAAGGGTACCGTCATCTGCAAAGCTAAATAGGATTGAAAGTAAGGTATAATGGGTTAAAAATGAATATTAACTAAAGGGGTGGGATAGAAACTTGCTGTTATCATTCAATTACACAAGAAAGGATGAAAGAACGATGTTTCTAAGTATTGCCCAGCCACCGTTTATCTTGTATTGCCAAGCCATTTGAAGCCCTAGTTTCTGACGTTCTTATTTTTTGTTGTAAGCCCTTAATAGGGCTCTTCCGGCATGGCTGTACAAAAGGTAAATCTAATACTACCAGCCTTGCAGAATTCTCTAACTTCTGCATTCCTGCCGTTGGCCCATCCCACACGAGTATTCCTGATACAGTATGCAAACAGGTTTTCTTGGGAAGATATGAAAAGAAGCAAAGTGATATATCTCCAAAGTGTAGAGATATTTCTTTGCTTCTTCTCACCTCTTCCCTAGAAAACCGGTATGCATACTGTATCAAGAATACTCGTGCGGGATGGCCCATTAAGGGCTGGTTGACTGAGTCTACACCAAGAAACCCAGTTTCGAAAAATGTCTTTTCACCTACTAACAATGATCTAGTGTACCCAAAGATTGACGTAAGACCGTAACTTAAAGATTCTAGTTTGAGTGAGACGGATAGTCATTGCATGAAATATGAGTAAGCAAGATAGTGACGCTAGCTCGTCAAATCATTGAGTTTTTACAAATGTGCATCATCTACTCTCCACAGAGGGCCGACTGCCAAACCAAGTACATGGTGAAGGAAGAGTTCCTTACCTTACGAGGACGTAGTACTTCAAGCAGTTGAACAAGATCCAAGTACTTCGCTACGTGCAATCCAAGAAAGCACAGGAGTACCTAAAAGTATAGCTCACCGAATTTTACAAAAACATGAGCTCCAGAATTACGGAAGAAGTTGAATTTGTCAACAATGGAAGATTTGCCCGTCTGATCATTTTTAAGAAGATGTCGAACTTATATTGCAGCTGATGGAAGGCAGTTTGAACATCTTTTGTAAATAACAAATCTTAGCATCCAAATAATTGGTGTTTAATTTTAAACATAAGGAAAATTTGTCCTAAATTCATCAAAAAGTTAACATCTCTAACTTGAAAGCGTCACTATCTGTCTCACTCACACTTCATGTAATGACTCTCCATCTCACCCAAACTAGAATCTTTAAGTTACGGTCTTACGGCAATCTTTGGGTACACTAGAATCATTTTTAGTAGGTGAAAAGAAATTTTTCGAAACTGAGTTTCTTGAAGAAAAACATTTTTTTCCGTAATCTAAGAAATATTGTAGCAAGTGTTATACCATTTTAGAATCCTTATTAAATGTGTCAACTTCTAAAGTTACTTGCCAAACTGGCGTAGTACATTTTTTTTCATTGCAGTCAGTTAAAGTTGGGTGAAGTATTAATTTTCTATTCTTGGTTCGGCAAAATGTGACATTTTCTTCCAAACTGGAGCAGTTGACATACATAGAATTTAAAGCAACAGGTTACAAAAGCACTATTCGGGATTACATAAGAAAAATAAAATTGAAAAAAACTAAAGATTTGTAGCAACAGGGTGTACATTTTCTCGAAAATAAAAGAAATGTTTATGATTTGAAAAATACATAATGACTTAGATTTTTTTATATTTTTCTGGTAACTGTTATGATTTGGTCTATCACCCGATTCCGGCTTGACGTCGACTTACGGGACATCCTGTATATATATATGTATACATATATGCTTCATTGAGTAATTATTCATCATCTGTCTTAATAAATTTATCAACAATGTCAAAGAAAAAAAAACAATGCTTCATCTGCTGCCATACACATGCTCAAGAACATAGCCTCACTCAGTTGATTTTAGCGCAAGAGAAGGTTAAATACTTTCTAGGTGCATACTTTATAAATTAATTGTAAATATTTCTTGTACAGGGAGGTCAAAGGTGACAAGTGTTTTATAACTAGCTACAACACGCAGACTGTAACCTTAATGCAGAATAGCATCCGGAAAGAATCATAGTTTAATATCGTTTTCGTGCATACATATATGCATGTAGGCAAGTAATTATGTTTTATATACAATACCGGAAGTCAGTTTAAAAAGTAGCTTACACAAACTCAATATACAGTCATTGTTTGGAAACACAAACTGAGCAAACAAACAATTTGCCACAATAAAACAAAAACAAAAATTTCTTTAGACCTTTTGCAAGTTCTTGCAAAGCTGATGTAATCAAATTGCGGACAGGTCTTATGTAGGTAAAAATTTATTTCTGATAAGCAAAATATACATAAGTTGTTTGTTCAAGCTTTTTCATATTAAAATTTATTAAGAATTGTTTGAAAGGAAAATATTGCGCCTTTTATGGTTTCGAAAAGGGTGCTTAATTGCGGGAGGGTGTATGAGAGCGAAGAAATATATTTTCCAATTAGTTCACTTCAAGCTAAATTTAAACACTTTCTAAATGAAGCTAAGCGCATCCGCATGAAAAGTTGCAAGCTCAGTTCGATATTTCTTACGCCCCGCCGTAGTAAAAAAAAATTTTAAATAAAATTCGACACGGAATCTAATTCATTATTATCGGTGAATTTATCCCTGATCTGGGCTGTGTCAAGTTTCCTTTCCACAAAAGTATGACGACAATACATAGTAATACTAGCTAGATAAATGAAATTCAATTCTCGTTGGTGGATAGCTCTGTCTACCTACCACATGGAATTGGTATATAGAAGTTCGTCTTCCATGTTATGTATAACTCTATATAAATCCGTCTTGGATGTGGTGAAGATTTCACCTTTCAACCCGAACACCGCAAGAATTCATTCATCACATCCAGCATTCACAATCCACACTACGTTGTCTGTCGCTGTTGGCACTATCATCTCACAGCTTCATTCCCACGTTCAATACGGTCACGATTCTCTTCATCATTTTCGCCACAGAGCTTGCCGACTTGTTGATCGTGAAAATTTTTTGCGAAATTCTTACAATTGCGGCGTTATTTTGCCATTTTGCAACATTTTCTGTTTGATTTTTTGAAAGATGAAGTTAGTACCAAAGTTATACTGTCTCTGCTCCTGATGTGAAAGCTGTAACTAGTGCGATCTCCGTTGAATTACCTGAATCTTTTATTGTGCTTTCTACGTTTGCGTCATTTAGTCAGCTTACTTTACGTTTGCAATACACATAATATCTGACTGATCTGATATAGTCCTCGGGCTCCTTGTAGATCACTTTTGTAAATGTCATGTGGTTTCTCATAGTGCAAGTACATATACACCTCAACGTAATTATTCCCACTGCAGCTAACAATGAATTTTCTCTAGAGGGTACAATGGTAACAGCTTTAATGCGGGCTCGTTCAATATTTTCCACTTTGGTCAATCATTAATAAGTAGACATTCGAGTAGTTTTCTCTTTTATAATATTTGGTTAACTTAGTAATTACCCCTATGATATGATGTTTTGAGGGTTGTTAACTGCTGTGTTTCTTTGTGGCAAGAATGGGGAGGAAATCGTTGTATAATTTTACCGTATTCACGCAAAATTAGCTGTAGTGGTTAAATTTCTTCATAAGACATCAATTATAAAATTAAGTGTAGTTGGAATACCCTTAATTGTAAGGCAGGCTCTGCTAACGCGTGTAAAGACTTCGGAATTTGCTGCATCTTTTAATGTTTAGTGATATCTCCCTATATTTTCAGTTTTTTTATTTTCTATAAAATTTCGTAAAGCAGACTTTTTGCTATTATTGATTTCAATGATCAAGGAAACCAATACACACAAAACTGTTTATGAGTTTTACAAAATCTGTTTAGATGGATTTATTTTATCTAGGCTTAAAAACAGTTTCAAATTTAAAGTATTGTATAATGCGATACACACAATTTGTGAAAGACAGCGTTAGTGAAAATAACATTTCCTAGAGTGCAACTGACTATCCTAATTTTTTTTATTAAATAAATTTTTCAATTATCTTTATAGTAACTTCAGTGCAGATTGTGCTCATGGGGATGTTGGGAGGACGGCTGGACTGGCTCTTCTCATTGCTCTCTGACGAACGGGCTGGACTTGGAAAGCTCTCTGGCCAGTATGCCACGTTATGCGATGACCTGAGCTTCGGTTTGGGCGTCACTTCTCTGTGAGCTTTCCTAGAAGGGAATCGTGGAAAAATCTTCACCGACGGCTCTCTCACTAATGAGGAAGCTGGGGCGGGTGTCTACTTTCCTGAACCTGATATTGGGATGGAGTACTCACTTGGTAAACACACCACTGTCTTCCAGGCTGAAGTCTTCGCCATATCAATGGCAGCGAAGTTAGCCCTTGATAAGCAAATCAAGGGGAATGACATTGCTATCCTTTCGGATAGTCAGGCAGCCTTGATAGCTCTGAGTGGCCATCGGATAACATCTAAGTTACTGGGGGACAGACGACCTTGTGGATAAGTTGTGTATCCACAACAAGGTGTCCCTTCTGTGGGTTCCTGGTCACATGGAGATCATGGGGAATGAAAGGGCAGTCCTTTTAGCTAAGGCTGGCTCTGATTCTCCGTTCGTCGGACCGGAACCCGCCGTAGGCATTGCCACCTCGAGTCTCGGATCTCTCATCAAAGCAGATGTTCATAGAAAGCATCAGCAGAGATGGACGAACCTGAGTACTTGCAGGTGTACAACACTCTTTCTTGATGGGTCCAATGGGAATAACTTCAAATTTCTCATGCGGCTCGAAAGGAAACAACTGTGGTTGGCATCATCACCGGCCACAGCTCACTTCACGCTCATCTAACAAGGATGGGAGTTGTTGACAGCCTTGAGTATCTGTCCTGCCTGAAGGAGAGCCCGAGACAACCAAACACTTTTTCTGTGTGTGTCCGGCCTTCGCCCGGTGCAGCTCTGGATACTCTAGGGTCTGCCCTTCTATCTGTGAATGAGCTAAAAAACCTGCTTCACCAAGACCTGATGCGCTTCATTAAGAGAACAGGAAGGTTTTGGTGAATGGTCTTCTGGTCGCTATGGCCTCCGTACTTGGGATACGGTCTCCTGTCCCCCTGACTTTAAAAGAAAACAGTTCAAATTAACATGAAACTGGAGCCGAAAAATTGTTGCCCGTTTGTTTCCGCCTAAGAGGTCAATACCGGAGAAGGTGATAGTACTCACCTAGCCAAACAAAAATGTGTATTGAAGGGGGGGGGGGGGGGGGGTCGTCATGGGGCAGGCATATCAATCGTTTAGGAGTTACAGGGTGATTAAGAAAAAGAGCTAGTTTTTCACAAAATACCCTGTATCTTAAAAAGTACAGGACGTACTGTCAGTTAATGGCCTGGTATTCCTCTCATGTCAAAATTTATTGTGGTCTAAATTAAAAATTTCGGATTTCCTTACCTTTTTTTTTACTTTGACCTCTATTTTTTTGCAAAAAGTTAGTTAATATAACTTTTTTAAATAAAAAACTCTAAACTGTAGACTCTTCTCTTTAATTTGAGCTAGTACACCCTATGTGCTATTTGTATGCGTTAAAGAGTTATTAGCTCACAACCTATACAAGTCATACCTAAATTAGGCGATATTTTTTTTTAAATGCCTTGTTTGCAGTCACAAAGGTAACAAAGTATCTTTAAAAATATGCAAATTTCAGAATAGCTTTGAGAATAGGTTACGAGTTAATAACACTTTAACGATTACAGATAGCGCATAGAATGTAATAGGTCAAATTAAAGAGGAGAGTCCACAATTTACAGTTTTTTATAAAAAAATAATAATGTTAATGACCTTATTCCAAAAAAATATAGGTCAAATTAAGAAAAAAGGGTAAGATAATCCAAAAATTTTAGTTTAGACAACCATAATTCTTGAGGGGAGAGGTGTACGGAGCTGGTTGAAAAGCACATGAAGTTCTGCATACAATAAGCTCTTAACTGTGTTTTTAAGATACAGGGTCTTTCGTGAAAAACTAGTTCTTTTTCTTAATCACCCTGTAACTCCTAAACGGTTTGATATGCCCCCCCCTACCATAAAATGTTTATTTGGTGAGTACTATTACCTCCTGCTCTATTGACCTCATAGGCAGAAACACCCTGTATACCCTATTTAGGATGGAACCATGGAATAAGGCATCTATTACCTCGTTATTTATATTGTGAGAAAAACATTATACCTGAGGAGCCTCCATCTTCACCGTATGAAAGCTTCATATGTAATTCAGTTTTCTAATTGTTCCGGGTCTTTTTCTATCTAAGTTTTTCAAAATAGAAATGAATAGTTTTTAATCGACAACCGATCGAATTTATTTATTAAATAGAAATACTATTTTACTTTTTTTTTAATGGTTTAAGAATTAAGTTTTGCTCCTCTGTGGATTTATCATTTACATTATGTACGCCACTAAAACTTGGAAAAAAACACAATTATAATTCATTACGAGAAATCTGACTTATCACACTTCCTGTTTGCTATAAATATTCTCAGAGTATGCAATAGTTTGAATAAAACAGCAGAGACATGTGACGTTCAAATAAGATAGTTTCGCTATGACTTATAATGTTTCGGACTTTTTATGTTTCCACGCGGATCAAGTAAGCCCTTACAAAATACTCTACAACATTATAGATATGAGGGAATCCCCGTCCAAACTTATTAATAAGAAATTAGCACAAATATGAAGGATGACCAACTTTAGTATAGGTTCAAAACAATTTCCCCAAATCGTAAGGCACAAGTAGAGCAACAGAAAATGTAAGAATATACGTGAAGTTTTGAGGTCGACATTTAGAAAATTTCCTAAATAATTAGTTTAAAACTTTAAGTGAATAATCACAATAAACGACCGGACGACCGACCGACGTCTTGAAGATCTGACAAATTATAAATAATGTAATATGCAAACCTCAAAGTATAAACTACGAATATATTTTGTAGAATAAAAAGAAACTTACATCTCTTTTTCATATTTTCTTCCCAAAATCTGAATGTAGAATAAATTTACGTTTAGTATCTCTAACTATTGGTTTTATCTGCTTATTTTGAGACGCAAACTAAAATTAAAACTGAAATCTTTAAGATATCGCATTTAACTCTATAAATCATTTTGCTTAGGATATATGTATTTCCTCTAACTACCAAAATTTATGGTGGTGTTTTCTACAACAAGTGGTAGTTCATTGCATTTACACTTTAATGAAAATGGAGTTATATAATATTCGTCATTGAAATGGCTTTGGTTCGGAGTACCTATATTAAATGAATTCAACATTAATTTATCATTTAAAAATATATGAAAAATGAAATAAAACTGCATATTACAAATATTATAAACATTTTTCATTTTTAAAGGACCCAGCAGGAATTCGAGTTTATCTTCGCTAGGGAAATAATAATTTTGTATTCCTCCTTAATTTAGTGCCAAAACGCGATTACGATCGCAATATTACTATAACTACAGTCATCAAACGGACAGAGTTGATTTGAGCCCCAGTGTAAATGTAAATCGTACATTGCAATTGAAAAGTTTATTTTTAATGTCTAATATTCCAGGTATGTTCCAATGAAGGAAAAGCTAAGCGAAATGTGTGCACAATTTTGTGGGATGTTTACTGAGATTATTATATCCTACTTAACCAATGAGCGCAGGTTAGTATGATTTATTCATGTTCGAGGAATTTTAATATAGCTATGAAAGTATTTTGTTAGCTGCAGGCCGCAGCATGCACTGCAAAGCCAGGCATGATTTTCTAGTCTGCCAAGACACACCTATTGCAATTAAGTAACTGCTATCCTATAAAGCTTTCATTATTTTGATCGTTGTCTATAATATGATTAGATGGCCAAGCGATTAATTTACTTAAGTTCGAAACTGTCTACAATAATTATATTTTAAACAAAAATGCATTTACTACATTGGAATATTTTCCTAATTATGTACTTCCTAAGTACTTTGAGTTGTAAAAATTCTAACTATGAATTTATAAATTTCTTCGGAAATAAGGTACACGTAGTTCATAATAAAAATCTATTTAGCATGCATAAAATAATTAGCCACGATTACTAGGAATGTAGGCAAAATAAATTTATTCTAAGAACTTAAAATTATTGTATAAAAGTAGCAAATAAATTTACAAACAGGAAAAAGGAGAAATTCCATTTATAAAATCAAAGACATTTAATATCTTGAACCTTTATACGCCACAATACCAGGTAGTATGTTCTGCTTGTTATTAGATTAAGGCAGTTCACTGAAGGTAAATTCGGCAATATTAAATAAAAATTTTCATAATTATGTGAGACAATGGCACTCACAACTTTTCAAAGTAGCTAGGGTGCTTTGAATTTTTACAGAGACTGCTGTGCGGCTAATGAACGCAAATTATAGAAAAATCTCTGGTATTGGCGAGATCATAGGGCATATGCGGTAGGTACAATCTCAGTTTTTCCATAACTATAGTGACAACATTATTTTCACCATTCCAAAGTAAAGTACTAGAAAAGTTTACCATCTGGCATATTCAAAAGCTCATATATAAGCCTATATTGTTTTCTTTTGAGCTTTAGGTTGGAACTGCCTCCCACACCGTTCAAACTAACGATTTTAGAGTTGATATGATTGCTTTACTTGTGATTTTGTAGAAACTTCAGAATCAATTGATAATTTTGGAGTGCAACACTGGATGACTGTTCATGAAATAAAATTTAAATTTAAAAATCATCTATACCAAGTATAAATTCATTATGATTGATTTATCAAATTTATCAGAATGTTATATTTTAAAAGGTGGAAAAATATGAATTGAACCCGAGGAAATATTCAGTTCCAACCAAAGGAAGAACTAGGACGGATCCAGATCGGAGCTCTGATATAATGTTGACACTTGACACTTAGTGGGAATCCGGATCGGAATTGAATGTCAAACACATCCAAGCAAGCCTCAGGCCTGGAGGGTGATTCTGATCTCTTTGTCGTAGATTAGGCGTATATTTTAGTCACATATTTTGAAATTTCACCATAAATTGTCGTACTTTTATATTCACCATATTCATTTTGATTTATCCTTTTCATCAACCACAAAATAAACTAAAATTAATTTGCAATGAACTAATGTCAGAATACACGCCTAAGAATACCTACGACAAATTAGTCAACTGATTCCGAAGTTGTCTTGAATTTGTAATGTGGAGTGTCATTTTCAGTTCATTCTACGTAATGCAAGGCCTGCTGAAGTGAATAAAAACACGAAAAAATTAGTGGAAAAGTTCATTTCAGTTTGGCATATATTTTGACTTTTTTTACGACAAAAGATCAGGGGGCCTATTCTTGAATAAGGAAGGCACATTCCATTTTCGTTATACTGTCAAAACCATTCGGAGTCGACACAAGTATGGTATTCCTGAAATCTGCATTCGCTATATACCAAACGCAAACCCTTCGTTAGTTAACGAGTGGGTGCAACCATTTGTTATGCCAAACGAAGAGTGAATCAGCTGCTATTTTACGGATGATAATGGGAGATAAAAGATGTGCGAAAATGTCATATGCTCAAAAAACTAAAATAATTGAGTTTTGAGAGGAAAACCCGAAACTGAAATTTGGTAAATATGATAACTTTTGGACTGAAAAAGATGCCAAAAGCAAAAGCTAGCATCAATATAAAATTCCATACCTAAAGCGCAAAAGGACTGAACAAGTTGGAGAAAGGAATGTACATAAATTCATATGAATTCTTTTATTTTTTTATTTTATTTTATTTTATTTATAAAAAATTAATACGATAGTAAACATGTGTCTGTTTACTATCGTATTAATTTTTTATAAATAAAATAAAAAAATAAAAAAAATTCATATGAATTTATGTACATTCCTTTCTCCTACTTGTTCAGTCCTTTTCCAATTATTTACTACCCCGTTTGGTTAGCGCTAATTGACTTCAAAGAAAAAAAAAGAAAAAAAGAAATAGAACCAACTATCATATATACATAAGGAACTTAAATCTAGATATAGAGGATGATAAAAATATGTAATATAAAATATATAATATAATGATATAGAGGATGATATAAAATTAAATAATGTAATTACAGATAAATTTAAAAGTCATAGATATACTATCTAAATTCATTTATACAAATCAAAAAGCTTAAGAAAAACTTAGGATAATAAAAATACAGAATTAAAAGACTACTTATACACATATAGGAATAAAGCTAGAAATTAAATTAACTTTAAAACAGTATAATTTAAGTTAAACAAAGTAGAGAAAATAGGGCAGCGAGGTTTGTATACGGAAAAGAGAAAGTGAAGGAAGGAAGCAAATAAAAATTAAATTTAAGTTGAACAATTTAGAATGGAGAAATTATCCAGAGCATTAATATTAGTTAAGAGGCTGCGCTTAAAAAACCCGAAGGTATCACTGAGTACATATACCCAAATCATTATATAAGGCATTGTGGGCCCTTTGAATTCTAACCAAAGGTGACTTGAGATGCAAGTTGGTACGGGGTGGATCTATGTGAAACGTAGATATAGCTGTCGAGTTAAACGGCTAGGAAAGCTAATTTTTAATTTGGACAAAAGCTCAGAGGAATCAATAGAGCCGTGTAATATTTTAAATAACAAAATTTCATCAAGATAGGAACGACGTGCTTCTAGGGATACCATGGAGTATCTAGTCAATCTGCCGTCATAGTGTTCATATGAGCCCGTAAGTTTGAAGTGCAAGTACCTAGTAAATCTGCGTTGGACACTCGATTTTATTTTTGTATGTTGTGTAAAAGGGATTCTATATTGGGGAAGTGTATTCTAATATGGATCTAACTAGGTTATTGTATTATATTCAAAACAAAGCTAATAGAAAATTTCCAGAGTTAGCAGGATTTAAAATGTATGGTGAAAGAAAAATCTGCGGTGGCAAAAAAATATTTGCATGGCACTGGTGGAGGTCCTCCTGCAAAATTTTTCCTATCCAGCGATGAATTAAGGGTGCAGGAACTGATTAACGATCGACGTAATTCATTTTCCATACATTCTTCAACAATTTCAGACGCAAACAATAATGGCAATTTATTGAAACTAGCTATTTTTTACAACTTATACATATTTTAAAACATGAAACAGGTGACAATATTCAATTTGTAAATTGACAGATTTAATCCTACCACAATCGTTATGTTGAACAACTTTTTCACCACTTCGACATTATAACGTTGAGGCTCAATAATACGAACGAGGTATTCGATTCATTATATAACGAATTCATGCTTTCATTTTAATTTTAATGGTATTTGCGACAATTCCTTTACATACTTAACAGAAATAATTTACTATCGGTTTTCAAAAAAGTTGATTATAAATTTCAAGTGATTCTTATTTACCAAATATCTCGTTTGACAGAACAAAATTAATAAAAACAAGTGAAAAATCTAGAATTGGTCTAAAAGACCAATTCTTATGATACCCTAGATGAATGCACGTATGAAAGTTCGTATGGTCACCCATTTGAGCAATTTTGATTTTTTGCATTGGATTCTCGCATATATTTCTAGAACGTCGGACAGAAAAAATGATAATAACCAATTTTATAGGATTTCTTATTCTGAAGAAGTTTTTAGTACAATAAAAATGTCTAGGACTGATCGTTTTCAAAGTATATGTAAAAAAGCAACATTTTTATATGGCAACACCAAGAAGGAGTTGCCCGATTTAGTCTATTTTTAAAATTAGTATGAAAACCCAATGTACCAAATTTCAGCTTTCTATGTCGACGTGTTCTCAAGTAGTGTACAAATATATCGTGGAAAACGAAATTTTTGTATGGCAACCCCACGAAGGAGTTTCCCGATTTGTCTCATTTTCGAACTTAATTTTACTTTTTTTTTTTTAATGTCCGTGTGCAAAATTTCAGCTTTCTAAGTGAACGCGTTCTCGAGTTATCGTGCGCACGGACGGACGGACGGACGGACAGACGGACATGCAAAAATCAAAATAACTTTTAATTTCATGCGGGGGTGTCCAATCCATTTTTCTCTACCATCATTATTTCTGTGCGTTACAAACGGAATAGCAAACTTAGTATACCCTATAGATTTCATCTAGGGTATAAAAAAAACAATCTGTTGGCAGAAGTGGGCCTGAGAGAGAAAATGTCCAACATTGAGCAAAGCACGCCTTGCGACTAGGCATTCAGGCTAGCTGCTAGGCTTGGTTTTGTGTTGTCTTATTTAAAAACCCGTGTTGGAAGTTTAGACAACACCTCGAGGAAGACTCGAGGCCTGGATGTGTTTCTGCCTTTAAAAAAATACAGGCTCTGTCTGTAACGCGTTCGAATCGTAGCATAATAAAATAAAAAAATAAATTTAAATTTAAACTAAATTTGTATACACAATTTATAAATAAAGGAAAATTCCATCGCTGATATAATATAAAGATAAAGCATATATCAGCGATGGAATTTTTACGAACTGCCGTACGGTTGACGTGCGTTGTGCTGTAGCTTTGGCAGCTTTTTTATTAGCTACCCAAATATTTTTTTGTAATCAAAACAATTTTTGGCGCATGCAGACAACATCAATATCGATAGAAATCGGTTAAAAATTGCAATGTGCTAGGAGCCTGTTCCAGGTTACCATATAGGGTACCAAGAAAAAACTTTTGTCGATATTATAAACAAGCAAGAAGTAATTTAATAATAATAATAAGCAAAAGCAACGATGATTAAAACCAGTAAAGTGCAACAATCCACGAAAGATAAAGGAAATTAATAAAATTTGATTTTCCATACCAATGGAACATTTCATGCCTTCGAAACAAAAAAATAAACTTTCGACATCAGGAAGCTCCTTCGAGGGACCAGACATTTCGTAAGTCAGATTTTTGCATAATTTCTTGTTTGCCATATTAGGCTATAATACAAGATTCGCTATCACTTACTTACATATTTATTCTATGCAAGGCAAACCAAAGTTTTGTCCTCTGGTTTTTCCTTCCTTGCATGTATTTTATATTAGCTTATTGTTTTATAATATCATTATATAAGCGATTTATTGCCTTTATTATTAAAAGAAACATTTACTATGATACAAGAATTGATATCATTGACTTATCCTATGCGAGGCACACCGCAGTCTTGCTCTCTAGTTTCTTTTTTCTTTTCTCAAATATACATATTCATCACCTGCACGCAGTTTATTACTCTTAACTAGAATTTTAGATGTTAGTCTAGAGTGTGCTATTAAACCTTTTTTCTATAAGCATAAAACAGAAATAATGACTAGAACTGAATTCTTTTGCTAAGTTACTTGGAAATTTCGTCCTTCACATGAATTAAGTTGAAATTAGTACCATGGTAACTTTTTATACCCTAGATGAAATCATAGAGTACACTAAGTTTGTCATTCCGTTTGTAATGCACAGAAATAATGCTGGTAGAGCAAAATGTGTTGGACAGCCACGCATAATATTAACAATTATTTTGATTTTTACATGTCCGCCTGTTCATCCTCACGATAACTCGAGAACGCATTCATTTAGATTGCTAACATTTTGCACACGGGTTTTGTAAAAAAAAAACACTAAATTTAAGTTTGAAAATGGGACCAACTCCTTCGTAGGGTTTCTATACAAAAATTTTGCTTTTCGCTATATATTTGAGCATTGCCTGAGAACGTGGCGATGTAGAGAGGTGAAATTTGTTACATGGTGTCTTCATAGCAATAGTAAATGAAATTCCAAAAACAGACTAAATCGGGCAACCCCTTCTTGGTATTTGCATTCAGAAATTTGGTTCTCACTATAAATTTGAACTAAGTTGGGCAAACCCTTCTTGGTGTTGCCATACAAAACTTTTGGTTTTCACTTTATTTAACTTTTGTTTTCATCTAGGGTCATTGTTTTCATCTATTGGTCAATTATAATTTTTTCTCTTGTTTTTTTTTTATTAGTACCTATTTTTCCAATGTCAGCCTTTTTTAAATGCTTCATAATAAAATAACTTTATAACGTAATGGTACGCTAAAGGTTGTGTTTCTTCCTCCTTTCTTTCAGAGCCCCCTTTTGTGATTAAGAAGGTGGACCCTCTGGACACAGTCAGTTTTCACCAGTCTTAATACTTTGAAATAATTTTACGCTGTATTCCTTTGTGTTTAAAATTTTCCAATTCTAAGCAAAGTAATTAAGCTTCTTTTACATTTTCTTTTGTTCAAAATACTTGACACTATAAATTAGTAAGTTAGTTAGTTAACTTTTAATATTATTATGATAAGTTAAGTAGGTACTTTTATTATTTAAATATAAATTTTTAATTATATGATATTTAATAGTCGTATAATGAATTTTATTGCTAAAAAATAAATATAATTTAATTTTATGAGCAAAATATGACTGACAAATGTAAATAATTTTCAAGAGCACATATCGGAACCTTGTATATATTTTAAGGTATGGGCGGAAAAAGCCAATGGTTATCATGATGCGACATATTATTCCCAATATCAGAGTAAGTATCCGAAAATTTGAGATACTTAAAATTGACCTTTCTAAGTTAGACCATCATTAAATGGAATCAATACAGGAAGGAGGTTACAAACAGTTTTTATCCTCTGCAAAAAAAAGGAAATTATAGTAAACAGACAGATAGAGAAAAACAGTTATACTCAATTAAAAGCATTTAACAACTCAACAAAAAACTCAAAAACATAAGTATATCCGATCACAAAATTGATAAATTTGCTCGATTCTGGGCTAGTAACTACAATATTGAAAATGATGCCGACTAGTTGCTTTTTCTTGAAGCTTAAAAAAGATTATCAGCAGAACGTGAAACATTGTAAATCTTTCAACATTGACTTTTGTACCTTGCGCATCAATTCAATTTTTTCTGCCGGCATCAATTCAATCTTTTCTGCCGTTAATAAAAAACCATCAGTATAAGATGAAGCATCTGAAGGTCGATATGATAATTTTCTGTCATCAGAGAACATTTTCATGTCATTGACTTTTCATCTTTACGTCCAATTAACCCAAAAACGTCAACAGCGAGCTTTGTCGTTCCCTAGTTTCCTTAGTATAAGGTAAAAATTATAGCAGAATATAATTTGTACTTTGTTTGAATATTGTAATGATCTTGATGAGGATGGCAAAATAATAGGAAGCCAATTAGTGGTATGCAGAAAATGCAAAGAATGAAGACATCATAGACTGCGCCTATGCAGTGGTTACATGTAATGCCAAATGATTTGGTTTTAGTCGCCAGCACTATTCAGAATTTAAGTCACATTGAAACGAAACAATTGGAAAATAAATAAAAAAAAGCAATCAATTTCAATGGTTAAAAACACTATCTTGACCAGCGTTGTCCTCTTTCCTCAAAGAATATTTATAATTCGCGTGCATACGATGTATTTAGGGTAATTCCTGACAGGTATGTAAACTCGGACATTTCTGAGTTTGACTCATTTATAGTATACACCATTTTGCATCGAACTTGCTCAATACCGGAAGTCATGAAAGCTTTAAATATTGTGGACTGAAGAAATTTCAAATATTAAAGCTGTTGCGAAATTCCAAGAAGTGGGAACATATCGCTGATCGCAATTTTGATAAAGTCATTGATAGCAAACACTCTACAAGTTTTGATTTAAGATAAAAAGTTTCGTAAAAAATATTCATTTGTATTTCCGATTTTTCAATTTTCAGTTCCAAATTATGCACATTGTTTTACTGCATTTTTTAGAGATAGGTACATGAAAATAACATTACTGTTCAATATTAAGTAAAAATAATCTGAAGGTAAATGATATTTTGGAAATAGAATTGATTCGTAAAGTTTGTCCGCATAACAGTGACATCATAGAGTAGAAGCTTACTAGTGCTTACTAGTGCTTGTTCCTGAAACCTAAATATTAAAAAGTAATTTAAATGTATTACATTATCAAACCAATGCCATTCAATTAAGAAAAAAAAATCATATTTAGCAACATCAACTGTTAATAAAATTCTGCATTCGGTTTTCGAATGTTGTCGGAATGACGAAAACACGTATCAAGTCGTCTTGACACTGCTTCCTGATTTATGTTAGTTAGGCTGTACTCCAAATGTTTATTGGTCTCATTTTATTTCAAGATGCTTTAATTGCACTCAATGAAATTAAATACATTGTGTGTGAAGTATACAATCAGGCTAAGCAAAAAAAAAAAAAAAATTAAGATTGAGTATGTGCAAGCCTATCTGTTTAACGGTTTATAAAAAAATTGTGTCTAGGGCTGAGGTATTACGTTGCCTCATAAGCCGACTTTTGTACAAGCCAATTCACTTGGCTGCCAATCTTTTGAATCCCATATGCACTGGTTCCAGCCGAACTAGTGATGACTGTTACCATCGATAGCCGGCTAATTTGGCAGAATTCAAAACCAAAACTGGCTTTTTCGGAAAATGCTTATCTGCTTGAACTGCAGTCAACTAAATCGATCCTCAAATATGGTGGCAGAGTTTCGCTGTAAAATAAGCCTTTGTCCTTTTTTGTCTTTAGACTATTGACTATCCTACTGAGTAAAGTTGCAAGCGAAAGAAATTGGAGCCTGTTTGCAAATACGCATACGCGAAATAGGTTGAAGAAGGAACGCAAAAATAGGCCCATAACAGTGAAAGCAAATTTACGTCTAAATGATTCTGAAAAATATTTACCGGGAACCAGAACTTCATTTTTTTTATTAATTTCTAATTATAAAAGTTAATGTAACATAAATATTTAATTTAAATTTGGGTTTCATTAAGATAAAACAATTTCCTCATTATACATCTGATTTCAGTTAATTACTATATTACGAAAGTGTGAACATTTTCTGTAGCTTATACTTGTTTTTGTACTGAGACTTCAAAACTCAAACAAAACCTAAAGTATTGGACTAGTCTACACACACCTGTACCTGTACGTTATGTTTCCTAGACTCGTTTTAATTTAAATATATCCTTTATTATTTTCTACTTACAATACTAAAACTATGGTTTCTGGTATTGGCTGCAGCAACAATTAAGATCCCATTATTCAAAACTTATACTTTTTATTCTCACCAGAGTATACGAATATCTGTATATGGTTATAACTTCTCAAATAGGACACCCAGATGAAGGGGTACCTATATCAAACAATAGATAGATCAGTGCATTTCAAGTAATCGCTTGAAAAACTCTCTATAAGCCCTTTTCTTATACTATCGGCTGAAGCAGTGAGAATTTCAAATTGATTTGGTTCTAAAAAACGCCAATAGGTAGGCGATAAATTATCATTGAAAACATCAATTAAAATGTTAAAATAGAGCTTGAAATAAAATAAATACAAAAGTGTGGCAATGTGATGAGTTTTATAAATTTATAAAACCATGTACCTACATATGTAACCGTTTCTGATACCCACGCCACGGTAATCCCCTGTGATCCGGATAAGAAAAAAGAACACCACAGTGTATGTGTATCGGAAATATACAGCTCGCAGCATTTAAGGTAAAAGTACAATATTCGTATACATACTCACATTACGTTGACTCTATACATATAAAATACCATACTATCTTAAGCTTATTAGTCATAAGGAAGAACGTGGGGTTTTTTTTGTTTGTTTAGTACTTACCTAATGTACAGTAATTCGAGATACAAAATCAAAAATATGCTTACCTGAAAAGGAAGTAAAAATTAAATTAATTTACTTATATTAATCATTTTTGTAACTATTATATAAATTATATTTAAATTAAATTAAATTAAATGAATATTAGAAGAAAGATTTAACATTACTTAGGAATTCTTATTAGTCGAAAGACCCGAAAGTCAAGTAAGGCCAAAAGGAATGGAACCAATATATGTATACGATCAGCCGGAGGTCAAATGCTAAGGTTGACTTCAAAATGTTACTTTTGCACTATTAAATATAAATTAGATAATTAATAAAATACGATTACTTAATTCTAATTATATTCTAAACATACAGGCGGATCAGCTTCTCGTTGCTCATGTACACATAATATTAAAAAAATAATTTTGATTTTTGCATGTCTGTCAAGAATGGGTTTACTTAGAGAGTTAAAATTTTGTACATGGGCTTTTGAAAAAAAAGTAAATTTAAGTTCGAAAAAGGGACAAATTTGGTAACTCCTTCGAGGGGTTGCCATAGAAAAATTTTGTGTTTCACTATATATTTGGACACTGCGTGAGAACGCGTCAATAGAAACAGCTAAAATTTTGTATACGGCGTTTTCATAAAAATAGTAAAAATAGTTTCAAAATTTCACCAAATAGGAGGCTTCTTGGTATTGCCATATTAAAATTTAGGTTTTCTATGTATACTGTGAAAACTATCAGTCCTAGAAGTTTTTATTATACTGGAAAGTACTTCAGAATATGAAATCTTATGAAATTGGTTATAATCATTTTTACTGTCCGACGAACCGTTCTAGAAATCTATGGAAAAACCCAATTCAACAAAGAACTTGTACTTGACTATTACCATACATGCAAGCATTCATCTACTAAGGTATCATAAGACTTGGTCTTAGACAGAGACCGTAAATAACTGTTATTTTTGTCAATCACCTAAAAAAGTTCCATCAAGACTGAATGGTATACTTGAGACGTAATGGCAAATAGTTAATAATTGTTAAAAAACTTTTAAGTGTCATAATAAGAGTTTCAATAAGATTTTTTATTTTAAAGTTAATTATAGCGGTTATCGAAGACTTTTACTTATTTAAGTCTTATGATAAGAATCCGAAAAGACTTTTATTTTTTTAACTCTCATAATAACAGTCTTAAAAGACTTTTATACTTTTAGCTCAATGCTAAGAGTTATCACAGACTTTTATTAATAAAAGCCTCTTCATAAAACTCCAATAAAACTTTTAACTTTTTAGTCTTAAGATAACTGTTTTAGAAGACTTTTATTAATTTCAGTCAGTCCATAACTGTTACCAAAGACATTTATTTATTTAAGTCCTATGATAAAAGTCTCACAAGATTTTTCAGTTTTTCGATAACAGTCTGATCGGGACTTTTATATTTTACAGTCAGTTATAATAGTTATAGAAGACTTTTATTTATTTAAGTCTCATAATGGATCTATCACAGACCTTTTATTGTTGCAGAGCAGATCTTGGTATTTGACTTTGGTTTTCAGGAATCGGATAGTCCGCAGATTCGGGTATCTGGATATCCGCATATTAGCAATATCTTAGTCCAATTCTAGCTTTTTTACTTTGTTTAAATACCTTCATTCCGTTCTGTACGTGTAGGCGAAGGGGAGTATAACTTTCTGGTGAACATGTATCGACCAGAGTTTTCCATTTTCTACACGTAGGAGTGGCTCTTCATTTTCCATGTATGTAACTGAATCAAGTTCAGGATTTCATACGCATTTAAAAAATAGTTTGTTTTTTAATAATTTGTATACTCTAGATGAAATCTATAGGATATAATATAAGTGTGTCATTCCGTTTGGCAAAATGGATTTGATACTCATGCATAATACGAGGGTGGATCAAATGCAAATGGCAATTTTTTTTATACATTTATTGAATAATGTAATACACACACACCATAACTTCAACATTCCTTACTGTAGTCTCCTGCGTGATCTACACACTTTTTCCACCAATTTTTTGGAAGCTTCAATATTCTTTGTTCATAAAAAGTTTGAGGTTAGCTTCCTTCCTTCCTTCGCCATTCTATACTTGCCATTTTCAACTCGGGAGTATATTGGTGTATCCGCTTCTCATCGCATGGGACGAAGCGCCTCAAAAATCCTCCGCTTCTTATCGAAATCGAATCAGAAGCCTTTCAGTGAATTCCGACCTGACCTGTTTTTGATTTTCGGTCGACAACCTCGGAACCCATCGATCATTAATTTTTTTGAAGCTAAGATGATCAGTGACAACGGATTGAACACTTCCATAGCTTATACCCACTCCTGGCGAAATTTCTTCAACAGTTAACCGACGATCACGTTGAATAAGCTCTATAACAACACGGATGTTGTCATCTGCAAGGCTAGTTCTTGGCCGTCGATCATGACTTCGTTTTTGACGCGTTCGCCCCCACCCTTAATAAATCTTCTGGACTCTGAGTTTAATGCCTTCATTGTGTAAAAACTTTATTATGATGCGTTGTTCAACAGACGAATGTACCTCTTGCTCGGTCATGGCTGTATTGACGACAGACACACACCCTAAACAACTCACTTCCCCCACTCCTCATAAACCAAGCATCAACCGCACTCTACATCATCTAGCTCGGAAGTGCGTGCTAAGCAGAATAGCAAAATTACCGTTTATATTTGATCCACCCTCGTATTAAAAGTTATTTTGATTTTTGCATTTTTGTTGGTCTGTCCGAGAACGCGTGTACTTCGAGAGCTGAAATTTTGCACACGCGCTTTAAAAAAAAAAAGGTAAAATTAAGGTCTAAAATGGAACAAACCGGGTAACTTCTTCGTGGGGTTGCCATACAAAAATTTCGTTTTTCATTATATATTTGGACACTGCCTGAGAGCGCGTCAAAGTAGAGAGCTGAAATTTTGTACACGGCATTTTCATAAAGATAGTAAATCCAATTTCAAAAATATGTTGAATTGGGCAATCCCTTCTTAGTATTGCCATATAAAAATTTCAGTTTTTTACGTATACTGTGAAAACGATCAGTTCTACCAGTTCTACACTTTTTTATTGTACTGAAAAGTTCTTCAGAATATCAAATCATAAATTGATTATAATCATTTTTACTGCCTCACGAACAGTAGAAATATATGTGAAAAACCACTTCATACCTACCATATGAAATTACATACGGGTATTCATCTAGCTATGGTATCATAAGAATTGGTGTTATTGTTAGACCAATTCTTACTTTTTTAATTGCTTACTATATATTAGGATACTGCCTAAAGTCGTGTCGACGTAGAGTGATGAAATCTTGTACACGGCGTTTTCATAAAAATTGTAAATACAATTTCAAAAATAGATTAAATCGGGCAATGCCTTCTTGGTGTTGGCATACGAAAATGAGGATTTTATGTGTACTGTGAAAAGGATCAGTCTTAGATGTTTTTATTTTACTGAAAAGAAATACAATAGAATACAAAAACCTATGAAATTAGTTATTGCCATTTTTACTGTTCGACGAACTGTTCTAAAAATAGATGCGAAAACCATTGTAACAGCCAAACTTGGAAAGGGGTTACTGTAGGAAATTAATGGGCAATCATCGAGGGAATCGTACGAATTGGTCTAAAACCAATCTTAGAGTTTTTTCTCGTTAAATTGTACCATTTTATTTACGGATATTAACACATTCAGACTTTTATTTCGGTCTGAAGTTCATTTTGTCACTTTTATCACTTCTAATATATTTTACGAGTCTCAGAACTATCACGTTTGGTTAATTTAGTTACATGCAGCCTCGAGCGTGATACTTTCGGTTCGTTTTACATATATTTTACGTCCGTGTAATTTGACAGGGACCCAGAATATATATTTACGCTTTCCCAAGGCCTTTTCGAATAGAATATAACGTGAACCTTTAGAATTGGTTTTAACTGTATTTAGGAAATTTATTTTTCCCGGACGGGAATCGAACCCACACTTGTTAGAATCGGTCAAAGAAGGAGAATAGAAGAATATTAAGAACTTTTATTTTTAACGATTGTAAATTAAATCATAAATACAAGAAGAAGAAAATCAGCCGCCTCGTTCGGGTGACTGGTCTTTCCTCTGAATTTCTTGATTTTATCTAGCCTATTAAGCCACAGTTTCTTTCAGCTGGCATTAACCAGTAACGATGAAAGCGCACAAATAAATTGTAAATTTTACAATTTTATTTATTTTTCCCATGCGGGAATGGTCATAGATTAGAATTTTTAAAAATTAAAAGGAAGGGGAAAAATAAATGAGTGCATGTCAGTATGTGTAGTTCGAATCTGCAGGTGTCAGTATTCATTCAATTTTATCGGACCATGGCACATTTACGTATGCAATTATTACTCAATTGAGAGTTTTTGTTTGAGAAATCGTTGGTTAAGATAAATATTTTTAAATAATTTTGTTAAGAAAGGTATAAAAATTTGATTACGGTTTGGAAGATAAGAAAGCATGCTTAAGAAGACCGTTTTTCTATATGTATAGTAAGGACTGATTTAAAAAAAAAACTGAGCACCTGACATCAACAAGAAAAACCTATTTTTATTATTATCAAATAATTTTTATTAAACGATTACTTAATCATCTACATTATACACAACCGACATGATACAATTACTACGTGCTATAAAATTGGTGTACTTTTTGCTATACGTTCTACATTAAATTTTCTACAGAGACAGGATCGAACGTATCGAACGCTCTTCTATATTACCTCTTAAAGGTGTCTCTATTAGAGGAGTGGTTTTTTGTTTTCTTTGAATTTTCTTTTAATATTAGCTTAATATTTTTTGATTGGCCTTAGTTCCGGACAATTTGGGGGATTCGCTTCCTTAGGTACTAAGGGTATGCATTGGGCATCGTAGAAATCTCTTGCTTTTCTATACAAATCTGGTCGAAAGAAAGCTGATGAATTATGCTTTCTAAAGAATGAAATTGAAGTGAATGGATTGTGCCTGTTGTCACGAAAGGTGATGATTTCTGGCCACATGCAAAATATTGCTTGCCAAATTAAGTATTTACCGGAAAATTTGGTGCACCGACGATTTTTAAACTTGGGATCTTCGTCACCGTTATTTTTTGTGCTTGTTTTTTTCATACAAAATATGTCTCGTGCATTTTGCAACTTGGTTCTTTTCTAGTTTTATGTTCGGTGTTTTCTGAACATGCAAACTTCGTTACCCTTGTCTTTTTTTAATTCGATGGACGGTTGTAGAGTTTCGTTGTGTACTAATCCTTTGGCCAATTTCATTTTTGGTCTACCGAACCTGATTTTCTTCCTGAACCGAATTTTCTCTTGACACTACAAGATTCCCGAAATTTACTAAGAAAATCTGGTCGTCTGCGGGATTTTCAACTATTTAGCTAAACGTCTTAGACATATTCGGATTTTCCATATGTGTGGAAAGAATTAATTTGCTACGTTCTTCTTTACTAACTTCCATTTTCACTGCATAAGAACTTTGCACCTAATGGCTTACAATTATTGATGCAATCTTACTAGCGTTCCCTAATTTTGTTTATCTGGCGATAAGTAATATGTTTTTTTCGGAATCAGTCCTAATTTAGAGCGCAGGAGCTATTTGAATCAAACTTTTGTCAGTTTTAAATAAGTAAACTGCAAATATTTTAAAATGTTAGGACTAAGCTAGGGCTCTCATGTAGTAGTGACGGAGTCCGTTTCATGACTTTGCAAGTGTGTTTGGACTCAGTATCAGTGCTACAATACGAAAGAGTGCACTGGTTTGATCAGTGCCAAATTATCATCGAAAACGTTATCAGCCTACGTAGCCTTCAACATTTTTTCTTAATCAAAATTTTTTTATGATACACCTACGGAGTTTAAATTTAATTCTCGCTATCAGATCGATTTTCTCATAATTTTATAATATCTATACTGCGCAGCAACAAATTTAATATAGGTAGGTACCTATAATGTTTTGCTTTATAGAGTATAAAAACATGATATGTAATATACATAATAGTAAAAGCACAATGCAATTAGTTACAATTCGAAATTGCAATATAAAGCGCGATAGAATGGGTCAATCCGATGTCGAAATGAAAATTGGACTACTGATCGGCCAGCGCGGCACTGCTTGGTATATGCAGCATATGCAATACAATCAATTGGGGGGAATTTGCTAATAATTGTGGTTAAAATTGTTCAATTTATTGCAACGAGCGCACATCAAACTCGATGCAAGAAATAAGAAAGAGTTATAATTTTCATGAAAACGGCAAATATCATGTAGTGTTACCATATCTCATAACCACCATAGACGAGACGAGAAAAGAAGCGAATGCTATTAATAAAATTATCTAATCATATTACTCCATAGCAGGATTGTAAGTGCCTCACTAGGGCTTCCCCCGAGACGGAAACCAAAAGAAGAATCGAGAAAAGAAAATATCCGCAAACAGCTCGAAGACATTTGATGACCCGGCTATGTATGATGTCAATAGTATGATAGCTACATCCCCATGTACATATATGTATACACGCTCGCAGATGGAGCACTTCATGTAATAATGTTTCCACTAGCTAAAGCTATAAGGCAAAAACACTCAGGCCTCCCACCTACAACTCAAATGAGTTCAATACAATACAAATACACCAGTATATAGCGGTAGAGATGACTGACATAAACGGCGACATGGCCAACCATAAGTGGACGACGATACTTCTGCGGCACTCTTTCGTGTTTTTGTTGTTGTAGCGGTAAAAAAAATGATGCGACCTTTTTTCGCTGCTTAAGTAGATTTCGGTGCCTCACCTGCAATTATTTTGCTGTTGCTGTAACTTATTTGTTTTTTAGAGTAAATTCATAAATATGACCGCGGTTACAAAGGGCAAAAATGTGTACTGAAATGAGGTTGTGAACTCTGCAAATTTCTGATTTTTTTTTTTACTAAAAAAAACCAACACGCAACGAATTTTCCTTCTATTTTTGTTTTTGTGAATAACAGCAAATTTATAATTCAATCTAAAGACTGTTGAAATTTGAACATTGGTATCTTAAGAATTTCCGATTGGACGCATTTTTTGTATATTTTCACTTCTTAACACATGAAATTTTCAGTTCTTACACATGAAATTTTCATGAAATTCCGAATGACTCGATGAGTGGGAGATTTTGAGAAACAAGAGGATTAGGTGAACTTTTCGATGATAACAGGATGTATTCCTATATTCTGCGAGACATATACATACAGAGTATATATATATATGTGCAAAATCCCAGAATGAACAGTCACGAAAACTCTGTGATCATTTAGGTTATCATTCTGAAATTACTTTCTTTATTCTTAATATATGAGCCGTTTATTTTGAAAGTAGTAGGTTCAATTGCAAATGAGAATTTAAGAAACAATTAAGTTTTTAAAGAATTAAAACAAATAAGTTTTAAATACTAGAAATTCTAACTTTATATTACCTATTTGAGTCATGCGACATTTTATTATGTCCTAGGTTGTTCAATACCTGTTTTTCTACAAACGCGGTTTGCTTTTATAAAGTTCAACAAATTTAAACAGAAATTCTCTTGAGAAATTTTTTACGTCAGCCATTTAGAGCTTTTTACTTACTTTCAGTTTACTTTACTCAACTACTACGGCACTGTTTAACGACGAACGATGACGCGAACTTTTCATCCATACTATCGTCGTACAACGTACAGCGAACAGCATATGGAGAAAACTCAAAACCGATTTAAGTTTTCGTTGTGGCGAAAAACGCGGCAGCTTTGTCATCTACACTGTTATTTTCTATCGTCGAGATATTTTATAAACCAGTGAAAATGAAATAAATAATTTGAAGTAATACATTCAAAGTTTTCCTGAGTTTAAAAAATTTGAAGGAATACATTCAAAGTTTTCCCGATTTAAATGAAAATCATTATCCAGGGAAAAAATATTTAAGCCCTGAACTAAATATAAGGAAAATGTATAATTTATATGTGGATCAATGCAAACTGATCAGTACATTTTATGTATTATAAATGAGTGGATTTACAGGAATATTTTTAAAACACAATTGAATTTGCATTTTCACCATCCACTCAAAGAGACCTGCCAAAAATTTCGATATGCTTAGTATGAAAATTAAACTCCTTGTGCTATCCAAGAGAAACATAACCTGACAGAAAAACATGAAATTCACTTGATAAATGCCGAATTGGCTAGAAAATCTTTGCAAGAAGACAGAGACTTGGCTGTAAATAATCCGGAAAAATATTTTGAATTCTTCTTTGATTTACAAAATGCACTACCTTATTCTATCCGTTTCGGAAAAAACTCTAGCATCGGGGATCACATGAAGTAGCATCTTACTGCTACAGCATGTGACAACCCAAAGGCACATTACAGCTTAGCTTATATTCATATGTACACTGGCCAAAATAGAAACATAAATAAAGTTGGCCTTAATGTGGATGAAAATTGTCCACCAAACGATCGCGATTTTGGAGTGGAATAGAAATGGCAATCCGGAACACCAATTCCTTGTATATCTCCCAGGATTACTATAAAGTAATATGATATAGTCGAAAACATAATAAATTTTTAGTAATTACATGAAATGAAACGCGAAAAAAATGTTCAACCCACCCTCTGCAGGAGGCCGTTTTAAATAAAAAGAAAAATACTGATGTACGAGTAAAAACTGTGAATTGGTTAAGTATATACTGGATCAGGTTTACAAGGAATGAAACATATAAAATGTTAACTTAAAGGAACGACATGTTAGATTTAGAATTGCAAATTTAAAATTCTCAAATTTATGACCACAACGACGAAGACCAAGTAATTTTGGAAATATCAAATTACCTTTTTTGTATGAAAAAACTGGATCAATTACATGATAGCCATAATGGATTTATTCCGTACCTCATGAATATTTTGAAATGTTAAATCCTAAATAACAAAATATTCATATAAAATGAATATTATCTTGCTATGTTATATTCTCTACTGTAATATTTAACAAATGTTTTCTTTGTTTTATTTCTTATCAAATTAATAAATATTTATATAAAATTGCACAATATATTATTTTTATTATTAAAAAAAGGCAGGAACATACAAATGAAATATTATCAGTTTAATTAACGATTAAAATAATTCATTAATTTTGAAAGTGAGGTAAGTCCATTTGGTTATAATAAAGCCTCTATTTTTTTCAACCAGCACTATAAAACTAACACCACAAAATACAAAAAGTTGCCTATTATAGTGCCTACCAATATTTTTAAGTTTATTGAAATGAAAACCCTCAAATATCTCGCAATAACAAAAAAGGCTTGCCCCACTTTCAAAATAAAAGGCTCATATACATATGACCCGTTTATTTTGAAAGTGATGCCAATCCATTTCTTTTACGACGATATACTGAAATATTTTAGTTTAAATTCTTTAAAAAAATAATTTAAAAATGTTTATAGGATCTAACTGTGAGGTTTGGTGTGTTTTGTAATTGAAGACAGTATAAATTTATTAATTTTATTAATATTTAGTAAAGAATTCTGAAGAAAATAGAAATACTACACCCAAATGGAATTGTACCATTATCTCAATAGACTAAACTACAAAAAATCGTAGAACATACATGGGGTGATTTGGGTTCCCCGAGGGATGGTCTACTTCCAGGCTTTCGATTAGCACAATTTTATATTGAAATTAGTTCCCATATGAAAAAATCTGTGAATTACAGTATACATATTACATATTATATATATTATATATATATACATATTATGTATACTGTAATTCACAGATTTTATGTCTAAAATCCAAAAATATGATATATTTCGTCATATCCTGCTGAAAGTTTGACTTTGACTTTAACTTACGCGATAGTGACATTAGTAGTATCGCGGTTACCATAATGTTTTTACAGTGACTTAGTAGTAAGCTACTGCCTTTATTTAAACTTTTGGGTTCACCTGATAATTATTTTGAACCATTATGAAGACTTATGGAGGTATCACCATGTCTTAACTTAAATCCCAAAGAATATGTGACCACTTCTTATTTTAACGTATCGCATTGCAAGCCTTTAGAAAATGGTAAATAAACATTACCAATATGAAAATTCAGACATTTATAAAAAGTCATGAGAAGGAGAAGTCAGTATAAGCTTACACACAAAAATGGAGAGGCCCGAATATATACTACATATGAGAAGTTAATTGGGAAATCTTCGGAGCTACAACTTTTTCCTACTGCGTACAGTATTTCTAAATATACAACGACTGCAGCAGATTTTTTACACGTCTGATTTACAGTGCAAATATTTAAAATATACAGTTAAACTTCTAAAGCTAACTCATGCAGTCACACTATGCTGCTTACATAGTGATAAAACTGTCCCAATTTCCTTGACATTCAACCCAATCGAAAAAATTATTATCTTTACATTTAGGATTTGGTGCCATAAAAAACTTGAATGCAACTGTGAGTTGATAGCCGACTTATTTTAAATGGTAGGAAAATTATCAAAGGCCTTATAATCACTCTGAACTCTGATACATATGATAAAAGTATGTACATACATTATGTGTTCCGTCGTCGATGGTCACTCACGCAATTTTAGTAATGGATTCAGTTTGGATTAGCTTTTTTTTCATATTTATCAGCAGCAGTTTATTTTTTCATACGAGAAAAGTCAAAACGAAAGATAAATCTGATTATACTATTTTGAACGGGAGGGTGTAAGAGATATGGATGAAATTATTTGTTATTTGTTGCTGATCTATACATACATGGAAGGGCTCGAAAAGGATGACGTAAAGAAAATTTATGTATTAAAAAATTCCGTTCGAAGCCATGCCATAACTAAGCTGATAATATTTCTGTTCATATGAAGAAAGCGATTTTCTGAAAGCACATCATACATGTAAAACACTGTGCCAAAGCTGATCTTAAATTCGTTCATATTAAACTATCTGTACAGTAGTTATAGGTACATAAATTTAAATTAGACTTAACATAGTCTGCTTACCTAAGGAAATAATAATAATAGGTATTATCTCATTATAGAATCTAGCTGAGAAAAAATCGAAAACGAAGATATTTTAGATACATCTTCTCGAAAATTCCCTGACAACAATTCGAAGAAAATCAATTTCGCAATAACTTCATAATTAAAGACCAGAAAATGTCAAACTGCAGAATGCGTTTCAGTTCTTTGGTTCATAAGAAGTACTCGACAAGTTTAATGCATCACATACAAACGGTAAATATTAGTGAGCAGTTTTACGGTTATAGCGATGATATGGTTTTGAGATAGTTGACTAAAATTACCGTTGTCTTCGAACATTATGCCCCAGCAGGAAAATGACCGTGCATGAACGTAGGTATGCAGAAATTCATCGAGGAAATCAGTATCAATGGAAAATATGTGTACATTTCCTGCAGAAAAGAAGTGAAGCCCGACTTTAAAGTTCAAATCATGTTAGGACCAGGGTGCCTGCGCGTACACGGTTTTTTTTTTCTGTTCTTTTTTGGTTGAAATTTCATTGATGAGTCATCTGCGTAAACGACGCTGCAGATAAAAATTTCAGATTAATTAGAATTCCCGTGCATGAGTGTTTCCTTCTCCTCTTTCTGACTTAGAATTTGTGTAAATTTCATTGTTATTTTCAAGTTTCAATCAAATTATGGCGTTGTTTTCAATAAGATTGAAAAAGTGTAAAAAAGTGATTTTCTTAAGTAAATTTTGTTGTTTTGAAAATACGTGTGACTAACTGTTTGTAAAATATTTTTTTTAGATTTTGCAAATTTTCAAATATTTTCCTAGTACTGCAGAAACCAAATAAACTTCCTTTTCTATACAAAATCCATTCCTTTCTGTTGCGGTGCTACTATGTAACTTGAATCGAGTAAAGATGAAACGAACGGAATTATTACAAAAAGAGAAAAAATCTAATTAGAAATTTAACATTAAATTTAGCTATAAGAAGCGTTTCCACTTTACTCCATTCAAGTTACATAGTTATCATTCCTGGATCTGCAAAAATTTATTGATCGTCAATATTTTCATCATTATCATCATTTTTGACGTTTTCATCGAAGATTATTCTCGAAATTTTCATCGATGATTATACTTCTATTCTTCGACGTTTTCATCGACTCTTTCATCGACATTTATTTCTGCAGAAAGGCATCACCAAGTTTTCCTTTAGAAATGGATAGTTGATGAATTCCAAAGATGCAATACGGCTTCGATGCGGTGTTGCATCCATTTCCCCCGCTGGGGTATCACAAGTCTTTTAATTTGAATAGGTATACGCGCATATGTATTACACTGATTCTCCAATTTTTCTTAATTTGCAGTTGGCTGCCATTTTATTGTGCAGTGCTTGTTTCCTCAGAATTATTTCAATACCTATTAATTACCTATTCTGTTCTTAAAGAATGTTATTATATCATTGGATCTTATGAATCATGTATCATGAGTTGAAATGCAGCAAATACGCATTGTAGCTTCATTCACTTTACCACGATTTCTTCGAAATTTGTTAGTGAACCTAATTTACTTGAATGGTTTAGTTTTTATAAACATTCACATTTAACTGTTGGAATTTGTAATGTTTTTTTTTTCGCAAGACTGGAAACTTTCACAATTTATACTCGCCACCATTTTTGGTCTCTTTTTATGTCGTTTTTAATTAATTTACTTACAATTTACCAAATAAGTAGTGAAAATAACAAAAATAGAAGAACAATTGCCTGTAATAAATGCATAGTAACAATAAGTTGAACTAGTTAAACGCAAAGGTTAATATAGCAGCTAGGTATGGAACACACCTTTATGAAATATAGACTTTACAATATATATTTATTACACATCGCATGTTTCGGATGAGAACAGACTGGGAGGTTTTCAAGAACTCAATTCAATAAAATCAATCCAATATCAGTCACTGGTATGTAGGTAAATGGACGACTACGTTCATAGAAATATACTGCAAACGGTTGGGTCCTCTTTCGTCTAAGCACCAAGTACCAAACAAATAAATAAGTGGGTTCATCGAAATGAATGTTTATAAATTAATTATTTAGTGTTATTACTGATAACAAATTGTTTTGGTACAGGCAATATGAATATTCATTAGATAGACAGCAGAAATTCGTGAAGTTTTATTAAATTCACTTTTCGAGCTACTGCCAGTGTTAAAAATCGAAATCCAAATCTGAGGATGCATTTTGGCTACATTGAAGAATGTTCAATAGGTGTACCACTTTTTTCTAATTTGATTTGCAGTTATTCAATGTAGCCAAAATGCATCCTCAGAAAAAAAAGGACCAAACCGAAAATATCCTTTTTCGTGTGGCTTTTGTTTATAAATGTTGACCATACCAAAAGATAGCTCGGCTTATGATGGGTAGCTTTTGGTATTTTCTCTAGTAGCACTTCGATGATATCTGTTTGCATTTTCGAGAAAAATGGCAAAGGAACACTGTGCAGTGCAGCACAATTTGAGGCCTTATATCTCGATAATAAAGGGTTAAACTGGAATTTTCAATATAACACTTTCGTACTAATTTTATTCGCGGAATTCAAAAATGTAATCTAAATGTATCCTTAATGAGGACGAAAAGGACATTTTTTTAATATATGCTTTTCCAAGTCCCTTTTCAAGGACTTTAGCTATGCAAGAGGATACCTTGACTAAAGATGCGTAACTTTTATTATTAGGACTTTTTCGATATCTCGGCACATTTCGAGAAAAATGGCCAGGGAACACGTTACGTGGGACACCCTGTATATTACTGGAAAGTACGGAATGAAAGTTTTCAACCAAAAATTAATCTGCTTGCTCGGAATCACTTTTTTGGATGTTAAGTAAAGGACAAAACAAATTTTCTTTGATTTAGGTGGGACGATTGAACTATACAATTCACATTGCTTAATTTTCTTTCTTTTTTTTTTCAATTAAGTATATTACAGCCACAAAATACCATATTTACAATGTTTGATGATTTATTTCGAGTAGCGAATGGAATATGCTTATGACAAACCGCTCGCCATTCGATCCGAAGATATTGAATTTGGATACGTTTATCTAGAGAACATTTAGCGGTTTTTTATTCCTTAATCGCGGGACTAATTTTGGTAGTCGATAGAAAATATATTACTCTTCTTGATGCGCCGTCTATTAAATAGTGAGACTTTTCTATAAGTCTTTGAATGGAGCTTGCTTTCACCAATTTTCTCCTAATGTGTGTGGGCTCAAATTCGCTTTAACTTCGCTCATAATTTTAGATGCAAACGTAAAAGAATTAGTTTTTCGTGGCTTCTATAGATTTTCTGTTGATCTTTCTCCACCATTTCAGAAATAAATTTGCTAAGATTTTCCGTAATTGTTAAGCGTCTGGATCAACTTTCGTTTCTCAGTTTAAGAATGTTTACTGTGACGCATTTCATTTTATAAACGGAATTATTTATTAAACTTTATAACAAATAATAATAATACTTCTAAAAAAGATAAGAACACAAAATTTATCATTTATTTAACAATATTTTTATATGTGCAAGTTTTATTATTTTTTTATTAAATGGATTTAGTTTAATTAACAAAATGTGATATAATTTCAGGAACAGTTTACAGAATGGGGTAGTCTGCAAACTCACCATAAAAAAAATATAATCGTACCAGGTGGCATCCCAATCACAATATTAATTCAGGCCAAACATAAAGATCGTATTGTCTACTATACATTGGAAAGTACTCTCTACAATAGTATTTCGGTGTCAATCGACAACATGCACTTGTCAAAAATTGCAGTATGTAATGCATGTATGTAATAATTCACATTTCGAGTCGAATAACCATACACGAATGTTCATTCACTCTTCCATTTCTAGTGGGTAAATTGAAGAAAAAGGTACACTATAATTCATAATAAATTCATTTATGATTTTTCGCTCTTAATCCCTTCAACACTGACTTGACTTTTCTTTTAATACAAGCATAATTTCTGCCTTCGGTATTGTACATAATAAAAAAAAATCTTCCAATTTTGTGTATCCATAGAACATGAAGACATTGACCTGTTGGGTTTTTTTCCGTGCTGCAAATTTAGTGAAGTGTATATATAACACGCCCAAAGTCAAAAAATTAAATTAAATTTTTCTTACTTAAGCGCCATCTTTAGCGAAGTGGAGGCACTTGAAGATATGAAATAATTTTCTATACTACTTTACGTTATCAACAGGAATATAACGTAAAATATAATAGCAAACATCACGCGGGAAACACATCGATTGCAAGCTCAAATGGGAGTAAACTGATTTTCAGTCCCGAGTAAAAAGATAACGTAAAGTGGTGCTGAGGGGAAACCCCGTCCGAGTATCATGAAAATCCCGATCGTGCGAATAGATTTAGTTGTTTTGTAATCAAATGATTTAGAAGAATAACCTTAGCCCGACAGAGTTACCAGTGTTATGTTAACATGAACCAACAGTATAAAAATAGAGTTTGGCTACTGAAAGTAGACTGGGAAATTTTAAAAATCATGGGACTATAAACACTGGTACTTTACATATAATGACAATGACTTTTTTTTATATATTTCTTTGTATGAAAATTAGTTCCCGTGTAACATTTTTCGATATTGGAGTGCTAATAACGAGAGTCGATACTCTACATGAATTGAAATTCTTCCATTTTGTTTCTGAATGCTGATAGAGTGCTAAACGGACTCCTTAAACCATGACTAGTGGCTGTCAGCAGAGGATTCGGTGATCGACATCGTATCATAACTGAAACAGTACAGAGTATCGCTAATTGCATTTTTTCTCTTCTTTTAAAAATGAATTCAGAAATTCAGTACCTAATCAGTATTTATATGTATTACTCAAAAAAATTATTGAATACAGTACTGATCGAATACTGAATGACTATCGATTAATGATACTGTCAGTTGTTGTGAGTTCCATTTAGTTAAACCTGCATTCCATATATTCGTTCGCTGTCTGCTTTTTCTACTTTTATTCGTCAATATATTCAAAGTTTATCAATTTGAAAGTGATGGAGCTATAATGGCTATACCTGTGTCATGGATTGCGAAAAATATCGTAAGTATATTTGTACTGGCAACCATAGTGAATTTTTCTTTGCAATTTCAACGTATTTAGACTCCATTTGCCCCTAGTGCCGCAAACTATGTTAAGGCTATGAAGCTGCCTCTGAAAAGCTGGCCTTTATATAAAGTTCGCAGTTTAGGTAATAAGAGTAATGGTAAGCTTCCTATAACTACCTACCAGCAGAGCCAGTAAGAACAATATCCTGGCATAGCAAAGAAGACAAAACTTTCCATTGTATAGCATAATAACACTTAAAAACTTTGATCAAGACACTTATTAATTTAATAATTTGTTTTACAGAAATCATATATGTATTAAAAATTGGAAGAAGAAGTTCTAAAGAGTGTACCAAAATCATAACCAGAATTTATGATTAAAAGCTATAAGAACAATGAAACTGGAAGAGAAAATAAAAAGTATGCTTTAAAAATCTTCTGCATAACTATTAATATGTCGATTGTTATGTAAGATAGAATATTGCTAACTATGCTTATCATTTTAAATATTTAAGTTTCTTTGTATTTTTTCCAGAAACGGCGGAAACATACGGGATGCAATTTTAACCTTACAAAGGTATCTACAGCAAGCCTGCGATCGCGTTCACGTGGCTAAAAAAAAACTGCAAACATCAGTAGCAACCACAGCTTCCGATGCATACGGCAGCGAATGAAATATATAATTAAAAAAAAAATCGAATTCTGTTCTTTTTATTTTTGTTTAAAAGCTTACATTTATAAATTTATTTGAGTTGTATTTCCCACAAATTTTTTAAGGTGTGGTTAATACGAGACAGGAAGAAGTACTCATTTTTATATGGGAGGCAACACATTTTACACAAGATATCATTTTCAATATTGCATAGTTCATACTTGCAAATTTCTTTATTGAATATACCTACACATAATCATAAAAAAATCTTCTTCGCATGGCGCAGGCTCCTCAATCACTTCAAGACATTGATCTTGAATCACTTCTGGGAAATCTTCTTCATTTATATAATAGCTAAAAGTGAAGATATTAAATAAACACCTTGCCTTTCATTATACCTACATTTGTACCTTCATAATTAATCTTTCTTTTGAAGTTTTTAATTCCATCATTGCAATAAGTGTAATCTTGCAAAATTTCGATATTTTTGTAATCTTCACCGCTCGAGACATATTTAGGTTGCAATATTATTTATTTTTAAATTTTGAAAAAAAATATTTAATTAAAATCCTTCACAGAGCGGAACGCAAACTTCACCACTACAATTTTTGATAATTAGAGAATATTTTGATCAATATTTGTTAAGTACTGAAATTAGGAACTCTAAGCTCGTAATATATGTGATAATATTCCTCACCGTACACATGTAGCCGGATGGATAAGACGTCGGGATTGTAATTGTGGGAACCCAGGCTCAGATCTAATTGATATGCAGAAAGGTTTGTTAATATTCTGCGCTTTTATAGAAATTTTATAAATGTAATACTGTGAAAAGGATGATCTTATATATGAGAATACAGGCATTGTAAAAAATATGCAAACTTTATTTTTTGCTATGTAGCCCAGTACAAGATTTTTACTCATATTCAGTACTCTTTCCGTACTCAAATAAAGTGAAGAATCTGTACTTACTTGCAGTAACGATTTAGTGGCTAATGTCAGTATCAAGCAATTACAATAAACGATACTGAACAGTACTAAAATCAGTTATGCCAGCGATATCTAATGACTGCAGAAATATGTGTCTCATTAGGAACTTGTGAGTATCGAAAATGTTCCGCTTGAATTCAGCATGTTTCAGTATTGGGACTCCCGCTGGAATTCAGATTTGTTACATGGGGTGCCATGTATAGATGATCACATGATCTTCTTTCAGTAGCCAAAATCTAACAGCTAAACTAATTTGTTTTTAAATGGGTTGAAAATTTGTTCTTCGATTGACCTACTATAGGATGAGCTGGGGGGGGGGGGGGGGGGGATGCCATGGAATAAAAATAATAAAATCATAAAATATTTTCTTTCTTTGAAAACTTTGCCACTCTCCAGTCAAAGGCTATTAGAATTTTTGAGATTAATTCAATAATTTACGCTTTTAAATAGGTAAGAGAAAATGTGAGGGTTTGAAAATAAAATAAAAGGAAAATAATGATTTTTAGTGAGTACATAGATATAAATATAATTTCAAGTTTATTGGCAAAAAAACAGAAACAATCAAAACTTTTCTGGATCATTATCATACCAGTGAATCAAAAGGTAACTGCTAAAATTGGTATATATTGAGTAATGAATATTCATATCAAATTCATAATTATTTCTGAATTATATTATCTGGCAATTGTAAAATCTCCCCCCCCCTCCCCATAGTTTTCTGTTCTATTGTAACAATATAAAAATTAAAATATTAAGCTTTCTATAACGCATTAACATAATTAACTAATTTTAGCTCTCCGAACCAGAAAAGAATATTTTTACGATATATTTTAACTTCACTACAAAAACTGGTCGTGTGATTTCCCCTATCTTGCTATAGTATCTTATCTCTAAGTACAATTAATTATCTCTCATAGGATTCTGTTGAATTCTCTGCATAAACAAGTCAATGATGTAACAACAAAATTAGCTTTTTTGCGGGAATTTTACAATCTCTACAGACTACAATGCCGGCATGGCAGAGTTAAGCGAATACTCTCGCTTAGGACTGTAATTTCCAACAATGACAAATAAACAATTTCTGAACACGGAGGGGATTTCCAGTGTTTATACTTTTGATATTATTGTTATTATGATGAAAATTATTTTATTTATATTTTTTGCTGGTTTGACATTAATTAAAAAAAAAAAGAGGCGCCCACATAAGTTTCATACAAGTGATTACATGCGTCAAATCGCTGTCAAGCGAAATGATTGTAATTTTTTTTAGTCTTCACAGATAAAATTTAACGGTATTATTACAGCAACGCATAGCTTACTTGATTTTGTTATTGAATTAAATTGAATAATGATTATTGAATTTCCAAGCTATTTATCCCTGTTATTTAACTGAACTAAAGGGTTTTTCATTAATGCAGGATTTCTTGTGTGAAGGAAGACATATGCTTCAACATTTGTCAATCAAAATTGCCAAATTTTATTAAGAAAAATAGTAAACAAGGTCTAGCGCACATGGTAGACAATTTTGTAGGAAAAACATTGCATACGACCGATAGGCCTGGCCCACATGCTTCAACATTCAAGGCTTTTCCTAGATCGGAGAAACGTGCGGGGAGGAAAATTCCCTCTCTCCGAGTGTCTCTCTTATACGAAAAGACTTGAATGTTGAAGCGTGTTGGCCAGGGCATACTCCGTTTGGCGTCTCATTTACAATCTTATCGGCAAGCCAACTAAGCGGTCACACGTGGGACCAACAGTCATCAACTTATCGCTGTTTGCCTTATTGCTTGATTTTCACCACAATAGAAAATTCAACATTGATTCATTTCGAAAGATAAAATATCTGGCTGCAACGTTGCCAAAATCGCGAATGGAAAAAGTATTTAGATGTTTATTTTTCGCAATTATAGTCCATTTTGGTAAAAATAAATAGATATTTAAAGAAAACTCAAGTCTGGTAGTGTGTCATCACATAACATGCGTTTCCTTTACCCTCCCAACGGGAAATTTGGTCAGGCTTTCCACGTGAAGGTTTGTGGAAACTGTAAAACTTAGTGCAAAATGATGAAAAAGCTGGAAAATATTTGATCCATTCCAGATTAATCCCGGAAGAAGCTTGTAGGAAGGTGCAACGTACGTTTTCAAGATCGTTCTTTTTTCGCTTGTGGAACCAAGTGCTCGCAGTTGTGTTTTCGCTAGAACAGAGTAAATTTAGCTATATTCTTTTGTGTACCTTGTTCTAGAACTCCCATATACTGGAGAGAACAAATTGTTCTGTCGATTGAACCGAACTATTTGTACTGTTCGCTTCATTTAAATCTTTCTATGAAAATGTATGAAGCGTTCTTTTGTATATCTTTTGTTCTGCTTTGTTCTACGGACACAAAAGAATATGGGGGTGGGGTGTCTAATCCATTTTGCTTCTATTTTCGGTCCAAGGAACCTAGGAAGAAACACACGAAAAGCTGAAATTGCTTCGTCCCAAGGACGTACATATAGATGTTTCATAAGGTGTCCAGTGAAGAAGTATGCATTCTCGTTCCTTCAAAGGAAGCTAGGGGAAGCATACGAAAAAGCATGAAAAACCTTGTCCTCTAGGACATCCTGTACAAATGTCCTATGAAGTGTCAAATATAGAGACATGGATCATATCTTTCAAAGGAGGCAAGGCGAGGAAAACTTTGTTGTTTGTTGTTTTTGAAACCTGCATGAAAGTACAAACTACTCAATGGGCGGCAAGCGATATTAAGGTGAATAGGAATCTTTATATTAAGTCGAAATATGTTTTTTGATGCTGATTTCATTAATTCTTGTTCTGACAGTGAACAGTAATATCTTGACGAGCTACAACTTGAACGAGCGGTAGAAATAAATACTAATACAGAACTTTCAAAAGATAAAACTTGTCCACTTGCATCAGTATACCAGCAGCTAATAAAAAACAAATTTCAACTCTCAAAAAAAAATCTACAAACCAACTGTCCTTTTTGTCCTCGTTTTGTTTTTATAAAAATTTCGACATTTAAAAAATAACTATTTTTTTCATAAAGAATAACTTAGCTATACTGACGACATCAAAGTTTATGCTTTTAAATTTTTATAATTTTTGAAAAAATTTCTCAAAATTTCTCAACAATTGCCACCCACACCTTACCTCTTCGATAAATAATTATTGAATTGGCGAATATAAAAGATCGCCCGTTATGAAATTTGCAATGCCATTACATGTCTCTTTCACACAGCTTATATGTAGGATTCACAGTTTTATCCTTTTGCTTCGAAAAAGATAATTTGCATGCCTTGACGCCTTAGCCTAGTGTAATTTACACAAAGATTTTTGTATTTCATAATATAATCAACTCCGGTATCTCTTTTGATTTTTCTTTTTTTTCTCTCAACTGTTTTTTTTTCGCGGGACCTTACCGTCTCGGAACAAACTTATTACACGAGAAAAAGTTTCTTTTATATTTTCTCATATTTAACTTAACACATTGTTTAAAATTATATCATCATGCTTAGTGAAAAATATCATTTTCTTCATCAGTGACCATATAGGTATAATAGGTCAAATTAAAGAAGAGTCCGCAGTTTACAGTTTTTATAAAAAAAATACGTTAAGCAACTTTTTGTAAAAAAAAAAAATGAGTCAATAAAAAGATAATAACATCCAAAATTTTTAGTTTAAACCACCAGAACTCCTGAGGGGAGAGGAATACGGGGGTGGTCGAGCAATCTTTTGGAAGACCATGAAGTTTTCCATACAATGAGCTCTGTAAGTGACCATGTAGTTTGAACTTTTTAAGATACAGGGTATTTTGTGAAAGACTTGCATATTTTCTTAATCACATTGTAGATTAGATTAGATTCGTAGAGGGGTGTGTAGGCGTCAGCCTCGCAATCACCGCGACCTAAAAGATCTATTGTGAGTCCCCGTTGAATTTATTCCCTTTCTAGGTTCAGACTGTTAATAAAGTCTAGGATCCTTCTGGGATTGAGGTTCCGTACGTAGTTAGGTGTAGGAAAAGCATGTTCGAGATGGAGTAGTCTCCGCCTGGTCAATGCTTCGCAGTTGCAGAGCAGGTGCTCCGAGGTTTCATGAGCATCCTGGCAAAAGCGGCAGGATGAAGTCCCAGCCAAGCCCATCTTGTAAGGTGATACCTGAAGGGGCAATGGCCTGAGAAGAGTTCTGTAATTATTTTGAGCTCTGTTTTCTTGAGGAGTAATAGTTCTTTTGTTTTTCCTCCAGAGGTGTCGATAAACTTTTTTGCCTGACGAAGTCCTTGTAGCCTTTCCCAGTATAGGGATTTCACATCACACATTGTAACTCCGAAACGGTTGAGATGCCGCCTTTCCTTGCCATACAATTTTTTATTTGACTAGGTGACTACTACCACCTCCTGTCGTATGGACAACCATGAACGAAACACCCTGTAACCACCTCCTGTCGTATGGACAACCATGAACGAAACACCCTGTATAAGGGGTACTATAAGTACATATTTTTTTGGAAGAATGCTCACGTTTCCGTCGCTCTAACTCGTTACACATCAGACTTACCAAAAAAGTGTGTATACAAAAAATTTAGAGAATTTAGTCTTCTTCAAATTTATATTTTTATATTTTTGTCGTAAGATCAACCGTTGAGGAATTATTGTTGGTACCTTTATTCCAAGATGGCGGACCGCGCGGATCAGAGCAGATCACAAGCATTTTTTCTTTTCTATATAGACCAGTTACTCTTTCCTTTGGAATAATTTCACCTTAACACTGCTCACCTTTAAATTTGAAAATTTTGTGAAGTGTTAACATGAAAAATAGAGTTCGAATTTTAAAGTTTTTCCATGTGAGTCATCAAATACAACAAAACAAACAATGTGCGAATGATTTCTTGCTGATATTCACCCGGTAATATCGCGGTTACAAATGGCAAAAATAACAAATTAATAATTAAATATAAATTTAAAAATTTTCGCAACTTGTTCACCAAGAAAATGCTAGACTTGTAATAAAATTTACCGAAGCGTCATAATTCATATAGAATGAACATTTTCGGTAAGTTTTGTTTATTGGAATATTTGTCTAGAACGTACGGCTTTACTGAATCTAGACAACTCAACTCATATCCTTGCTCATCGCTAGAAGTCTAGAAGATCACCCAAAATGATATTTTTGCATCGTAAACGATAAATCCAACTCATATTAGAATCGAAAACTTTTCCAAGTAGTTTACCAATTATATTAGCTTTGATTTGCAACATATAAATCCAGTTATTGAAACATTTTAGCTTCTACGATCTTTAAATCTTTAGGTTTAATTCACATTAGATTCGAAACTTTTTTAAATAATTTCTTTTTCTTTGCTAATTTTACTTATGGTACAGTGTTAAACACCAGGATTCTTTCGAGCTCTGAATTTGAAGTCCTACTTTTAAGCCCTCTGCTCATCAACAGTAAAAACTCTCGTCATTCCAGCCAAGAATGCGCTCGCCATTTCGATAATATGATATATAATATATATTGTATGAAACCAACAACTACATATTAGATATTAGTTTTAGTATCAAGATCCAAGTTCTTTTATTCTAAAAATAAATCTCTATGTACACAAATTAACTTTGAAACTATGTTAAAAAACCATTTATTAATCAGAACACAAGCAAAATTAAAAACTTCATAGTTCTAAACTGAGGAGTCTTATACCATTTTAGAATCCTTATTAAATGTGTCAACTTTTAAAATTACTTGCCAAACTGGAGTAGTACATGCTTTTTTTTTCAGTACAGTCAGTTAAAGTTCAACGAATTATTAATTTTATATTGTTAGTTCGGCAAAATGTGGCATTTTCTTATAAGCTGGAGCAGTTGGCTTAGAATTTAAACCAACAGGTTACATAAGCACTATTCGGGATTACATAAGAAAAATAAAATTGAAAAAAGTAAAGATTTGTAGCAACAGGAGCTAAAAAACCTTCACAAGGTGTACATTATCTCGAAAACAAAAGAAATGTCTATAATTAGAAAAATATATGACTTAGATTTTTTTATATTTTTCTGGTAACTATTATGATTTGGTGTATCACCCGATTCCGGCTTGACGTCGACTTACGGGACTCCCTGTATATATACATGTCCAAACACACAGATAGCGCCTCAAAAAGACAATAATAATAAGACAAATATTGCATAACCATACCTACATAAAAATGGTTCAACAAGACGGCAAATATCTTTAAACGTGCGAAACACTCTATTACCACTTTAAGAAAATTTCCACCAATCTTACTTAGAGAAATTAAATTTCTTATCAGTTTCTCGAAAAATAAATAAATGCGCTACAATTGAATGAGAATTTATTGTAACGAAACAATTTTAAAAAAGTGATTAGATATTTTGTGTCAAATGCTCGACATTTCATGCTTCGATTTTTCTGATTGCGGCAATATTTTTTCATGGATGTATTTGCTATTGCGTAACGAATTCTCTTTGAAAAAAGTACTGGGCACTACATGGGTATGGAGTGGCCTTAAAAACAAACAGAAAATGTAACAAAGTGAGAAATTTTGAATGTTATCAATAATTTTTTAATTAGATTTCTGCTTTAATTATTTGATAGCAAATCAAAGGCTAACTTATTGAAGAGATACTGAACGACAGCCAAGTGCTGATTGATTTAAGTGATTGCAAATTCAAACGATTCTAAATTTATTGGAAATTCTCATACATTCACTTAGGTATATGATTAAATGGAACTCGGAAGCATTTCTAATCAAAATACCGTCTTCTATTTTGGCAACTTAACATTATTAATAACAATTTCCAAATTACTAGCTTTTTGTATACCGCTGTCTTAAAAATATAACTGAACATTTCATAGTATGTATTTTATTATACATATATGAAGTTCTAATAACTCTGCTCTTAAAAATACCCAACAAAAGTTGTATTCTTGAAAATATTCTTTTCCGGATATATTTTACAGAATTATAATGACAAATACAAAATTTTCCACATAAAATTAGAACTATTTTCTCTATTTAAAGCATTTACTTTTCCAAGCTCCTTTCAGTAGAAATTTAGTAACAGTAAATAAAACATCTAAATTGCAAATGTTGTTTCTGACACCAAGGCCATTGAAGAAAGTATATCCCAAATTTCACCCCGCGCCTTAAGGATCCAAAAGATCTCCTCATTGTTGTGTTTCACTTCACACGATCTGAAATTATGGTACAAATTTATAAATGCTTAATGCTATACTAAATATAATCTATTTTAGACTACCAAAACTTGGAATTGTGACGATAACATCAGTTCAGAATGAATGGTCTTGCGGTCGGATCTCCAGACTCCGGACAGAAATGGTATTATTTAGGTACACAGAACTAAATGAATCCCAAAAACATAATTACCGAAGAAAAAATTTCGCAAACAAAATAACGAAAATAATATCACGAAAATGTCCCAAGAAATAGAATTGTAAAGAAAAAGTTTTGATAATGCAAAAATGTTATCTACATAAATCTACATATTTTACTCCCATTATTAAACTATAATAATTTGCTTGTGCTGTGCTTATGATCTGGTTATGTATGAGCTTTATTCGTGATTATTTTGGGATTATCTCCGATCGATGTCCATTTGAAAAATTTAAATAAAAGAATGGTTTTACGTCTTTTATTAAAATATATATAAAACTACTATACAACTTAAAATGAGGAATGATAATGTTAATTATCGTCTTAGCATATAACCTGAAACCAAATAAATAACATAACGAATTACCTAACCACAAATTTACCCCAACTTTCAACAGCTAACTAAGTACGTTTTCGTAACCAACAAAATAAAATGTATAATAAAACTTGACTGATGACAAAATGTGGGGTAAATTTTTTGTTATGCGATTCTTCATCTGTTATTTATTTGCTTCTGAATAGTTAATTATTAATTTTAATTAAAGCTTTTGACAAGGTTATAGTAGTTATGTATGTCTATAAAGATAACCCAGCCATTTTTGAAATTTTGAAAAATAAAGGGTGTGCTGGATTGTGCTCTACTTATGCTGCATTGTGCCGCAAAGAAAAATAAACAAATTCAAAAAATTAATTTTTTTTTATGAAAATAAAATTTTCAACTAAAGTTAGCCCAGCCATTTTCGAAATTTTGAAAAATAAACTGTGTGCTGAATTGTGTAGCAAAAAAAAATTAAAACATTCAAAAATTTAATTTTTTATAATGAAATAAAATGTTTTAAAAAAAGTTAGCCCACCCATTTTGGCTATTGGAAAAATAAATATTGTGCCGAGTTGTGCTCAACTTGTGCTACGTTGTGCCTCAAAAATATTTTTTTTTTTCAAAAATTACGGTTTTTACGAGTCATTTTTAAAAAAAAGTTAGTCTAGCAATTTGTTTTTTATTGCAAAAATCAAGGTTAGACCGAGTTGTGTTTAACTTGTACTACGTTCTACCGCAATGAAAAGGTAAAGATCTGCGAAATACACTTTTTATGCACCATTTTTCTTTGCGGCACAACGCAACACAATTCGAGCACAATTCAGCACAAGCTTTATATTTGAAAACCTCAAAAAAGGCTGGGCTAACTTTATAGACATTAGTTATGTAAATTGACAATTTATATAAATTTTACATTTGTATAAAGTTTTGTGAAGGTAAGTCACTTAAATGTCAAACATATTTTATTATATGTAAAGGCCACAACTTATTTTATTTATTTATATATTTATTTACATTTTGAACTGCAAAAATTGTCTACTTTGCTCGTAGAACTAATAACTAAGCTAATAAAAGATCAGCATTTTTCTTAATGTAGTGCGGTGCACAGCCATTATATTTGTTCCTATAATTTGTAGAATACGCAACGTGGGTAGGACAAAAATTCTACAAACATTAAGATTCAAGGGAATGACAGGTACTTCAACTTCACTTTTTACCAAATCTCAGCACCACATAGTAGAAATACTGGACACCGCTACACTATTTTCACATGCATTACATACAAAATCCCACTTTTATAATTTATATACATTTATGTATGTTCATTTTGCTTTTGTCGCTACATGGCTCATTTATTGGTGGCAAGAAAATGAAACCAAAATTATATCGCGTTGACGTTTTCGGAGACATAATTTTAAGCTGCACTACCACGTTATCATTCCAATAGCCTTGGGATTAAAATGTGTTGGTTTATAAGCTACATAAACAGGAAGTTAAAATTTATTAAAGTAAGCGAAATAAGGTTTAAGCATATGCAACTTAAATAAAGCTAGTACCTACCTATGTAATACATTTGTGTGAAATATTACATGTCTTGACGTATTGTAGAATTTTTCAGATAATATTCATCAAATTTCCATATACTAAAGCTTTTACAGTATTATATTTTAAAATATATTTTTTTGAGAATTTCTTATCGAAATTTTCGAGAAAAATAAAAATCACAAAAAAATGCCGACTTCATTGAAGTTGAGAATTTGTTTCAACATTTCAAAACATTATCTGATATTCCGAAACCTTCGACCGTATGCATAAACTATAATTCGTAAGGAAAAATTTGTCTTCTAATAATCTTGAGCTTTAATCTTTAGCTTCCCAACAATACTATCATACAAGGAAAAATTCTCAGCTAAGGCAAATTCTTAATAATTTAGTTCTTTTTGGTCTGTTAGTTATTATATTATTTATATTAGAGTGTACTAAATAATTATTAGAGCTATTGGAAATTCAAGAAAACGAAAGAGGATTAACTTGTGCAAAAACGCCCATGTTAGGACATCCAGATGTCCAATTAGTAGCCCAAGACTGTACATATATATATATCAATTTGGTGCCACAATAAATAAAATACATATTGTGGAGAAACAATCACTGCAAAATGTATGCTGACTGTGGGAATTTATATTTCACATATTTAAAAAAAAAACAGTGTACATATTCAAAAGTAGACAATTTGGTAATTAAATAGATGCTAGTGCAGTTTACATTAGCGCTAGAATTGCTTCTGTAACTACTAGCCTGACTAAATCAATTTGAATTTCCAGAAGATTTTGTCGCCTTCAAAATGAGTTTTACCGGCTTGTGTGTTATACTAGCCTTGAGTGAGATAAAACTAAGTTTAATGAAATATATGAAATATTTTAGAAATTTCCAATTAAATAATAATTCGTCAGCACCTTTTTATATTAATTCATGCCTAGCCCAGATATACATATTTATATATCGCAATTAGAAAATAATGAAACATAGAATTTAACTTATCATCTTTAGGTTTTCTATATGTACATAATATGTGTTATCAGTTCTAAGAGCACAGTTTGTTTTGCAAATACAGTATAATCCGCTTATAATTGACTTCCAGGGAGCGGTGTATTTGATTCAAATTAACTGAGAACCTGTAGGAAAAATGCATGGAAAAATTAAAAAAATTTACTTATGGCGAAACTTGTCCATTTAATCAAAAGTCAAATACAATAAATACATAAACATTAATTTTCCAAAAAGTCTCTTATTTTTTTCTGAACTTGTCTATTTTTTTTATATTATTGTATTATTAGTTGGATTTTATTCAAATTCGAAAAATTATCGCTCGTTTCCTCTTTTTAGAAAAAAATTTGTAGTTTTCGCACGAAACTTAATGCTTCTTCAGTTGTAACTATAATTTCTTCTTCATCATCTATTTTTTCCTTCGTCTTCCAAAATTTTCCTGTTCATAATTCTTCGATGGAACACTTCCTTATCAATATTGACATAATCATCAAATTTGTTTAAGTCAAATAAATTCTGTATTGCGCTAACTACTCGCTCAATGAAAGATAATTTTCTGGATCACAAAGTTCTCTATCTAATTCTAGTTTTAACTAACCCAGTATGTCGAAAATAGTTTTAGAAAACATAGTTTCCCATACAATCCAAAATAGAAATAGCTTTAGTAATACTTTCTAGTAACAACATCTTTCGGTAGTTATATTTTAAACTTCTAATGACACCATTATCCATAACTAGATTGCAAGACTGTCGTTCCATTTTGTAGGAAAAAGTGATGTTTTATAATGTGTAGCTTAATATCAGAATGTGCCGGGCAATAATCAACTAGCAATAAATTTCTCGATTCTGCTTTATTAATTCGTTGTCTCAATTTTTTTAACAATTCTCAAAAACAGTTGAAGACATCCAAGACCTTTTGTTTCTACATATATTCGACCGGTAATTTTTTAATATTTTTGAAACATGTGGATTTTTGAAATTTTCCTAAAAATACCGAAATTTTTATTAAAGCTGGTATATCTACACAGTAATATGAAGTGTTTACCTATTATCAATAATTTTCGTTTTTTATTACCAAAGGCAATTACCACATACCATGGTTGTGATATGCTCTTTTAATAATTTTCCTCCATTAAACGCTTCACTTTTCAATGTATGAGTTTTATCCGGCATCATTCTAAAGAAAATGCTGCTAGCATTAAATATGTTTCCTCTGAGTAACCATCACTTATTACTGGCGAAACTCATGAAAACCAATCATTTGTTATATTTATTTCTGTCTACTGATTCTAAATATATCGTTCGGAAAACAATGTTATGCTTTTTCTTGAGCCACTCTAACAGCATTTATAATTGTCTTTTTTTTTTTTAGAAACCACGTAAACAGCATTTGGTCGACTGCGAAGAAAGCCGGATTTTTGTCTTCTGGTCGTTAATTTTCCAATCAATCTTAATTTTCTCACGACTTTTCCATATGTCTGAAACAGTGTATTTTTTCAATTTCATGTTTGCACAGATATCCGTTTGAGAGTATATCGACTATAGAAACGTCAGACGACGAACTGTTAACATAACCCAATAGAATTATCGTGCTCGCAATTTTATCATCTTATTTTGAATCGTGCGGATTTGGGCTACTCCCCGAAAAACTCCGCTTATAATTGACAGAATTTTTCAGTCCAATATTATAAACGAGTCCATCATAACCAAGTATTTTAGACGTATTTCCACGAGGGCTTTGAAAACTCATTTATTATAGACGAATTTCCATTAACAAGGTGGATTCCACTGTATTCAATACAAGTACAAATCAAGAAGAAAAAAAACTATAATTCATTTGGAAATTTCTCCTTTTCTTTGTACCACTATTGAAGCAGACAGGAATTTTCAATTCCTTTAAGAGATTCAATGCACCGAAAAGCTCAATAATATTCTAGGTATTCTAAAATAGGCAAGATTTAAAGATTTACAAATAATTGTATCTTTTCTTTTAGTAGGTAATAAATTTTATTATTTACATATAGTATGCCTTTTCAAGGAATGTAATATTATATCAATTCTATTACACATACCTATAAAAATTCAAAGATATCTAATTCAGAAAAAAAATGTATCTATAAAATTTCCCATCTTCTTCTTTGGATTGTATAGATATTTTTCCTCAGTTGGCTTACACTTGATCTCAAACTTGTTCAACTAGCTGAGCTAAAAGTACAGCTATTTATTCTTCATTTTTCCGATCGATTTTGTGTAAAGCATGATTTTCACAAGCGAAATTACTGCCTTATGTAACCTCGTGTTCAGCCCCTCTCATTCTGCTCTTCACATATCCTGGAGTCACCACAAACTTCTATTTTTTAGCAAAGTGGGACCTGAGGATAGTCAAGTTGAGTCTATTTTTTGCAATTGGTATTTAAATTTTTTGATCCAGATAGTTATTTAATGTCAACTGGTGTGGAACTTGTTAAATGACAGCACACTACACATGTTTTAGCTTGTAAGGAAAGAAGTTTTTTTTTTGCAGGTAAGTAGATAATAGCGTTATACTTTTGTATACCAGTTGTATACCAATCGTGAAAAAAAACCCAACTTAATTATTTGTTAAGTCCCACTTCGCTGAAAAGCAGAAAGAAAAGAAATTGACAGATGCAACCGAAATTTCGTTTTTCAGCCGAAAAAAGTTAAAAGTTGTGTTTTTTTTAAAAATCTTTATTAGTAAAATTATTACTTTATCCTATTTCCATGCTTTTATTAATCATTAGGTCAAAAATCTTGCTTTAAAGTGGAATAAATTGAGTTTTTCGGTTTTGATGTGAAAGTGCCTTAACACAATGCATGATCTGAACACGAAAACGAAAACCATGCTTAAGAATTCGAAAGTACATAAGCAAATATGTCGTTATCATTGAAAAGAGGGTTGCTTCGAATAGGTATGTATGAATATCCTTGAACGAGTATTTTTTACAATGAGATAGAAATAATTTTGGTTGAAAATGTGATGTCTACAATCTCCCTTAACTGCGATACCACACCAAAAAGCGTCTTTGAGATAGGCTCACTCATGTGAGACAAATGGTAGGTATGCGTCTACTGTTTTGGAACAACAAATTTTGTAATTTTTCCCTTTTGAATTTGTTTATCAGAAAGTCAAACGAGCAATAATAAAGCAAATTTTGATTTCATTCTGGCTTGGCAAGTAACCTGCAGTGTAGTACGATATAATATGTTTGACTTGACTTGTTTCTGTGCCTCTGGCAGGTCCAAAAGTTCAAAAAGACTGAGAACCACTGAAGAAAGTAAGTTATTTTTTAATGAAGTTCTCTCCTTAGAAGCAGTAATTTTCAAAAATAACACAATTTTAAAATTGTTTAGATAGATCACACTGATCAGGAAGAGCATTTTGAAGTTAAATTGTAATTGGGATGCTTTAGCTATGCAGATTAGAAACAAAATTTCAATTCGGAAGATAACTGCATCTCATCCCTTGCTGCTTACCTACTTATATCTATTCGTGAACAAATAAACTCACTCACCGGATCCAAATCAGAGTCCCAAATATCTTTGAGATCGCTGGTCCCAATATCGTAGTAGCTATCCATATTCATAATATCCAGTTTGTCGGCTGTGTATGTTAACTTCCGTCGTCAATAAGAAAGGCACTTATGATAAGATTTGAACAAAAAATCACTTTACTCTTTTCAAAAAAAAATTAACGATAAAATATATATTTTTTTTTTCACAAAATATTCAAAACTATATCAACATACATATATGTAGGTACATATGTAATAAACACCACATTGAAAGAGTCACTTAATATTTTTCAACTGAAATGTTATGGTGATGGTTATGGACAATGTTTTAACAAAACAACAAAAAAAAAACGTTAATTAAATTTAAGCAAAATTATAAATCAAATTTCACAATTTTTTTCATTCAACTATGGATAAAAAAAACAACTTTCCTACTTTCATCCATTTTCTCCATACAAGCAGGAGATTTAGATTTATTTGCGTCTGGCTCTAGATATTTTTCATTTACAGCTTACTTTAAAACTCTAACTTGAACACAACACACCTCAAATTGACAATTTTTAATGAATTTTATCACAATTTCCACTTTCTACTTGATATCTAATCAAGAAAGCGGCCACCAACCACTTGTTGAATTGTTGCCGCTGCTGCTGCTCGGTGACTGTCGATGATTTGATTATACGCGAACTGTCTTACACACTGTTTAACTTATTGTCAATACGGCACCACACTTTTATTTAAATCGATTTTGTGAATTATTCTAAGAATAAATCTGATCGGAATTAATTTAATTAATATGAGATTTTCACACAAATATTGCACCCACCCGTAACGTAAACGCAAAAAAAAACACCTGAAAGCACGAGTCGCCTCAAACCACTTGCGATGCGACGTTTGCGAATTGTGAGTTGTGACTTGTGACTACAAAAATGAAAGGAGGGTCCCACTTCTTCTCAGTCTCGTACGTTCCGTTTCTACTGCTTTTTGATTCTGTGTGGTGTGGTCGCAGATGTGTTCTGTGTGCTGCTGCTATATGTTGTGCGTCACGTTTTTGGTTCGCTACTGTTCTGTTCTGTTGCTGACTTATTAGTTGAACTGCAACTGACTTGCTCTCCTCATCATACTTCTTACGACGCTACAACGCGCATGAAAAGTGGGGAGGCTTGTGGACGAAAAGAAATTGAAATCTAATCAACAGAGAACAGAAAAGAATGAGCAGCAACTCACTCTTCGAAAAAGTTATCTGTACTTACATACTTACATTGGATAAAGTTTGTTTTAGAGATTGCTATTGCGGGTCTGTGTAGGCACGGTGTGGTTTGGGATATTCAGTCGGAATCGGTGTGACTTGAAGCGTGGGGAAATCTGTACACCCCCACACCGCCATACACCGGCATTACATGAGTATTATAAAATGCGGTTTAGCTTCAAACCTTCGTTCGGAAAAAGAATGGGGAAAAATCTAGTATTCGTACATAATTTAATTCCCATCAAACATTATATTATATCTAGCAAAGAATTACGCACATACGAACATTATTCTATTCATACTTTGCTCAGCTACAAATACAAAACTGAAAATATCACATCACAGCGACAGTTATAGCGACACGTTTCGTCGTAACCGACTTTCTTTCAAGTTCTATCGTGCATAGCGTGGAATGGAATGTGGGGGGCTGTGGGGGCCGATGAGGTCGTTCTTACATTCATTTTGATTTTATTCCATTCCGACGGAGCAACAGATCGCTCCATATGGCAGGGCAATGAGTGACCGATTGTGGACATTCACTTCGTCGAACCGACATATTGGAGCCTACCCAACCCAACTAGTATGTAGCTATTATAAGGTGCTCGATGTCATTAAGCGTAAAGGGGAAAAGAGCATTTAACATTCACATTTATTGCTGACAAGTTCGAAGTAAAAAGTCATATATTTTAGTTAAAATTGGTTGCATTTACATGTGATTATGTGGGATATGTGGATTTTGTCGTCGAGACAGGTACTGCCAAATCATAAAGGTTACGTACGGCGAAATATAATAAAAAGGTCTGCATGAAATATGTACCTACTTTTATCAATACAAATAGAAAAGGTATTGCCGTACCAGACAATTGATCTGCTGGGGCTGGGGCCGGTTTCACTAACTCGGAGAGTTGTGGAGATGAGAGTTCTTTTGACACTTACCTCTCCACTCGGAATTTTGTAACTCGGGATTAAGAATTACCAACTCTCTAACAGTACAAACTGTCTGCTTTTTTGTGTTTTGTGAAGGTAACTAGGATTTTCAAATTAAATCATGGGCTCACCGCATATCCTGGCTATCTTTACAAAATAAATTAAGGAAATCCTTGCAATACTTACAAAGAAATAGGAATTTCAGTGACTCAAGGTACCCGATAAAAATTTAAAATCACCCGAAAATTATCAGTTTAGTCGTCTTCCAGTACAAAAGATGTGCTATAAAAATTTTAAATATGCACGTTAAAGCTTGTATGTAGGATTAAATCGCATCTATATTTTGTCCCCTAATTAGATATGTAATTAGTTTTTAGGTCCCATAAATAGTTTTGGTGATAACTGCAAAAGAAGTTAATCAGTCCTTAAGATAAAAAAAATGGCCGTTTTTTGGTACAAAACTCAACTCAACTCAACTCATCATTATGAAGAACTGGTACGTCGTGGAAATTCACTTTCTAAGAGAAAAATATTCGCAACAGAGTACTAATGAATGTGAAACAAAGAACGAAGGAAATATATGCAAAATATAGGAACTGGGGTGTATATGACCCAAGTACACAAAATCCGTCTTTCGGCGGTAAAAAGCCAGTAATTATGAAGTTAAAATTATCAACAAAAAAACTACACCACTCGATTACCCGCTTCTCCCACCCAACATTTGTCACCTATATTTGTGTACTCTAGACCCTAAATCCGATGGAAAATACCCCAATGCTATACAACCCTCCCATACAGAGTCAGTCGTCCTTCAATGCGACACTTCTCACGTTTTCCCTAACTCCCCAAGTATGATAGAGAATCGCGAATGGAGAGTTAGAGAGTTTTAATCGGGGGAAATGCAAATTCTCATCTCCCAAACTCCCAAACTCTCCGAATTACAGAATCCGGCCTTAAAACTATTCAATAGCTGATGCATTGACAGGATATCACATCAGCAGGTAATGCTACATCGACTACAAATGATCTGATTTTTATGTCGAAATCGCCAGCACTTAATATGGAATTCAGCAAGGAAAAACAAGTTATTTCTTACTTTTTAATGCAATTTATTTACGAAAGTTTTTATTTTAAAAGTTTTTTAATATATTTTATTTTCTATTTTTTAGTAATTACATTTTCGCTAAAAATTATATAACGGTATACCTGCGCATCTATGTTCTCTTGCGAACGTGTGGAGTAATCTTCTCTTCTCTGTGGTAAGTAAATAGTTCAGCAGATTATCGCACTTTAATGTAAATACTTCCATGTCAAAAAAAGGAAAAAATCTGGAAAAATTTATTTCACAACAAAACCCATATAACGGTTAAACATAGAAAATTGAAATGTTCCCATTAAATATGTAAAATATTATGCTAAAGCGTTTAAAAGGAAAATAAGTCCCCGCAGCAAACTTCACCACCCTCTATATATAAATTCGAAAATCACGGATTTTAACGATATTCGGGTGAAAAAGTCTGTTATAAATTTTCTTACAGAAGAAAATCAAAATGCCATTTAATAGCACTCAGCAAGAGCTTTAATTTGATATCGCATACGGTCCAAATTGGGCAACTCCCAGGGGTGTAGTTACCACCCCCAGCCAAAAACCCTCCAAAAACGTATTTTTTTTTTACTCCATCGGAAAGCTTCTCATTCATTCATTCGAAATCAAAAAACCCAATGTATATCCATCCACGTTTACCACCTTAAAACTCTTTCGTCACGAACGTCGCTCTTACGGACAAAGTTATTTAGCCAGGGGTTTGTGAGTAGATAGAAGTTATTTCAAAATAGTGGACATAGCTCTGAATGGAAAGACAAGAAAGATTTGAAAAACAGTTTTTTTCAATATTTTTTTCACAACAAAAATATAGGTAGTGCACATTTATGTTCATATGAGTATTTAAAAGGCTTGAAAGGCCCCCCCCCCCCCCCCCCCCCCCGAAGAACACTAGACAAAAAATTGGACTATTTGTAAAAACATACAAATTTGATACGTTTAAGAACGTAGCCCTTATGGCTAGTGGCTTGGCCTATAAACAAAACAAAGTGTTGATATCTGTAAAATTCGTGTACGTGAGCGTGGCTTTCCCGGGGTGTTTGAAACAGGACAGAGAGCCTATTCGAGTAAAAGCATTCTAAAAGTTTTAAAGTTTGTTTTTATTGAAAAAAGCTGCCAAAGGGTCCTTCATGAGTCTTCGATGTAAAGACGACTTATTAGAATATTACCGGCCGGTTAAAACAAACATTAAAAGAAACAATTATAACTCGTAATTGTAGAAATGCTGTGAAACTACACAAGGTCATTGTGTATTGCTGTAGTGAGTTACTACATTTAAAGCAAGAGATTTATTTTGGAATCAAATGTTGTATTATTTCGTTAAAGGCAATAATTTTACTAGAATACTTAGCTCAAACGTTAAATAAATACAAAATGAATCAGCTGACTGGAAAAGTTTCAATCATTTAGAGAAATTGATTGAACAGACCTTGGTTTGCTTCGAGGGATGTTGATGAATGCACATTAGAATTGCGTAACATTCTAAGTATTGGCATGCATGAAAACATTTCGTATTTTTACAGCAGATCTCAACAACAGCAAAATCGCTTTTAGTTTAACGTTAAGTGCAACCAAGCTATAAAATGGTATAAAACCGAAACAAGTGTACAAGACTGCAAGGAATACGATTCCAGAGAGAAAAATTTCTTTTGACCAAAATGTTAGATAAAGAATCTTTGCAAGCCGCAAAGATGGCAAAGGTTTCTGGACCCTGGTCAAAACCATCAAAAGCAATTTCAGCAGTTCCTCTATACCTTCACTACTTAAGTGGTTAAGTGGTTGTTGATTCCATGGATTAAGCTAGCTGCTAGAATCGCTTAAAATTCTCGCCTTCAACCCACTTCATAGACACCTGTTTCGAATCTCCCATGTGGATGTGTATAAGTGCCAATTTATCTGCATCCCATCCGTACGAGAAATGTATTAAAAGTCCTTAAGGAGGTCAATGTCTGCAGAGCCACAGGTCCTGATGGTTTCTCGTCCCCTGTTAATTAAAACTGTGCCTCACCCTTGGCTAAACCTCTATGTAAACTATTCTACATCTCATTCGACAAGAAAATTTCCAACTAGCTCATGTTCAACCAACTCCCAAGAAAGGAGGGATAGCGATCCCTCACATTATCGACCAATTGCAATCACTGCGATTCTTTCAAATGTTTTTGAAATTTATCATTAACTCCAAATTAATGAAGTATGTAGAAAGCATCAGTTCTTTATCAACGATCGCCAATGTGGCTTCTGGACTGGACTTCCTGAGTTCCTGACTTTTCTTACGGAAAGTTGGAACCGTAGTCTTTACAATTTTGGTGAGTTCAAAATTGTTGCCCTATCTATTTCAAAGGCTTTTGATAAAGTCTGGCATCTAGCCTTTTTAGCCAAACTTAAAGCACTTGGCTTCTTCCCTCCGCTTCTATTATGGATTGAATGTTTTTTATATGGTTGCCCAATATGGGCTGTACCAGATGGCATTTCATCAGAACCTCGTCCTATAAATCCCGGTGTGCCCCAGGGCTCTGTTTATCTCTTCATTTCTCTTCTTTATTTTCATTAATGATCTGATTTCCCTTACTTTCAATTCCATCCATAGTGCTAACGACAGTAGCCTTGACTGCGCTTACTCCTTTGGCACTCTTGTGGACTCCATAGGGAGTACCACATTTTGCATGATTAGATTATTTAATAATGACCTTGATAATAGCCTCGCTTGGGGCAAAGCGAATCGTGTCAAATTCAATGCAAGTCCCAAAGCTGTTTATCTTTTTAATATAATATCTAAATTTTTCCACTTCCGATTATTTTGAAGGAGCACTGATTTAATATACACCGTCTTTACGCATTCTTAGCATTAATATTTCCACCAAGTTAAGCTGGATAGATCACATTTTATCTGTTTCCAAAGAAGCATCGATCTTTGATTTTTCAAAAGGTGTAAGAAATATTCAGCCCATTAAATCTAGCACTACTCTACAAGTCCTAGAATGGAATACAATCCCCATATCTGGGCCATGGCTACATGCATGATCAATGTTCTGATGAAATACCTTGTCTGATCCCTTGTAGATTAATTCCTGCCCGCAGTACTCGCGAAGCAGATCCGCATGCATCCGTTCACCCTTTAAAATACTTTCGGTCGTACAGTTAATTTCCGTGGTGCTTGTTTATTCCGAATGGTGGAAATGGAATCTTCTGGCTTTCTTCCGACATATGATTTACGAAAGTTTCATGGTGACGTACTCCATCACCTCCGCCACGCTCCTCATGTTCCCTAATTCCCTTCACCATGTCCTTTTTACCATGCTGTACTTGGTATCAAAGGGTATCTCCTGAGCTTAGCCTAATATTATAAACAAAAAGTCAAACTTACTCAATTTTTCCATGAAGATATATACATATGAGGTGTGTATTGCATCTGTTCTGTGACTGTTACTTTAAATACACGTAAAGTAGGTAGCACTATAATTCCTGTGTTGTGCAAAGCTACAATTTAACTAAAATATATGATTTGGAAGTTTTAAAGTTCCACCATTTACAAACCAAAACAAAATAAATAAATTAAATCCTCGTTTGATTTTTGCTTGTGGCAAAAATTGGATGTAACTTTCTTCGTTACGAGTGGTAGTCACTCACTTATCTTTTCGACCCGTACCAATGAACAATCTTGTGCATTTTATATTTGCGAGTCGTGAACAGTGTCTCCGAACATTTGATCTGATTCCAGCTTATACCGTTTTTAAACTACAGTCCAAAATTCAAAAAACGGACTAAATGAGAACCCTTTCTTTGATCTTTCACTACATAGGTACCTATTTGGAAAGTGACTGAGAACGTGTCAATGTGGGGAGCTCAAATTATGTGCACAGCGTTTTCATAAAATTTGCAAATATACATAGGTTGAAATTGGGCAACCCATTCTTGGTGTTGACATATAAAACTTTGGTTTTTCACTATATATTTTTACATTGCATGAGAATGCGTCGACGTAGAATGCTGAAATTGTTTACACAGCGTTTTCATAAAAATAGTAAATAAAATTGCAAAATGAACTAAATCGGGCTACTCGTTCTTGGTGTTGCTATACAAAACTTTTGGTTTTCACTTCATTTAACTTTTATTTCCATCCATTATAATGTTATTAGTCCTTGAACAATTATAACTTTTCCCTTGTCAATTTTAACTTCGATTATCTGAAATGCCATTGGAACTTCTGAAAGTAAACCACTGTCAGATTCGATGTGATGTAGTTCGTTCGATATGGCTGAGAAAATATTTTCCACAGTTTTAAAAAGTGTTAAACAGAAGTCAGATAAGATGTCATCTGTGTTGTTGCGATCAATTTGTATGACATGAACGATATCAAAATTCTGTAAAGATTCACGATTTACTAGAAATTATTGAAATACTAGAATTATTGCACCAATCCATTTAGTTTTACTTGGAAGTTTAAAAGCTAAAAATTGACTGCCTTGTTTTTTAACGTGTCATACATACACTCATTTTATTATTTGTTTGCACGTCTGTAAAACTTAAAACATTCACTTTTCAAAATGTTGCTAAATTGTAAGTTCAAGCTATGTGCAGCACAACCTATACAATCAATATGAGGATATTCAGATGAATTTATGTCAATAACGCTCGCATATTACTGGCGTTATCAGTGACATTTTTTGGGACCAATTTCTCTTGTGACTCCGCAACTTGATCATTTATGTATTTTTTTTTTCTATACCAGGCCTTATGAAATATGTCGGGGTAGTTATGATAAAGTGCACCCATGATCTTTTTATTTTCTCGTCACTTTTTATTCCAAAATATTCTGTGTCTAGTAAAGTATTACCCTTGTGAATAGAACTATATAGTGATTGCGAAAATGCTTCCTTGTTATAATGTCAGATGGCTCCACTTGCACTATTTTGAAGTGTTTTGCTCACGCTCAGTCGCTAAAAGTTCTGAAACTGAAGAATGGACAAGGGTTTCAAGGGATAAGCCACCAAAAGAGCATACATAAACTATTAACAAGCAAAGGAAAGTAGAACAGCCAAGCCAGTAACATCTCGCTAGAATGTAAAATCAACGGCCTTGCCTTGATGCCGTACCAGTGTAAAATTAACGATCTGGAGTGCGTTCCAAAACACAACTGCAGCTATAGTTCTAGCTATGCCAGAGTTATGTCAAGTTGTCTGAAGTTACCCGGGGGTTACATCTGCAAGTACAGCTTGCATGCAAGCCTCCCTTCCAACGCGATTTTAAACTTGACAGCAGAAGGCTGTTGTCAGAGCTGTTTGAAAAGCTGTTAAGCTGTTATGAGAGCTATTTGGAAAGCTGTTAAGCTGTTACCAGAGCTGTTCGGAAAGCTGTTAAGCTGTTAACAGAGCTGTTTGGAAGGCTGTTAAGCTGTTATCAGAGCTGTTTGGAAAGCTGTTAAGCTGTTATCAGAGCTGTTTGAAAAGCTGTTAAGCTGTTACCAGAGCTGTTCGGAAAGCTGTTAAGCTGTTATCAGAGCTGTTTGGAAAGCTGTTAAGCTGTTATCAGAGCTGTTTGGAAAGCTGTTAAGCTGTTATCAGAGCTGTTAAGCTGTTATCAGAGCTGTTTGGAAAGCTGTTAAGCTGTTATCAGAGCTGTTTGAAAAGCTGTTAAGCTGTTACCAGAGCTGTTCGGAAAGCTGTTAAGCTGTTATCAGAGCTGTTTGGAAAGCTGTTTACCTGTTATCAGAGCTGTTTGAAAAGCCGTTATTCAGTTAATATCGAAGATGAATGAAAATCTATTAAAAGAAATCATCAAGACAAGGAATGCAGTGCGAAGGAAATTTAAAGCTCTAAGGATGGGAAGGATTGAAGCAGAAGCTCAACTTGAAGAAACCTTTAAACCAATCACTAAACCCTTAAAAGAGTTTGTTAGAAGAGTCAAATACGAGCCACCGGATATAGCCAAGTTTGAGACAAAAGACACAAAAGAAGAAGAAGAAGAAGAAGAATAAGAAAAAGAAGAAGAAGAAAAAGAAGAAGAAGAAGCAATAGAAGAAGAAGAAGCAAAAGAAGAAGCCAATGACATTGTGGAACCTTTTACCCCTCCAAAACGAAAATATGTGAAAATGGAGGCTAGTAGCACACCTATAAATTATGGAGATTATTCCTTAACATCTGACGAAGAATTCGCAACACCTAAACATTCAAGAACATTGACAGGAAGGTCTCCTGTCACCTCCCCCGATATGTCTGTATGTAGTTTCAAACTATTTAAAGCTATTCACTGATAATAGCCCTAAAATTGATCCAACCTATGGAGTTTACTATGATGACAACGCGTGGAGAATCGGTAATTCAACGTTTGATTTTGATGATGTAGGAAATATTGTTATCAAGGGGAAGAGCTATAAAACAACTTTGGGGTTATGTGAGCTGCTATTTATGAAAGATCCTGTAAAAAGTCTATATACTAAAGAGGATTTAACTAATTATGGATCTATTTTGCGAGATACCAATGCATATAAACGTGACTATGCTGAAGATGGGCAAATAAAGGGTACTAGAGCGGCTAAGTATAAAGCTATAATCAGTAAACTTATACAGCATAAAGGCATGGGACTAATGCGTCTGCCTAAAGAAAACATTGATCACATTTACTGGGATGATCCAAATGAATTAGTGGATAGACTGCGTCTTCTAATGGCATCAAAGCAGGCTGGAAACACCAGTCACAACAATGAAATTGTATTTATCCTGGAGGAGTTGCGAGAAGCAGATATTATAGTTTAAATACTACTTCATTACCATACTTCATCACAATCTACAGATGAGCGTTGACAAGTTTGGACGTTTCTCTAAGCGAGGATATCTTGGGAAAGCAGGTGAACGTGGACCAACAGGAACTCAGGGACCAGCCGGTAAACATGGAATTCAAGGACCAGATGGTAAACGAGGAGCTCAGGGTCCAGCTGGTGAACAAGGAGAGCGGGGTATTGCATTTAATTTAACGATAAACGAAGACTACGATCTAAACTCAAAGTGTATAAAACGACTTGGTGAACCCCTTGAAAATGATGATACTACTGCCAAAGACTATGTTGACAAGAAAATTAAAATAAGTGTGGAAGAAATAAAAAAAAACTATTAATATACAGGTGACAAATTTAACGCTATATATCAATGATGAACTCGCGAAGATTGAAAACTATCTGTTTACTTCAGTAATAAGTAAGAAAGACTTGACACCAAAAGATGGTGTATATGAGTAAAAACTCTTGACAAATCTGTTTCATTTATAATTACGATGAGTAAGAGGCAAGTGGTAAATGAGCTGCATAAACCAGCGAGAAAAAATTTTAAACGGCGTCGTGTGATCATCAAAGGACTAGATGACTTGTGGCAGGCAGACTTGGTTTAAATGGATACCTACAAGTATGTGAACAAGGGTTACCGCTATCTGCTGACAGTAATTGATACCTTCTCCAAATATGCATGGGCAATTCCAATTAAAAGAAAAACTGGTGTAGAAGTAAGAGATGCCATGCAGTCTATATTAAGCAAGGGACGAATACATAAAACCTGCAGACTGATGATGGAAAGGAATTCTACAACAGCCTCTTTAAAAATCTAATGATAAAGCATGCAATTAATCATTACTCTACGTACAGTTTCCTCAAAGCATCAATAGTGGAACGATTTAACCGAACTCTAAAGGATATGATGTGGAAGGAATTCAGCTTTAATGGAACTTATCAGTGGATTGGTATGGTAAAGAAACTGCTCACTGAATACAACTCAAGAATACATCGAACTACGAAAATGAGACCACGTGATATCAACACCTCCAATGAGAAACAACTGCTTTCAACTGTATACAGTCATATAAAGATTGTTGTTCCTGCAAAGTATAAAGTTGGGGATTTTGTACGCATCAGCAAATACAAGCATATATTTGAGAAAGGCTATACACCAAACTGGACAGCTGAGATTTTTAAAATAATTAAAGTTCAAAACACAAACCCCATCACATATCAGCTGGAAGATTATCAAGGAAATCCAATCACAGGAGGCTTTTATGAATTGGAGCTGCTGATAGTTAAACACCCAGACCTATATCTCGTAGAGAAAATCTTAAAGAACAGTGGAGATAAAGCTTACGTTAAATGGCTCGGATTTTCTTCAAAACACAATTCTTGGATTAATAACAAAGATGTTTTATAATTTCTTGAAAAAACACCTATAATACAATTTAAAATAAATAGGTATATATTTATAATACGTTATACATGTAGCTATAATGCAAATTACTTTAATAAATGAAACTAAAACTATAATACATAATTTATTTACACTAGATTTAGATTCTTTCTGGGGTTGCCACTTGTCGATCTGATGAAATGGAGTAATGCCCCAAGGTTAAGTATCCGCCGTTCCGCTCATAATATGTCGCTTATTTTCATAAGGACTCATATCCAAATAAATGCACAGCTACACACATCCACCCGCGCCTTAGGTAACGTTTCCTCAGCCACCAAGTAGCCCAGCCCAACATACCACAGGCACTCATACTAAAGTAAACAACTGAAACCAAACTCAAGCTGACAAGTATACTGCCCCCGATATAAATTCGCTTAGGGTATTTCCTATCCCCAAAGTGATCTCGTATCCCCAAGCCCGAGATGATGTAGTACCGACTAATGCCACAAGAGGACCTTGCTCAAGAAATAGTGTTTGCACTCGAAAGAGCAACTGTGAATTTTCTCTGCACGCACCCCCAAGACCCAATAATAATAATAATAATTTGCTAAGGTTGTGAAATTCGAATGATGCTGATATCTACAACTTCCCTGCTAAGAAAACGTGCAGCATTTGAAAACAGCAAAACCATGATGACGTCATGCTGATATCTAGAACTCTCCCGCTAATAAAAGAAAACAGCAAAACCAAGGCATGCTGGTAGTGCCGGCTAAGGCCGCTAGGGTACCTTACTCAAGAAATGGCGTTTGCGCCCAAACAGATGTCGCTAATATCTCGAAAACCAAAGCCCGTAGAGGATTTCTGATGACAATTTCGTTCCCCCTCCCACCCCACACCGCCAAGAATCCATTTCCATGAGCAAAAATAACTTGAAATATTAATACGCTAATATCTCGAAAACCAGAGCCCGTAGAGGATTTCTGATGAAAATTTCATTACCCCCCTCCCTATCTTTATTACCCCCTCCCTATCTTTATTACCCCCCCCCCCCCCTACCCCTCTAGAATCCATTGGCATGAACAAAAATTTCCTACTATTAACTTTAATTATTAGTTCAAAACCAAAAGCCTACATTTAGGCGCTCAAGAAAAATCAATTATTACTAATATTAATTCAAAACCAGGCGCAACACTTGAAAACAACAAAAGCCTACATTTAGGCGCACCACACATCCAAAAAGTGAAGCAAAAAACTTCCCAAAACCGTAGCATGCTGCCATGTGTGGGCAAAAGTGAAGCAAAAAACTTGCCAAAACCGTAGCATGCTGCCACGTGTGGGCCAAAAGTGAAGCAAAAAATTTCACATATCCAAGAGAATCGTACCACGCATCCAAGAAAGCCGTAGTACCGGAGCATGCTGGTAGTATTGGCTAATGTCTCACTGACATCTTCTAGAATCTGTTCATGGTGATGTCATGTTGTGAAATTCGAATGATGCTGAACAAAGCCTACATTTAGACGCAGCACCCTCATGAGCAAAAAAACTTGAATTATTACTAATATTAACTATAAAAGAAAAGGTAAAATCGCTAATATCTGGAAAACCAGAGCCCGTAGAGGATTTCTGATGAAAATTTCGTCCCCCTAATACCAATACCCCAACCATCTAGAATCCATTGGCATGAACAAAAATTTCCTAGCGTTAACTTTAATTATTACTAATATTAGTTCAAAACCAAAAGCCTACATTTAGGCACACCACATATCTATCCAAGAAAACCGTAGTACCGGAGCATGCTGGTAGTCCGGCTAATGCCGCTAGGGCGCAGTCAAGATCAAATGATACATCCCGGTAGTACCGATTAATCCCGCTAGGGCGCAGTCGAGACTCAATGAAACCAAAAGCCTACATTTAGGCGCAACACATAACTATTTAAGAAAACCGTAGAACGGGAGCATGCTGGTAGTACCGGCTAATGCCGCTAGGGTGCAGTCAAGATCAAATGATACATCTCGGTAGTACCGATTAATCCCGCTAGTCGAGACTCAATGGTGCACCAAAGACACAATGGTGCATCCAAGGCGCAATGCTGTATCCAAGACATAAACCAATACAACCAAGGCATAAACCTACATTTAGCGCGGACTCAAACCACCCAGCGACGGTGGTGCCATCTGTGGCGAAATCCTGGAGGCTTAAAAAAGTGGTCCAGAACCGGCATAGCTTATCTACTCAGAATGATAAAACCCAAGGAAAAATTAAGAGGAAGGTGTTGGTAAATGATGTAATGCAAATGATCCCAGAAAGTCTCATTTTCCCAGAATAAATTTATCAAATTCTCTCAAGCATTTCTTTTCCGCCATTTTGAAAACTGTATAAATGTCAAATTACTATCTCCCAGCTGCCATGGTTTTTCATCCTGCAAGTTCGCTGAAAGCTGTGCAAGAAGTATGGCAGCCGGGTAACTATATAAATCTGTTTGAGGTTTTGGAACGATCTGAGTAAGCCTAAAGTATTAAAACTGTCATTTATACTGATTGTATAATTTTATTGATACTTAAATGTAATATTTTATAAAATTTATAGCTGTGTGTTAATCCGAAATGAGTCAGAGAAAATTAAAGTTAAATTAAATTATTAATTTCACGAAAGGTTTGTAAAAGCGCGCAAATAAAATACTTCATCTTGACAGATCATGGTTTATCCCTTAGAATTCTTTTCAACGAGTTCTACACCGGTGCAGTGCAGCTTTACGTGTTTTTGCTGTTGCATTACAAAAACAAAAACAAGTAAAGCTGCACCCCACCGGTATAGAACTCGTTGAAAAGAATTCGACATTAGTCAACTTCAAATGATTCGGAACGCACAAAAGTCAGCTCAGCTGACATAATTCAGTTTACTACTGGGTTTTAAAACGAATGAGGTCACCTATATTCAACTGCGGGTATGTTTTGGAATGCACTCCTGATGTAGACATGTAGAATTGTTATGCATTATTGGAGGCTGACAACGGGTGCTATGAGCATAGACGCGTCTACGAGCAATTATCATTCATTTCTTCTTAGAAATTTAAAGAAAATGCTTCGGGAGAATTTTTATTTAGTCTGGAGTGTGCCGCTGTCGGCCTCCAAAAATGCATATAAATTTTAAAGAAAAATTTCAGTAAATTTCTAAGAAAAAAATTAGGGCTTCCCTACATCACGTCGAGAGTCGAGACATCGTCGATTATATTTGAGTGAGGAATTGCAATCGGCCTCGACCAATGCTTAAACATTTTTTAAGGAAGAAATTTCCAATAAATTTGTAAGAAAAAATTGCGGCATTCCCTTCATCGGGTCCAAGCAATGTTGACTTTATATTGGACCGAGGCGTACCTGGCTTACTGTTTGGTAACGTCTCTACAATACAACAAGGTACTAATACTAACCTTGTATATTGAACTATCTAGGTGAAACGAAGTTTGACTTAGTTACTTGTTGTATTGTATTGTAGAGGCGCTAGCGCCACTACTGCAGACGTAACCAAAGAGTAAAGTGCCGAACACAATTCCGACGTTTCGATCCGATTTGATCCAACCCATTTCGATCTAACGAATGCATGAGCACAATTGTTCTGTTCGGTTTCAAACACTTGACTTTAAAATTTTGCCAGATTTTGTCTTTCCGCTTTACATTCATCCATGAAAACATTCTTCTTTGTCATATAATTCATGTCTTTTTTATTTATTCAACAAAAGCCTTTTCATGCATCTTTGAGTATAAACAAATCTTTACAGATGATTTTTCTAGGTTATATAATCCGTAAAAGTTGAAATTTGCTCAACTTCTCCGCTTCGATTCGATTCATTTCGGTGTAATGTGTCCAATTGCACGTATGTCTCATATAAGCAAATTTGACATTTGTACGAATCGGATCGAAACGGTGAAATTGTGTTTCTCCCTTAAGCCAGCAATGCCTCAACCTGATGTAGGGAAGTCCGACATTTTTTCTTAGAAATCTATTGGAAATTTTTTCCCTAGAATTGTTATGCATTTCTGGAGGCCGACAACGGAACACGGTAGGTTTGTTCGATGAAAACACCTTGTAAATTTTCTCCTACAATTTTCCCCAAATTTACCCGGGGTTCTGTGCACTCATCGAACAAGTTTTTAAAACACCGGGTAAATCTAATGTAATGACATTTCTCTGACAGTTCTCCTGAGCATAATTTAACTTCTAATTTCCTGTGATTTGTGAAAATTTATTTATAAAATAGGTGAAATAATTAAAAATTTAAGAATAAATACATATTAAAAAGTACAAAAAATAAGTCTCAGTTTGTTCTTAATTACATATTCTTTTATTAGCTTTTTTACATCGATATTATCGCCTTTTCTGTAACTTTACTTTGGAAAAATGACAATTGGTTCATCTGTGACCAGATATAGCTCCATCATTTCTGCAAGAAACAGTTGTGCTGCACTATTTTCACTTTTATCATCAGATGTTTTGCCACTAGGTATAAAATTAATAGTTTGGATGATCAAAATCTACAGAAATGATTTTCTCTATCCCGTTGGCTACTTCTCGAGCCACTATTAAACCCTTTCCTGACATCTCATTTAAGAATTTAGAGAATTTCTTATATGTTGTCTGCTTCAAATCTATTTGCTTGGTAGCTGCAGGGATAACGTGAAGTCTATAAAAAAAAACTTGTTAATAATGGCAAAGAAACATTTTTACGATCAAATTTTTTACTAGAAAGGCAGATCTTAAGATTTCATCCATGTTCTTCGACCTTAATCGCCTCCTCAAATATTTCCTTATAATTTTCACTCGAATTTCCTATGTGCATATTATCGATGGGTATTGTGTCATCTAATTTCTTATCCAACTTCCTTATATAATCTGAATTTGGTATGACCTCCACGATTTTTTCACTTTTAAATACATCACTCAACCGCAATCACCGAACAAATTCCATGTGACAGTTCACAAATGACAAATGTCAAACGTTTATCCCAATAAATTTTTAGTGCAAGTTCGGGGCACGAAATCAGAAACACCGGGCTTTCATCGATCAAGTTTCTGTAACCCCGTGTAAGCCTAGGGTTTTCAAAAAACAAGATAGTGCAGCCCGGTGTAGCCCGGGGCTTACCCGGTGTATTCATCGAAGAAACCTATTGTATCTGAATATAACTCCAGTTGGCCAGACTAAATAACAATTCTGCCGAAACATTTTCTGTAAATTTCTAAGAAAGAATTTCGGCCTTCCCTACATCAGGTCGAGCCATCGTTGATTTTATATCGGAGCGAGGCATTGCTGCCTTGCTACGACAAAAGGCTGAACCACAATAGACGTAAATAACTGTACGAAATTGAACGAGACTGAGGTTAACTTACGAAAAATTGATACTTTTAGCCTAAATATATATCACATTCCGTAAGAGTTATTATCTTGATATTTAATGTTTTCAATATTGAAAAGTGGTAAAAGTGAAAAAAACTAACAAATGGAAGTTGATGTAATTGAAGATTTGTGCCTTCTATTAATTCGCAGTGCTCGAATGACATTTTATGTGTTAAATTTTAAAAGGTGGTAAAAGTATAAAAAATTAACAAATGGAAGTTGATTTAATTGAAGATTTGTGCTTTCTATCAATTCACAGTACCATTTTTATTCCATTTTAAGTTTTACATTGCACTTTTAATCATTTAGTAATAAATTAACTGTTTGACGCATCGCGTTCTTACGGAATGAGCGATTCTTACCGCACCTTTACTGACTGCAATTTGACTTTTAAATTTAACGAAAGCTCCCCTCACACGAGTTAAAGTTAATTTGTGTACGCCTGTTAAATTAAAGGGCGCGTTCGCTTTACGTAAGTAAATGTACTTACGTTTACTTCTATTGTGGTTCAGCCTAAAGCTGTTCAAAATGGTTCGTAGACCCATACATTCATTTCTTCTTAAGCCGGTCCCACACAATGTGTGCATTCGTCAAATATTTATCATTGCGTCTCATTTGACGAAGTGTGTGTAAACCACGGCAGCCATGGAAGTTTTGTATTTGAAAATACCTACAGTCGGCCGCCAGACTGAATAAAAATTATGGAGGAAAGCGGAAAATTTGCTTCCACTTTGACATGATCGTGCGATTTTGTATGAAAATGTTTTCTCGCGTGAGCTCTCGCACTGGCCAGCTTTCAGTTCGGCTCCGCTTTCTCTCGAGCACCCTGACAGCAGCCTAAGGTCGCTTTCATATTGGTGAGCGGTGAGCGATAAGCTGTGACTGTGAGAAGTAAAATACCGCTTAGCAAGGCCATTGCTAAGAAAGTTTTCGACAAGCGGTGTTTTCACAGCTCAGCTCAACTAAGCGGTGAGCGTAGCCCATTAGTTGTGGTGTAATTTAGTGTTATAAAAAATCTTTCCTCTGGACTTATTGACGTTTTGAAGTTTTGTCTCTTTTTTTCTGCAGTCCATTTCTAAGTTTTATTAAAATGTAATCGAAAGTTTTAATTGACATTCGCAGAAATTCATAAAATTGCTCAGAATTTCTGAGAAGGTCTTCAAAGAATATGTTAAATTCACGACTCCAACCGGTTTTTATTTATTTTACAAATTGCTGGTCTTATCCGTTTTCTTGCTAAAATCAATCTCTTTAATCATAAATTATCGAGTAATACCATTTTTCTTATAAGCCTTGACATCATTATACACTAAATAGTACGATGCAACTAAAATCAAAGAGGATCAATGTGAAAACTTTGCCGCTTGTCGTGCACCGCTCAACGCTCACAGCTCGCCTCTCACCGCTCGCCAATCTGCGACCGGCCTTAGAAATTTACAGAAAAGTTTCCGACATAATTTTTATTCAGTCTGGTGGCCGACTGGAGTTATTTTCAAATACAATCCATGTCTGCCGTTGTCGACCTCCAAAATGCATAAAAATTCTAAGGAACAAATTTCCATTAAATTAAAAAAAAAATTAATCCTTCCGTACAGGAGGGCCAGGCATCGTTGATTTTAAATTCTATCGAGGCGTTGTCTACTTGCCAGCCATTGTATGTTTTTGGTTTGGATATGCTGTTACGGCTTACCCTTGAACCCCTTGTCCATACTTCAGTTGCACAGCTTTGCTTTTAGCGAAGCGTGAGCAAACTGTTCAAAATGGCACAAGTAGAGCCATCTGACATTATAACAAGGAAGAATTTTCGCAATCACTAGATAGTTTATACACATACGTCAACAAAACTATGAATTGAAAGTGAGAGCTAGCAGATCATTAATAAAAATGAGGAAGAGAATAGGAGAGTGCACAGAACCTTGCGGTACACCGGCATGAATTATGAAACGGTCCGAAGTAACTTCGTCCAATATAACTTCAATCGAACGGTGGAAGGGAAAACTTTCAATCCATTTTAAGATCTAATGCTCCTGAAGTTTAGCTAAAAGAGCAGGATGCCAGACTGCATCGAAGGCCTTCGAAATATCTAATGCGATGATTTCAGATTCAGATTTCAGATTATTGGAGACATTAATTCCAACGGTCGGTAAGGAATGTTAGTAAAACTCCAGTATCGGTAACCAGATATTTCATCAATGCTGATGAAAACCTTCGAAAGAATCGAAGTAAGGGCAATTGATCTATAATTTGGGGCATCGCTTGCCTCTCCTTTTTTGGGTCTGCAGTAGTACCGCCAATACAACATGTAAGTAAGTCAATCTTCGTTTCGCAATCACTAGATAGTACTATACACAAGACTATTACTCATAACCAGAGGCGAAGCAAAAATGGAGCGGGCAGTTTTATCACATATTTTGATGAATTAAAAATGTTTGTCCATGCGAGTAGCTGTTAATTCACAAATCTGAGCATCGGAATTTGCATATTCTTGAGCTCGTAGTAATGAAGTTACAACTTGTAGCTTTGTAACACTAGTAATAAAGGTTTGGATTGGTAGTGGTAGAACTAAAAAATCTAGTCCAATTCTCAATTTCCTACTTTAAGTATCAGTGTGGCAACTTCTGGTGAGCATAAACAGATTTCATTTGCGAATTTGATTTTGAAGTAATTTATCTCATCTCTGCTGCAAGTTTTAGAAAAATGAAGAGGCGTCAGGAAAGTGACGCTTAAAAGCAAAAAAAGCGAAAACCAAAAAAGCCAGTACCAGTAATAGTCAAAATGATAGTCCAGCTCCTAACTCTTCGGAGCCCGCTAAACTTATTCTTGTTCACGACGAACCTGTATCTGTGACCAGTGGTAATATTGGCTTCAACGATAAATATTCCATTCGATCAACCACGCTGTCATTCATGCGGCGAAAGTGAAGTCAACTCATCACTTAGTTGGGACACTTGATCAACTTTTCGCTTCTTTTTCTCCTTTAACTCACCGTTGGGATGTTTTGTTGAACACAACTGGTTCCAGTTTGAAGCGCCTGGTTGAAACGAGATGGAGCGCCAGAACAGATGCAGTATAACTTGTCAAAACAAATGTCTTGAAAATTTTTGGAGGTTTTAGAGCAGCTTTCAGGAAGAAACGAGAACGCAAATACCAGGACTGATGACGCTTCCCTTTTGGTGGTAATTCTATCTATCAAAAACGTTTTTGCAAACGCAAGGCCTCAACTTGTAGAATTGTGTTTAGAGGCTCAAAGTGCTGCAAAATTATCCGACGGAAAGTCGAGAAGTCATATATCGAAGAAAATGCCTGGCGAAAATTGCGAAGATGCTGGGCTAGCTTTAAAAGATAAGTTACGTCGAGACATACTCTCTTCATCTTATGGCATCAACCAGGAATTAAAAATAAGATTCCAACAGCTGCATGAACTCGCGAGCTGTTTCGAGTTCCTGACTCCAAGTAACCTTTTGGACATCAGAATCAGCATTGAATCAAGCAGCTGGATGCTGATGAAATCAACAAGGATGAGTTTCTGCTGGAACGCACAAGGCTGATTGAATGTATTGAAGCTTCTCCGAAATCTGAACAACTCGAATCACTGAATCACTTATCCGGACATCGTGGTTCTCAGCATTGAGACAGGCGAGAGAAGTATCTCCAAGTTGAAGTTGATACTTATAAATAATTATCTACGGTCAACGATGGGTGATTTGTCAGGTGCTATTAATACAATAAAAAATAATCAATTTCGGACAAGTTGTACTTTAATTAACTGAGGCCTCTTAACAACTAACAAAAACCGCGTGAGTGCTGAGCACTTAACTAATTCTACTCATTGCCCTAACTGTATTTTATAACAATCAGAAATAAAAATATTGCATTACACAAGATAATGTGCAGACAGACAACGACAGCAGCTAGTACAGATGCGCAGTATGGTACTCGAATATTTCTAGTTCTACATACAGTACTACAGACAATCTGGCAATTTTGTATATTGAACGTGATCTGACTGTCTCAATCGACCTCGCGACTTTGATCAACGGCTTTGTTAGTCAGAAAGCTCGTAAAATAGTTTTGTGAACATTCTTAACTTTATTCTTTCAGCATAGCCCAAGGTATATAGAATACAAGTACTCCCATTACGAACCACGTTCCGCCATTAGTGACGAAATATTGTGAAAATGTATAGGAAAGTACGGTACAGAGAACTCGCTCCTCTCTCTGTCTTTCCTATAAAAATGTATATACATTTGTCACAGAATTACGTCACAGGCTATCAGCTGCAATGTGCCTAAATTTTAATGGGAATACTTGTATTCTATATACTTTGAGCATAGCCTATATGTCATATTAGTTAATTAACATTTTTCATGCCAGTTCCTGTGTTGAAAGTTTTAATTTGAATAAAGCTGTCAGCATATAACGGTGAATAATGCAGCTCAATTGAATTGGATGTATATACCCTGGATAAGACTCCAGATTTATTTGCCGTCGACTTTGCATCCTTAAAACCATTTTTAATGTCGTATGGTAAAACCCTCGAAAATACTTCCCAAGCCATGAAACAGAAATTTATATGATACTTATGGAAAAGTGCCAAACATTGACTTTATATATGCTATAGAGCCTAAACTACTATCCATACAGGAAAATAGTCTTCTACTTATTTACGGCTTGGTTCCTTACCTTCCCAAAGGCTACACTTCCTATATACCTTACTCAACCAAATAACAAAATTGTTTTGACAAAGCAATCTTACCATATTACGCTCAGTAGTTCTCAGCTGAGTAATAATTGCATGTGTATATGTGCTGCCGGAGTCCGAATTCTATAGGCAGCTACATTCCATATCAGCTTCCCACGGCATGCCATGAAGGCACAGTGACATTACAATGATTACTCACCTGAGAGTTTTTGTTTAAGGAATCGTAGTCATTTGGTTCAGATAAATTTTTTTAAATAATTTTGTTAGGAAAGGTATAAACATTTTATTTCGGTTCGGAAGATAAGAAAGCAAACTTAAGATTATCACAACACCATTTTTCTGTATAAAAAGTAGTTTAGGGCGGAAGAGCTATTCAAATTAACTTTTGTCAGTTTTACATAAGAACACTTCAAAAATTTTAGAATGTCAGGACTACGATAGGGCTCTGATGTGGTAGTGAGGGAGTCTGTTTCATGGCTTGTGAAGTATTCTCGACGGTTTTGTGTCAGAACTCAGATGGGGCTCTGATGTGGTAGTAAAGGAGTCTGTTTCATGACTTGTGAAGTATTGCCGAGGGTTTTGCGTATGGGCATTGTGTACATAAAAGTAAATGTTCGGCCATATGTGCAGCGTTGGCAAACGAAAATTTTTTTGAACAAAATTGCCATTTAGAACACTTGGAAACGCCTTGGAACTATGAGAACTTCTAGCTTGTTTCCGGCTCATAGAAGGTCCAAACAAAATTTATTTTATAGCATTTATATAATATGTATGTATTTTCACATTACATAAATGAAGAAAATCTAACAAAACAATAAATTTGCGATAGCAGAATGACGAGTACTTTTTTGTTTCAAAATTTTGTATACTTTGAACTTATTTCATAGATAAGTAGATACTTACGTACGTATGTACATTCCCGATGTAAACTACAAAATTCCGGACAATTTTCAGAAGCCATTCATGCTTAATCTACAATCATGGTAAAGCGACGTCGTCGTCAAAACGATATTGTTTGCTGAAGAATGCATATAAATACACGAAATATGTAAGTAGTGGTAAACTGCCAAATTAAACAGCTGTTGATCTGTCAACAATCATAAATGTAATTGCTTTCTCAATTTCTTTGCATCAAAAGACGTATTTGGTCTCAATAATTAATACTGTAGTATAGTAAACTAAGTAATTGTTTGAGACATGTCAAATAATATAAAATATTGCTTTCAAGGCCGAAACTACAAGTTCCAGTTTACAGCTGTTTTATTCTAAATACCCCTACATGGTTCTAAATGATACTGAATACACCTGAGGTATTACTACATGGTTTTTGCTGATTAACTACTATACGTAAGCTCGTGCTCATGTTGTCAAATAAATGAAGGAGAAGAGACATTTTTGCAAGCAAATGTAAGAGTGAGAAGCAAATACAAAAATCCATGTCGTTTTGACCGCATGGTTTTACCATGCATTGCAGGCATTGTAGGCATCAGAAGCGAAATCCGACGGATTTGTTATTTTATCGGTATTCTCCTCTTTTTCCTCGATGAAAAATTCTTGGATTCATGTAGCTCGGTGTCAAAGTTTTCGGTCTAAGTTGTATCAATGTTAACATATGTATCAATTGTGATATATTCAGTACCTGCCCTAACTGTTAATTGGAATAGTTGTACAGTATTTTCGCTATCTCCTGTTTCAAAAGTGTTCACCTATAACGCATATTACTTGAACCAGTTCGAAAAATAGTTAGCTACTAGATACTGAGACATACAGTACGTTTACATAAATATTTGAAGTATACTTCAAGTAGAGATCAGGTAATAAAAATATCATGTAAACGCGCATTGACTTCAAGTATATGTACTCGAGCCAAGTAAATCACAAAATTTTGTTCGATTTACTTGAAAAAATTCATGTAAACGCAACTTCAGTACTTGAACGTTTTTCATTTGTGCGAATTATGAAAATGACAAAGAGGAACAAGAAGAAAATTGTTGTTGATAATGCAGGTAGTAAATTTTAGAACTCTTCTCAAGATATTTATCTAAAAATTCGCACCTATTTATTGAACCTAATACAAAGTTGTCAAAGGTAAAATGTCATTTCAAGAAAATTTCAAGTCAAGTACTGATATATTCGGTAAATCGAAGTGAATCTAGTGAAGGTAGTTATTGCTTTTGAGAAATTGTGAAAGCTCCAACAGCTCTCCTCAGAAGAAATTAAATGACAAAAAAATCTTGTTGGCCTATCCCTGTAGGATTGGATCGAAAACCAATAAATTTTTGGATCAAGCTGGCACAAACTACGGATATTCCGAGAGCTGTATGGGCCTAAGATATCTACAGCCTAGATGCGATATGTGTCGAAAAATAGGTTTTAATCCTTAATATTGATATATATCGCAGCTAGAGCCATCACTTTTCAAACCTTAATATACTGGTGCCACAACGGATTGTGAATGCTAAAATGGAAAAAATTAATAACAGGCAATGACCAGACGAATAATTTAGTTAAGGCTATAATTAAGAGAAAAAACAAAAATTAAACACGAGATAAAGTGAAATTGTGAAATGGGGGGCTGTGTTAAGGGGTTGAAAGTGGTTTTTTGCGATTTTCGGCGAAATCTGACTTCCTAGCGGAAAATATTTTTAGCGAAAGTTATAGAGAATAAAAATATCTAAAACTTTCATATAAAGCATTTTTCAACATAAGCTCAAATTTTTCGAGAAAATGGCGGAAAACCGATTTTTCAGTATTTTATTTTTCTCTCTCGTAAAAATAATTCAAATTACATGAAATTTTGTGAAAGTTTCCCTTTTTTTGGATTGAATAAGCACAATTTTATTTTGACTCTGGGAAACATTTAGTTTCCGATATATTTACAGTTTTCGAAAAAAAAACGAAAATTTTCCACGAAAAACTTTATTGGTGTTTTTTTCGAATTAAATATTCTATCTAGGCTCATTTTAACCGTTGAAATGTCTTCTTTAAAATGGTCTATGTATATTGATGGTTTATTTTTGAAGAAACCGCTTAAAATTGAGAAAAACCAAAAACATGACTTTTCGGATCTCGAATTTTTCAAATTTTTTTCTGGTTTTAATTTATGACAAATTTTTAAATCGGGTTCCTCCAGAAGCAATATCTTTCTTACTTGTTCGGAATCTAAGGTAATGTTTTTAAAACAAATCCTGTACAGACGAAATGATTTCGAATTAATTTCTTTAAGTGCGGGGTATCAGCAAAAAAATCTTGTCCAATCAATCTCTGAATATTGGATGAATGGTTGGTTCTCACTAATATCTAGTTACATCAATAAGACCATATTAGTTGATCCCATGTCGGAAACTATCGCAATCATACCGAAAGATATTTCCCGAAGTGATTCAATTATAGTTTTCAAAACACCGAATGACATAGATGTGTCGAAATGCTTCTAGTTTTTGAATAATCCTCGTACCATTACCACTTGCGCATATTTGCTCGGTTGTAAAGCCTGGTCAATTGACTTGTCATAATCATAGCAGGATTTCAATTTCATCTCATCAAACGAAAGCATAGATATCTTGTCTATTTCATTGTAATTAGCTTCTGTTAATAGCTTTATGAAGTTAAATAATATTCCTGGTCGTAGAACTAATTTTGTTGCCCATCTCCACTTTCCCAAGGTAGACCTGCCAGGCAGAAGATAGTTTTTCTTCCTTAACAACCGATACCTAAGAGGACCAGCTAAATAAAGTGATATAGCAGAGGAGATATTTTCATCTGTCCTTCTCAACATTCTGGAGGGTTCTTCTAATCTCACTGAAAATTTTCCGAACTTGATACTGCACTGACTCTAAACGGTGTGTTTTCTTGAGTAATTTTGTGCTTCTCGCCTTTAATGTAAGTAGTTCACCCTCTAAACTAATTATTTTAAGCTCTCGCCGACTTTCAATTTCTTCCCTGAAATAATTCAACAAGTGGTAAATTAATAAAGTAAAGTAGGAAATTACTCTATTTAGACTGCAATATCGGCAAAGCTACTTATGGCCTCATTTTTCTCCATTTCTTCTTTTTTCTCCCCGTCTTCAATTAATACCCTTGAATTTATTCCTCATTTTGAATAAATTCTTCCTATGTCTGTTTCACATTTAATTCACCTTCCCGTGATGCATCTGGAGATTCTGCTCATGTGCAGTAGAAGAGTGACAAAATGGTAGAGAATCTGGTTGAATTCCGTCGTCTACGTAATCAGGCTGACTATTTAATTAGAGCCAAGGCAAGGGAGGACACCTCGAAGGGCATTAGGGAGGGCAACGTCATCAATTGGAACAGGGTCAACGATCTTGGCTTGGGCTCTAAAGTCTAGGCTCAGCCGGTTGTTGACCCTGAAGAATATGCTGGCTTTCTCTGCCCAGCCCTTTACTGCTGCCCGACGTTTTGAGCGACAGTTCAGACAACGTTCAGCATATTCCCACTGACCCTTGTTCTCCTATTGCTGATGATGTCTTTAGTATCTCTGGTGTGTCTGAGGTTGAGGTTGTAAACGTTTTCTGCAAAATTAAATCTAATGCAATTGGGTACAATGATGTACCTCTAAAATTTTATAAAATAGTTCTTCCCTTCATTCTGCCAATAATGACGCACCTGCTTAGCGGATTACTGTCATCCTCACACTTTCCAAATCACTGGCAGGTGGCTCTGACCACTCCGAGTCCCACAGTAATAATGGGCTGTCCGTAAACCCCACCAAAACACAAGCAATAGTCGATTCCATTCATCCCTTGAATGCGCCAATTTCATCTGACCTTCCTAATCTGCTTTTATTGGGTCACAATATTGAGCTTTCCGCTAAGGCGGTACTTAACCTTGGCCTGCTCATAGATCCTGGTCTTACTTCGGAGCTTCAGGTTAACAAAATCTGCTCAAGAATAAATTAAGGCCTGCGCTTTTTATATGCAGCATCTCAGCATTTTGATGTGATCACCTGCACTAGACTTTTCTCTGCTCTGATCTTACCATATTTCTTCTATGCGGAGCGGACGTGGTACTGTTCCCCATTTCCTGCTGTAACCTCAATTAACTACTTCTTGCATTCAAAGTTTGCGCCAGATATGTCTTTGGTTTTAAGCGTGACTCACATGTCACATGTCACCTGTCTCTTCGAAATACTTATTCCAGTCCGCTAGCTAATATGTATGAGCTTAGGGTATTCCTGTAGCATGTCTCCACCTCCCGAACATTTTTTTACAAATTGCACCCCGTACCTGTAGCATGTCTCCACCTTTGTTGATTTTCTAAAGAAAATATTTCCAGTAAATTTTTAAGTAAAAACGGAGGGCTTCCCTACATCAGGTCTAGGCTGTGGTGCTCTTTATTAATGGAGGCCGTATACGATGCGAAGCTTTAATAATTTCTCAACAGAGGTGGAATCTCGGAGATTCCACATTATTTTTCACTGAGGCCAAACTACACAATGTGCCGCAATATCTTTGTATTAAGTTGGTGTCACACCAGGAGCGGCGCGGCATTTTTCAGTTGCCGCTGCGCGATTGTCTTGCAAAATTAAATCTCCAAGCCACACCGGGAGCAGCGCGGTGCGGTATGGCAAAATAGTTGCTGCGATTTTGGAGATTACATACCTAAAAACACAATTTTGCCGCTGCCGCTGGCTACTAATAATAGAATTTTTTCATCGTAACTAGGGTACATTTAGATAAAATCTGCCGCTCTCGGTGTGAACACTCTATTTTGCCGCGTACCACCGCGCCGTACCGCGCCACTCCCGGTGTGACCAGGGCTTTATAGGATATTTGTTTGTACTCTTTCTTATATTATTTTATATTTTTATATCTTTATTCTAACTGGCATGGGGTTTTAATATATTTAATTATATTATATAAATTAAGAGAAAGAAATGATTCCCTCAACATAGCTACACAAAAAAAACATATTCGTCAACATATATTGGCTTAATGGAAAAAAAAGAGGAGAAAACAAATAATAAAATTAATCTCGTCTCGTCAGCACAGAATCAAATTAAACCCATACGTCATCAATAAGCAAGCCACGGTCAAGAAATTTTACACATTTGTTAAGTAATCCAATCCTCCTTAAAATTGTGTCTAACCTTAAGGTTAAAGTCTCGGAGGATGCTTAATTGTGACAGAGCATGAATATATTTTTTTTTGCGAGATTGTTGCTTCCGGAGGTTAGATCGGAGTCAGGGCCGGTGCCAAAAGTTTTCAATGGGAGTGGGGTTGAAAAATTGGTGAAGAAGAGCAATATGAAACACAGTTTTGTTTCATTGTTATAAGAACATTTACTGATGAATATACATGGTCAAAAGTTACGTTCAATTCACACGATCATAATTAAAAAATTCCGCAGGTTTACAAAAATTATCGCATTTTACATGAAAGTAACAAAAAATAAAAACATAAAAATAGACTTTCACAATTCTCATCTTTAGTAACATTTTTCTGCGATAAGTTTTGAATTTTGCTCGTCCATTAAAACATTCACAGGTTCCTCTTTTCCAGCATCAACGCTACGTTGGATTTCCGATTTTATAATAGCAGCCTCGTAGTACTCGCACTTTTGATGATCGTCAAATCTTTCTATTTCATCTCAGGCTCAGAGACCAACGATCTTAACTTTTTACTTCCAACACTACCAGTCCCATAACTAAATAGCACGCAGGTCTTACAGTATGCTCCATCCATTAAAGCGGAATATGCCAACCATTTGTACTTCTGGAGCCAACGTGATTGAAACTTAAGATTTCGTTTTCCCGTAACGCGAAACTTAAAGAAGTCTGAAGGCGTTCAAATCGATGTCAGTGCTTTCAAGAGCTCATTCGGCTTTTCTTTTATATATTTTGAAATATCAGTGGTATCGTTATACGCATTATCCAGTACTGCACTTTCATATCCCTCCGATGACGTAGACAGTAACATTCTAGGCTCTACATATGATGTTTGCACATGATCCTCGGAGACCTTATCACTGTTAGGTACTGGTGTCCTGTCTCCTATATAGTATGTCTTTTCATTTTATACTAGCCAGTTAAAATAGAGTCCTTTAATATTAACTTTCGTTTACACAACACTACACCCTGGAACTTGCCTTCTAATTTTATATTTTTTCAAAAACAAAAGTGAGATAAGTGTTTCACAAATTAGATTTCCACAACACGACACAAAATACACGAGGATTGTTGGTGCTTCCTCACGTTTATATTAGTTACTTTTTTCAAATTTATTTTTTATCACTGAAAATGATACAGTCACTATATGTCTTACTCAGACTGAGCTTATCAAAGCTAATCCACATAAGACTTCTTTAATTCAGTAAATGAAAATTACTTCCACTTCATTTAAGGGGGAAAACGCACCAAGAAATTTCGATTTTTTTTTGTTTGGCTTTTCTTCAAGCTTAACCCCATAAGAATGTCTGCTGAAAGCCGCATGCAAGAATTCGAAAAAATAACGGGGTTATGGCCGATCTAGTCAGCGCCGAGCGGCCGAACGAAATTCAGGTAGAAATACGACGTCGGCCCCTATTGTAACATCGTCTGCGTAACCAGGCGTTATATCGAAAGTTTTCGTTCGGAAATAATACATTCGGTGAAAAATGGATAAAAAAAAAGGTTCTCGAAAATCTCAGAACCCCGAGGACCTGCACTATGGACTTGGAGTGGATGATTCTATGTAAGTTGAAGAATTTTGCGATTTATTCATTGCTCAACTTTCAAACGCGTTTTTCTCGAAATCATGTTTTTGAAGTGGGTACGCAAGATATCTCGAAAACTAATGAACCGATTGCAATTATCGTTTTTTGCGCTTATTCTACACATAATTATCTAGTCTTTGTCATATTGATTTTGTTTTAGTGGCTTAGTTTCTTTTTAATCGGCGAAATAAGGTCGTATTTTTCTCTAAAAATCACTATGTAAATTCAAATGTCCGCCATTTTGTCAAAAATCGATATTTTCAAAAACGCATACGACAAAGACTAGATTATACTGTCCAGTTTAATAATCTTTATGTTTTTTTTTTATTTGGATGATTATAGATGAAGCAGAAGTTCGTACCGCGGAGGGCCTGTTTTTTGCGGTACTTTACGGGCCAGAGGATTACTCGGCAAATATTTGATATTTTTCAATAAAAATGTGTTTTAACATTTAAGAAAGAATTGGTTTGATTACTGCTATAGATAGCCTTAAAAAAATCCAGAAAAATGGCTTTTTTCGCGCTTCTCGGTGGGTTTTCCCCCTTAAAGGAATCAACTTTAATAACTCAAATTTTCCTTTGGACTTGATTTTTAAGTCCCATTTGAAAAATGGATATATGTATGTATATGAAATATATAGTCAAAAATAACCTTATACGAAGAAGAGACATAGGAAATTTTCCTCGTTTTCTAAAAAGAAAGAAATATATGCCACATACTTCCGTCTTTTGCATGAACGGGGAAAAGAGCTTGGCTAAGCATTATGCATTATTGTAGTGCAACTGAGACAACGAGTTAAAAACAAAAATTGAGGGAACGTAGGATTACCCGAATGATAAAATCTTATTGAATACCTTCAAAATCCTTCGAAACTATTCATAATGTACATCGGCTCACACTACCTTAATTTTTTAAGAAAAAGATAAATTTCGCTTTGGAACCAACTCTCTCAATATTTCAGAAAAACCTGTTTTCACAAAAGCGCGTAACATTTTATGGGAGTAAAGTCTGAAAACTCCGCCCCTTCTCATTTATTTACGAAAATGAATCATTTGCCATTCTGTTTCGTTGCATGCAATTTGCGCTTTCACATTTTTTATCTTTATTCATAAAAGTTTTAAAGAGATTTCGTTTTTTTTTTCTTCTTTTACTTGCCGTGTACATTTTATATATAAAACAATCAGAAAACTCTTCTGTGTCCAAACTTGTCATTAAGTTAACTTTGGTATAGTCTTCTCAAATCTAAGGCAGCCATAAACCGTTTTTAGTCCCGTCGGCTATTTTTTGCGGCATTTTTTAAAGGTCTTCCTTTTATGACATCTTTGCTAATAAAGCGCATCAGGTCTTAGTGAGAAAGGTTTTTCAACTCCTTTACGGATAGAAGGGCAGAGCCTACAGTATCCAGCCTGCTCCGGGCAAAGGAGCACAAAAAGGGTTCGGTTGTCTCAGGCTCTTCTTGCAGGCAGGACAGACACTCAGGGCTGTCAACAACTCCCATTCTTATTAGATGAGTGTGAAGCGAGATATGGCGGCCAGAAATAATGCCAACCACAGTTTTACATTGTTTCCTTCCGTGCCCCATGAGAAAATCAGAGATATTCCTATTGGATATATCAAGAAACAGTTTTATGCACCTCCGAGTTCTCAGGTGCTTCCATCTCTGCCAATTGCGGATACAGCGGGGGGCCATAGGGGAGATAGCCCCTTTAGAGCTCTAATAAAATTAAAATTTATACTCTAATCAAATTCAATAGAAAATATAAAAATAATCTTTTTGAAAAGACTGCTTGTAAATGCGCACTAAAAAATAGAAAATAACTTCTCCCTTGATTTAGTGGATACAAAGTTCTTAGAGTTCCCTTCTTTTGCACTTAATTAAATATTGAAATTATTGTATATTACATTTTTTGTACATTTTTTGAGTAGTTGAAATTTTAACACTACGCTACACTACTAAAATTGAAATTTTGAGGTCCTAATGTTTATCAAAATATTTAATTAAATTACTTTACTTTGAATTTGCTTTCTTGAAAATTGTATACACAAATGTAATATAATTTCAATATTTAATTCAAATAAAGGGAACCTCTACAGAACTTTTGTAGTGTATGTAGATCTCTACTCACAAAGTGAAGGGAGTAATTTTTCTCAAAAATATTTTTTTATATTTATTAGATTTTCTTTATTAGTCTTAAATTATTCTCACAATATATAAAATTATATCATTAAGAAATTTTCAAAATTTTTGTATTTTTTTGTGATCGAATGCGTACAAAAGCCAGGTAATTGATGAAAAGTAGTATGTTGGGAAAATCATCATAGCCCAGGTAATTAATATTAGATTCAGTTTTCATGCAAGACAAAGGCTATATATAGCCTACAAATAATACTGCTGGAAAATTTATTTTACTATGCTTACGGCATCAAAAATTTATATTATAATAATAAAAGAACTCCGGCGATATCTGGATGCTAATGAAACCGATGCTGAAACCGAAAGAGAAAGCTATACAGGGTGGTCCACTACTGATGGTTCAAACTTCAGAAACAGATAGAGAACCTTGAGTTAGGAAAGAGCAAGATGAGTCATTTAGGAGATAAAGGGTGTTTATGATTTTGGTATATTTCCCCGTAATACCCTGTAATACTCATACTATACACCCATAAAGGAATGATACGAAAAGACGACAAGCTGTCCAAGAAACACTTCACTCCTAATTTTTTCAGACTTTACTACATTTTCCGCCAAACTGCACTATTACCAGCTTTAAACACAATGCGACGGTAATTAGCGCAGCAAAAATTTCAAAAACGCAAGTGCGTTCATCAAGCGAGAAACACAATTGGAGGTTTTCTGCCAACTTGAGTTTTACTTTCAAGCGAATTATGTACATCGGCACGAAATCACAGCGATTTTCGGTCAGCTTTATAGCTATGTAGCTTGAACTTTACGAAATTATAAATTTCCGGGCGGCACTCAAATATTCTTATTTAACTTAAAATCTTTTGCAAGCTTATTATATAATTTCCTTTTGTGCAAGGTTATCCTCTAAAATAAGTCGCAATATAAAATTATAAAATGAACTCATTTTCTCCTTCAGAAGTCTTGAATATTACGTTTTGAGATTTCAAAGATATTTTATTTCTTCTATAAGTAGATATATTCTAACATTTTCGGTAACCCGATAATTTCATATCCGCTGCTTTAAAAAAAAACTTACAACAAAAATGTTTTTTAATTTCGATACCATATTTTCCGATAACGTTGAGAATGAATTATAGACCACAGTTCTTGGCGCTGTGGATCAAGACAGTTGTTTATCTCATAATTATCTAAGTATAAAAAAAATGGAATACCATGCTTTTCCCATGTGTCAGAAGTTGTCAAGATATTATCGTTATTAAAAGTTGATTGTAAAATATTGGACAACTCAAAAACCTTTCGAAATAATAATAATAAGAACAATAAAAATAAACATAAGTATATCAGTTATTAATAATATTATATATATATAACATTTTATAATTAGAATTGAAAATTTTTTAATCGACCCCCTAGAGCAAATGTCTCGATCCGCCCTTGATCTCTGCTGTTGCTTTCTATGAACATCCGCTTTGATGAGAGACCCTATACCCGAGGTGAAAACGCCAACGGAGGGTTACGGTCCGAGGAACGGAGAATCAGAGCCAGCCTTAGCTAAAAGGTCAGACCTTTTATTCCCCATGATCCCCATGTGATCAGGAGCCCACATAAGGGACACCTTGTTGCGGATACACAACTTATCCACAGACGACCTGTAGTCCTCCAGTAACTTAGATATTATCCGAGGGCCACTTAGAGCCATCAAGGCTACCTGACTATCAGAAAGGATAGTATTGCTCTTCCCCTTGATCTATCTTCGCTGCCATTGCGATAGCGAAGGCTTCAGCCTGGAAGACAGTGGTGCGTCTTCCAAGTGAGTACTCCATCCCAATGTCAGGGTCAGGAAGGTGAACACCCGCCTCCGCTCCTTCATTCGTAAGAGAGCCGTCGGTGAGAATTTTTAGAGCCGACCAAGGAAGGCTCGATAAGGCACTTCCCGCAGTCCACGATTGTCTTACATGAAAACTCACGAAACTTACAGGAAAAGTCACAGAAAAGCGACGCCCGAAATGAAGCTCTGGAACTATCGCATCAAATGGCGTGCTGACCCAGAAAGTTTTCCAGATATAGCCCACATGTGAAAGAGCAATGAGAAGAGCCAGTCCAGCTGTCCTTCCAACATCCCCATGAGCGCAATCTGCACACATCTCTTTTGGCATCTGCCAGAATAACAAGATCTAGGGGTCGCAGGTTAAGTAAGACCTCAAGAGCAGAGTAGATTGAATGGAGCCCGTTTTCCCAGGCAGGCAAGCCTTTGCAGGCTCAGCGGCTTTCGGATCGCAGTCCCCATAAGCATCCTCGGCCACCATACAAAGGAGGAATATGTGGGTATAGGTCTAACGATCGATATGGTACATCCAGTGCACAACCCTCGGTCCTATGCCGCATATGCAGCCAGAGGTTTTCCTGCATTAAGCGAAGACCCTCCTAGCCGCATTAACTTTTTCCTCTATGTGCTAAATCCCCATGTCAGCTTCGAGTCGAAATAGACTCCGAGGTGCTTGACATGGGGAGAGAGTTACAGAGGGTGTGTGGAAGAACAAAGTGCCAAGCTTACGTCTTCTCGAGAATAGCACCAAGCTGGTCTTTGTAGGGTTCACTATCATATCATGACAGGTGTACCATCAACTACCTTGGCAGCAGTGGATCATTCACCACCAGCACCAGCAGTGCAGAGAGGTAGGGGATGTTCGCCATACAACTGCAGGTTTTCTTTAAGCATACACAGAGGCTTCCTTCCTATATCGGACGCTCAATATTAGTCCAACAGCTTATGAAAGTAGGAGCTATAAAGAGCTCACTGTAAGATAAGCAAAAATATTACCAGAGTTAAGAAGCTCTATAGGCAATAAAAGCGGTAATGTCTAAAGAGCGCAGTTACCTAAAAGTATAGCCATATTAGAGCTAAGGGAGCTTGGTTCATCGAAATGATACACACCTGAGGCGTTTAAAATTAACTCTGATTTATTGATTGAAACGGTTCTATATTTATACACTTGAAATTGTGCTTACCGCATTAATTTTTATATATTCGGCTCTTTAAAATTGATTTGGACATTGATCGGTTCATTATTGCTGCGCTTGCAATATTTGCACAGCGAGCATTACTCAAAATTTCAGCCAGGTAAAAGTAAACAAAAAAAGTTACAATGCAAATGCTTTTCGTTGATTGTTTACATTCAAGTACCATGTGCTGTTGTTTTGTATGCTTTTACTATCGCGTAAAGCATAGAAGATTAGCGCAAGGCATTATCGTAGTAATTCATTGATATATGATACTTATATACACGTAATGCTATCGCTTGCCCCTAATAACAGTAAATATGAGTTTCTGTTTTTTTTTTTGTTATAATGTATTCTTTCTGCAGGTACGTAAGAATGCAGTGAACCTTTTTTATGAGCGAATTGAATGGCTTACTCGATCAATGTGCTATATTTATCTTGTGCATGAACAGGACATTTTTTCATAATTTATCAGTATAAAATTGCTTACAAATATTTCAGTGGGATCGAAATTTGTAATGTGAGTTAGTTTTTATATATTGTTAATCACACCATAACTTCAATAAATCTTCCCGCAGTGAGCTCATAAACCAAAGTCAACATTGCCCTAAACATATAAACCTCATTAATAGGGGGTTTTCACTACATCGAAATCAAGTCATTAGCTTTTCCAGCATGATTTCGATGATGACATGATTTTACATGCCATTTTGGTATTTAAGTGTAGCACCTGTCAAACGAAATCATCTCAGCGGTAGTGAAAACACCTACATTGATTTCACTTCATCATGATTTCGATGTAGTGAAAGCGCCCTATTACAATTTTTTTTATTACTTCACTATGGGAGCCCGCCGGCGTTGCTAGGCGATAATATAGCTGCCGAAATGTGTGTGGGGGGGGGGGACTTTGTTTGTATGCGTGTGTATGTACATACGTTGGAAGAGTGTAGTTCTCTACGTCGACGTGTTCTCAGGCAGTGCTCATATATATAAAAAATAACGAAAGTTTTGTATGGCAACCCTAAGAAAGAGTTGCCGGATTTTCGAACTTAAAAAAGGCTCCTGTGCAAAATTTCAACTCTCAACGTAGACGCGTGAGGCAGTATCTATATATAGCATAGTGCAAAATTAAAGTTTTATGTGGCAACACAAAGAAAATGTTGCCCGATTTGCTCCTTTTTGGACCTGTATTTGAAACAATTTTTATGAATATCCCGTGTAAAAATAGGAACACTCCACCTAGATGCCTTCTCAGGCAGTGCCCAAGTATATAGCGAAAAACCAAAGCTCTTTATGGCAACTCCAAGAAGGGGTAACCCGATGTAGCCCATTTTTGAAATTTTATGTACGGTTGCTATGAAAACACCATGTCTAAATTTTAACCATCTACGTCGATGCGCTCTCAACCCTACGAAGGAGTTGCCCGATTGGTCCCATTTTTGAACATAAATTTACATTTTTTTATAAAAGACCCGTGTACGAAATTTCAGATCTCTACGTCGACACGTGAGGCAATGTCCAAATGCATAGCGAAAATCAAAGTTTTTTATGGCAACACCAAGAACGGGTTGTCAAATTTAGTCCATTTTTGAACTCATATTTACTATTGCTATGAAAACCCCATGCACTAAATTTTAGCTCTCTACGTCAAAGCGTCCTCAGGCAGTGCCCAAGTATATAATTAAAAACGAAATTTTTGTATGGCAGCCCTACGAAGGAGTTGCCCCGATTAGTCCTATTTTTGAACTCAAATTTACATTTTTTTTAACGCCGTGTACAAAATTTAAGCTCTCTATGTTGACGCGTTCTCATCAAAATATTTAGTGAAAACCCAAAGTTGTGTATGGCAACACCAAGACAATACAAACCTTGTCCTGACAATTGCGAACACAAAACCATAGGAATCAGCCAAATCGGTCAAGCCGTTCTCAAATGATGATGTAACATACATTCGGCAATTGATTTTTACCAAAGTTTTGTATAGCAACACCAAGAACGGGTTGCCAATTCCAATTTTTCTTTCCCTACAAACCTTGGTCTGGCAATTATGAACACAACAAGAAAAAATGAGACAAATCGGTCGTGCCGTTCTCACGTGCGTCGTGATGATGTACCATACATGCGGCATTTGATTTTTATTTAGATATGTAAATGAACCCAGAAATGTAAAGAACTTTCAAATCACTATCGGTGGGTTCAGTCAGCATAAATAATGATACTACACTTACGCTGTTATAGTGCTGAGAATTAAAATAAACAAAAAATTATTAGAAATATCTTGGTCACATATTCAAAAATCTTTTAGTTAAACGTTGCCCAAAGTAGCTACTTACTACGATTGTAGTCAAAATGGCAGCACTGATGACACTGTCCCTTGAAAAGGTCAAATTAAGGTAGTCCGAGATGCAGTTTATGATAGCGCATTGTGGTGTTGGAGAAGAAATCGCTGGCTTGGTGGTTTTTCACACATATTTTTGAAAAACGATCGTGCAGTGTCTACCGAGACCAAATATAGTCAGATGTTCATGCAGAATTATTCGACTTCGTTAATTAAGAATATCGCGGAGCTTTCCGTACTCCAGTAGCTTTATTTTCGTTGATCGCCACCGATTCTTGTAGCGGAGTCGAATTAGTCCTGAAACGTATATTAATGAATTGATATCCGATATTAAAGCGAACTGAGGGCTTAATAAGAGCCCAAACGTGCAAAGAGGATCATACAGAGGCAATTACGACAAATGCAAAAGAATCGTTGAAAACACCTGAGAATATTGCCATTTTTAAAGAAACTTTGGAAGATTTCCAACTTGCTTGCAAGATATTTTGATTTTTCTGTGGATTCACTGGAGTGTTATCGGATCTAGTATTAAAATTAGGGGTGTGGGGGTCATCTTACTGCAAAATAAAAATACAATTGTAAGTAAGGTATTGTAATTTACTTTACCAAAAACGATTATGTATTTCAACGTTTATATTTTGGGTACTTTGATAGTTAATGGGGAAATCGCTTCAATAAATTACACCATGGTTCATCGACACATAATATTTTCTTTAATTTCCTTTTTGGTTTACGGGAACTAATAAAAAAAAAAAACGGTTTATAATTTATAACTGTGAGATCTAGCCTCGAACGTGGAGGGAGGACAACTCTGTCTTTAAAATTCAAATATAAAATTTTTATTCAACTTAACCAGCCTAAACTGATATCACAAAATAATTTAGAATTAAATTCAATGTTTACTAACTACTAGGAAAACTACAAGGAAAATTCAGTAATACCATCATTCCAAAGAGAATATCTCAGCAAGGATAGAACAGTGACGTGCTGCAGCGTCTAATCTCAGCGTGCATGCACTTTTAAAGGGTAGCACAGTGGCGTAGGACCGAAAAATATTCAGATTACTTTCTGAAATAGAATGTAGGTTTGGGAATAATATTCAGATTATCTCTGACCAAAATCAACTTCTGTATTACGGATGGGAATAATTTTCAGATTATCACTGAACAGGATCAACTTCTGTATAAAGGATGAGACTGATAGGAATGTTCAGATTATCTTTGAAAACCAGAAATAACTTCTGCAATCAGGTAGGGAACCCGATTGTTGCACTCAGATTAACGCTGAACGAGATCAACTCTTGGAAAAAAATGGTGCCATCTACTCAGGGTCGTCGGCTTAATATAGCCGCTGTAACCAGTTATATTTTTCTTGCCTCTTGGTGTTGCCAGCGACGTTAGTTGAATTTGATGACATTGAAAAATGTAAACATACAGAAGAGATGTATGTTTCATGTGATTTTTTGCTAATTTAGTGCTATATTTATTTATTATTAATGAACTGCAGCCTGACAGATTTTATTATGTTTGGGTGGAGTTGTTTCAGCAGTGCATTGGTGGATGAAGTAGGTACAGGAAGCTGCAGATACATCAACCTTACTTTAAGTCCTATAACTTTATCACTCGTTATTATTACTACTACCTAGGTAGTTTTCTACTGCAATGAGTTTGTTTTGTTTGTTTTGTTTGTTTTCTATTCTATTCCAGTCTATTCTACAATCGACACTTCTGCATAGCCGCTCGCGTCAAGCCTTATGATATAGTAAGACGATACATATTTATCAACCCCAGGGACCAGCGTTCCAAGTGAACAGTTTTTTAGTGGATCTGGACTTATTTACTAGCACCATAGGAGCAAGCTACAAGGAGAAAAAGCTGATAAACTTCTTTTTATTAAATATAATTTACCATTGCTAAAATTTGAATTAATTAAATTTGTAATTACTAGCCATTGCTGTAATCAAAATGATTACAGTGATTATCTGTATGTAATATTATTAGGTTTTTTTACTACATGTTTGATATGTAGAAATAATTTTTTTTAATTTCTGTCAATATTAATGTTTATTTGATTTAATTATTGCCAAAGTCAGATATCTCTCCGTAGGATTGATTCTACCTCTAAAACTTCTTATGCCTGAATATTTTGATTTTAATTAAAACATCATTATTAAGCACATTGTTGTTAGAAGCTTGTTTTTATTTATTTATTTCCTTTCAGAATAACTTCAGAATTGTACACGCCATTACACGTTTAAAATAAATTGTTAATTTACTGGACTTCAAAATTGTAAACTCATGTATGGGGTTAGTTCACTCTCTAAAGTGAAATATATAAATAAATTGATAATGTAATTACATTAATAATTAAAGCCATTGTCTGCTTTAAGCGCAGTACAGCGTGATTTTTGAAACAAAAATATCCGCCTAAAAATCCACACGAATAGAGGCGGATGCGAACACAGATGCGAATTTGTCAAGTATGCGGATTGTCCGCGGGTGCGGACGCGGATGCGAATATCCGCGGCATCTTTAAACATATATATTATTCTATCAGCAGTACATAATCAACTAATTTTCCTCTAGGACACAAGTCTGTCATATTGAAGCCGAATGTAGTGTTGTTGTTGTTTGTGTTCGGAAATGAATTGTTTTTGTAATTTTGTTATTGCTTTCCATATACACTTTAAGATTTTTATGTAACATCCGTTGTCTTCTATGTATATGTCGTAGACATTTGACGTAACTCAGCATTCCACGAAAAGTCTAGACACTTCATGGAGAGTAGGCAAATAGTGTAACGGTTTTGACTTACCCACCTTTTACATTATGTGTCTGAAATTTTTAGTCGCTTCTTCAAATACTATAGTATAATACCACCCGATATTATAAAATACTGGGAGAGGGAGATGCGTGGTGAAGGGGAGGTCACACCCAGGCCTGCGATACACACACCCACATAACACATATGCGCCGCGCGTGCATGTGTGTGTGTGTTGTGGGTGGGGTCGGTGTGTGGGTGTGTCGCAGGCCTAGGTGCAACCTCCTCCTTCACCACCCATCTCCCTCTCCTAGTATTTGGTTATATCGGGTGGTATTACACTATCGGCGTAAACGCTTTTAGCATTTGATGAAGCGACTAAAAATTTCAGACACTAGTAAAAAGTGGCTTATGGCCAGTTTCACAGTTAAGTTTAAACCAAGGTTTAGTTTAAACCATCCTCCAAGTTAAAACGTAGTTTAAACCAAATCGGGTTTCACAGTACATTCTTTTAGTAACGTTGGAAGTACTGATTAAATTTTGAATTAAATTAGTTATCGCCACCATTGTGAAGCTATTTTTCTATCAATCGATCTGTCAAAAAAGTAAGCAGATCGGAAATAAAAAATATGTAGTTATATTAGCTAATTTTAATACGCCAATATTAAAAAAGGATGCAAATTTCAGCATAAGTGAAGTTCACCTTCCCTAGTGCATAAAAAAAGATATATAATAGATAATAGAGCACAAGAAAACGGACAAGAATAGATTCGAGGACATGGTGACAAAGTTCTTTACTTAAACGGAACCTAGCATAAAAATCAACGTCGTCCCACTCATTAAAATGATTTTGCCGATTTCTAATTATTCTCAGTCGTCGTCAGAGTTGTAAATTTAACTCAAAATAATCTTCTTCATCGCTAGAAATGTCTAAATCTAAATCCATGATGAAATTATTTTTTTCATACAAACAACCAATGCTACTGTCAAAATAAAATTATCTAGAGTTTAAACCGAGGGATGGCATGGTTCAAACTCTAGTTTAAACGGGGGCTTAAACCAAACTGTGAAACTCATTCGTCGAGTTTAAACTATATATTTGGTTTAAACTCAGACTGTGAAACTGGCCATAAGTCAAAACCGTTACACTAATTGCCTACTCTCCACGAAGTGTCTAGACTTTTCGTGAAATGCTGAGTTACGTCAAATGTCTACGACATATATATGTCGTAGACACTTGACGTAACTCAACACTTCATGGAAAGTCTAGGCACTTCATGAAATGTAGGCAGACAGTGTAAGCAGAACGCAGACTGCCGAGGCAATTGATTGTACAGTCAGCGACTGGTCTGTTGATGTTGACTTGTCACCGACTGATTGATTTTTAATCGTAGCATGTGCGCATATTGCATCGTCCACTGCCAGCTTAGTAATAAATTCAAAGACGATGAGTTTGAGTGGTATTTCGATTTTCGTTAAAATTTCACAGTTTTGTTAAACACTGGGGAACTGATTTAAATATTGCAATAAGAACATAAACCCTGTAGTAATTTACTAGTGGTTGAGGAAAAAGAAAAGAAGAAGAAGGATTCCAAGAAAAAGGATGTGGAAAAATCCATCCATCTTTTCCGAGCATAAACATATTTACTTAGTTATGAATGGTCTTAAAATGTAATAAAATAAACCAAATTTTACTTAAAAGTTGCAAATTTCATCAAAACTGTAAGATTCCTAAATTGCTGGCGGCTTCGAGGAAATTCACAAATAATACGAATTTTTTCCACTTTCAATTTTCAGGATGTTCTCATCAGAAAAGCAATAAGATCTCGCTCCGTAAATATTTTTATAGAAATATGCACTTTAGTCAGGACAAACCTTATTACGATTTAACAAAAGAAAAACCTTTACTTACCGCCGACAATGATGCTGACACGGCAATTACGACGACACTGTCGTTGTAAATGTCGCCGAATTAACCCAATGACACCGACATTCTTATGTTCGTTGACATATGAAGATATATAGGCGGTAAAATTATTTGTTGAAATTTATTAACAAAATAAAGAAAGATATTAAAAAAAATGTTTAAAAGTGTAATAAACAATGATTAACGCTGAGTTTATCTGGATTACAAAATAGCATCTACCACTTATTTTCAACTATTCTCCAATTTCTTTCCATTTTTTTTCTTTTAAATATGTATTTCGATATTGCGAATTTCTTTTGGCATAAAAATACTTCATTTCCCTCACTAAATTAATTAATTGCTCCTCGAAAGAAATTTTTTTGTCTTTACTCTCAGCTGTCAAAATCAAATTACGACGACAAAAGTTGAATTATTCCCAACTCTGATTACGGCTACAAATTCGGTCGGCGCCATTGATTACAGCAACATGGTATTGCCGTTAGGTCAACATTTAATTTGTCGTCGTAAATGTCGTGTCGGCGTCATTATATTTCGGCTTTAACGCTGTTGTTTGTAATTAGCAAAGTCAACTGACTTTTTAGTCGTCGGTAATGCTGCAGTGTGCGGTCTGCCTAACAGTTTTCGCTTAATGCGTTTTCACACGAAGTATCTGAAATTTGTAGTCACTTCATGAAATGCTATAAGCCTTTACGCCGATAGTGTAATACCACCCGATATAATCAAATACTAGGATGGGGAGATGAGTGGTGTGGCACACACACACTTTTCGTGAAATTCTGAGTTATGTCAAATGTCTAGGACATATATACATAACAGTTCAAATACGTTCGATTAATTTGGGGGCATTCATATTTTTTTAGAAATTTATTCGAAAATTTTTCTTCAGAAATTGTATGTTGGTGGCTGACAAAGAGTTGGATTAGATTAAATATGAGTACCTTTTTTGGATCGCTACCACGTCACCAAGAGTTACAGTAGCTGTCGCGTTTTTTTTATAGTGGTATCCCCAATAAGGCCTATTCCAATTTATTTAATCCTTATGGTAGTATGATTGAGTGATTTGCTTGGACGTGAAGTCCAGACTGCCAGCATGAGCTGACAGATCACTCGGTGGACAGCGTTGACTGCAGGGCGGCATGCTAGCTCGCCTCGGCTATTGGCGGAGACTGTGGGGAGGTTCCACGAAGACCTGCCGCTGCCACCAGCCATATACAACACTTTTCCTGCCTAGAACTCAACAGGCCGTAGCACACACTCAGTCCTTAAGGGATTTCTACACCACTTACCTACATCCATTGGGAAGGCACAGATGTTTGGCCTTCTCTGCTTGCCCCAACCACCCAACTGACTCTGAGGGCAGGTGTTGACCTGAAAAGAGAAGAGGAGCGGACCTAGACGACCTTCAAATCAAGTGGGCTCCAGGAGATTGAGAGGAGAAGTGGAAATATCTCTAGAATTCCATTACGTGACAATTGAAGAAATCTTAAATGATTAATGCCTTGGTGACTGGATGAAAACGTATCCTGTGTCTTTCCGGGCAGGGATCTTTTCGCATTCCGCCTTTTTCCACATTTATTTTTATAATCCGTGCATGGTTTCCTTCTCTTCAGCTTTCCTTGTTACCAATAACTTATAAATTTACCTTCTTTTAAGGTCTTTATAATTTTCATTCAATTAATCCCGCACTACTTTAGAATTTATCTCTTACAAAACAAAACTTTTTCCGCCTTTTTTTTTACTGTCACAAATCGCACCATCCTCCTTCAGTCTTCTTCTTCTTGCTCTTTTCTTTCGGGTGCGTTCAGCGCGTATGGCTTGGCTCTCCATCCATATAGAAAACAGTAGGCTGGGTGTAGATGGTGTCTCTAGTCTCAGTGTAGCATACTGCTACATGCAGTATGCTACGACCATAACACAATTTTAAAACAAATCAATTTGTGATTGTCCAGTGCAATGTAGTGTTTTTTCTAGAAACATTCCCATGCTAATCAAATCAGCAAAACAAACCAATAATACTTATAAAAAGCAGGTACTATTCAAAATTATGCATATATGTATATTCATACAAATTAACAACTTTTATTAATTAGTTCGCCGAAATACCTAGAGCGAAAACAACCCAATATTTGCAACAAATAAAGACAGAAAAAAATTCTAAGTAGGTAATTTCCTTCGGCTTATATTCTAAATAAATATCTTTCGTCTCATTTAAACCATAAACGAAAAATATAAAGAAATGTTTTCCCTTTTCTCTCATTGCATTCCTAAATCCAACAAAGTTGCACACACAGCTTAGCAGCGGTCGGGCTGCGCCTGCGCTATGACGCGCTGTAAATATACATTATGTACATGCATACGTGTAGGATAGAATATACTTATTTTTAGAGCCAAATAAGAATAATATGTTTGAAAATTTGTACTGGAGCCTGACGCCATCTCGGAACGCTTTTTAGAATTAAAATAAATAAAAACCAATTTTATCATTCACTTTTTATCAAGACAGGTTTACAAATTGATTTTTATAAAATAAACTACTTACGGGATTTATTCAGTTTTTAGGTTATTTTTTGAACTGAAGAGTTTCTAATATTTTGCCAAAGGTTTCAAATTAATATCATAAAAATTGTGGAAAATAGAAAGGCCGAACAAAATGCTTGCAAATTTATTCAGCCTTCAGTGCTTGTAAGCAAAACAATGTCCTAAACAAATCAAAAGTTTTCTTCAAGGTCAACCTCCGTAATCAATTTTATCACCACTGACTTCAATATTTCAAGGTTATGTAGAAAGAAACTATCGCATCGCGTTGAAATATCTTTGCTGTACCTAATCCTAATTCTCCGTTAAATCAGCAGGACTTCAAATGTCAAGAAACTTTTTTAATACATTTTGAGATGCACATTTTGAAAATCCCAGAAATATGAGTGCAGAGGAAAAACACAAAATTATATTAATTTTGCGATGGCCATCTATGAGACGGTAAGGCATATCTCTCAATTTGCTGGATTTAAAACTTTAATGAAAATAGGAGTTCACGAACTTTAGGTGTATGCATTGGTACATATTTAAGAAAACTATCCTAGAAGAGGTAAAAATCTATAAAGCATGAAATTATGCTTTTAGAAATTCGCAAGACATTGATGTAAATTGGCTTTGACTTAATACATGATAGAAGATAGATAGAATATATCTAATGGCAATTTCAATATTTTAATTCTGTTAAAATCTTTAATTTTGTTAAAATGTCATAGTTCTTTGTTAATGTTTGAACAAATATCTAGTATTAATTAAAGTCTAATAAAACTTAGTAATATTATCTTCTTTAATATTTGCTTCATTAAAGAGATGTAAAGTCTGCCATTATATCAACTATATACAGCACTATTCATATATACATACATACATACATTCATTCGCTTTAAGCAGAAATCATTATCACAGCAATCCAAAGAATGTCGTTAATGGCTCAGCATCATATGCATATGTATAAAGTTTTGATTTTAGAAGATCTGCTTATCGCGCACGATCACCTTTTGATTCTTTATAGAAATTTCATTATCTACAAAAAATTTGTTAAAGCTAAAAACTTTCCAAAAGTAATAACGTGGTGTGGTCCCCATGGAGCCATAAACAAGTTCAAATAATGTAGCCTCGGACACATGGGAAAACATCCATATGAAAAGGGGAGAAAGAGCACGAGGCATCTGATTACTATACCGGTGCAATCCACCGTAGAAGTGATCATATCTAAGAAGCAGTATCACTCAATAATGAAAAAACTTTTTAATGTAGATATTTTCTGTGTGAACAAGAAAAACCAGTCCTCGGCCTTCCGCGGGGGTCGGGGATTAAATCATTTCAATATCGTGGCAATCGCAGTTTTAGCATAAAATACAACCGGTCAAGCGCTGATTCCCATTATTTGACCGAAAGCACCCAAAAGTCAACTACACCGATGACCTTTTACGAAAATTTTCAGGGATTGAAAGTCGAGTTGATTTTTCGATCAAAAAATTACTCACAGTTCTACACAGGTGCGATACCTACTCGACTGCTGATGCTGACTGCTGAGCTATATAGGCCAACTAATCCGGTCTTTTAATTGCTCGTTACGAAATCCACGTGATGTCCAGCAGAGATTGGTTACATGTTAAACTGAATTTTATTATAAGACAAATTTGACTTTTTATGCAAATTGTATATTTTTGTGTGGATCGTTAAGTGAGTTTATCAAATCTAAAAGAATTACTTTCAATGCGGTGAACTTTTCCGCATTTTCGAAATTTGAAAGCCTATAATTTTCTGCGATGAAGTATTGTTTTATTGTATTCAGTTAAATATTTTATAATATACATATACATATGTATGTATCTGTTTTCTACAATAATCTATATGAGGCCGTTGTGAACGTTATTTATATTTTCTCAATCTCAATTTTTTCGGATAAAAACAGGTGGAAATTAAGTTCCTGATGAAAATAATTATAGTGTAGATATTATATATAACTATCTATATCTATCTATCTCTATATCTATCGATGCCTCTTTCATATATTTTTAATTTGTCGTTATCCTCGAGACTGTTCCTCAATGAGTGGAAAATTTCATTCGTTCGTCCTATACATAAACCGAAGCTATTTGAAAGTATTATCTCTGGAAAAATTTCTTTTCTAGTTAAGGAGTATATTTCTATTCACCAACATGGGTTTGTAAAAGGACGCTCTACAACAACCAGTTTAGTTTCCTATGTCAACTAGTCAGGTTGTAAGACTATATACTGATTTCGCTAAAGCATTCGATAAGGTCAATATTCGCCTGCTTTTACACAAACTTGAGGCGTTTGGATTCCATTCTGCTCTTGGTGCATGGTTCGCTTCCTACTTGACTAATCGCATACAAATTATCAAAATTAACGAGGTGTACTCTCGGCCGATTTTGGTACATTCCGGTGTGCCTCAGGGGAGCCATCTAGGGTCCCTTCTCTTTATTATATTTATCAACGATGTCTTTAATATCTTTGAATTTTCCTCTGTTCTAGGTTTTGCTGATGATCTAAAAATTTTCATGGAAATTGTTGATATGTCTCAAGTATCCAATTTCAAATCAGAAGTCGATAAATTTGCGAAATGGTGTCATCTTAATCATTTGTTGATAAATTCTGGTAAATGTAAACACTTTATGGCTACTAAAAAAGTATCACCAATTAATTTTGAAGTGTCTATCGATGGGATTAATATTCCTAAATGTTGTATAGTTTCGGACCTTTGTGTTATTCTAGATAGTAAATTTACTTTCTCCTACCACGTTGATTATGTAGTAAGTCAAGCTAATTCTCGGCTTGGTTTTGTTAAACGTCGGGCTAGTGAATTCACTGATCCATACACGCTTAAGGCATTATTTTCAGCTTTCTTTAGGCCTATTTTGGAATATTGCATGTTTGTATGGGATCCGTTCTATGTGACGCATTCTAACAGAATTGAAAATGTGCAAAGGAGAATTACCAGGTTTGCTCTTAGGAGACTTAACTGGACCGGTGATTTACCTCCTTATAATGCCAGAAGCCAGTTGATTGGCTTACAAAAACTGTTTCTCAGACGAAAAATTTATAATACTATGTTTATTAGAGATGTTATTGAAAACAGGATTATTTCTCCTGATATTTTAAAGCTTATACATTTATATGTGCCGTCTAAGCAGATAAGACTGCGCCCATTCTTTTTGAAACTTTCCATAGAACAAATTATGGCCTCAGTAGTCCATTAATACCCTAGACACACAGCACGAACTAATGAATCATTTGTACTAACTATGCATTAAAATGCCGTGTATCACATAGTATACGTCATTATAGTTCGAAAATCAGATGATAATGAAGTACACTAATGAAGTGTTTTCCTCCTTCATTATAGCTATAATGAGGAAAAATGTGCTAGATTTGGCATATAATGTAAATCTGGAGCTCCGCTGTGCATCTGTCGATTTGAAAAATAAGAAGAAGAAATGCAAAGAAATGCAAATCACAAATTATATTATCAATATTTTTTTTAAATATAATGTTTTTCTCATTTGCAAATTGTTAAATTAAAAATAAAATAAATGAAAACAAAGTTTATCGCGTTAATTCGATCCATATTGCTTATTTAATGTGTTAAGTTCATCAAAACCAGTTTGGCAGCACAAATTAATTAAAGAAATGGCTGTGTGTCTGCAGTTTATAATGAATCATTATAGACTAATGAGTCGTTAGTTATTTCTTCATTAAGAGTGCTGTGTGTCTAGGGCATAAGTCGTTGTATTCGGCAGTTTAATTTGTGTAGCAGCATAATTGTCTTAGTCAAGATAGAGTTTCTTTTAAAGCCTCTGTTTCGGACTTTCTAGAAAGCTTGCAATGATTATAATATTGATATGTTCATAGTAGGTTAGTTTTAGTTTATGTTCTTACCAAAGCATAATTTTTGTTTTAGTATATGCATGGTCTGTTGATTTGTTTGTAATCTAAGAATAAGAATAATAATAATAATATGTGCAAATGAAATTCTCAAGTATTGCCGACGTGAAATAAAAACATATATTGAATTGCTTAATGATGTATGTATTCACATATGTATGTCATTTTTTATTTTTGCGACCCAACAAAAAAATTCAGCAGAGCAGTAACAAACATAATTAATACAGCATATCCATTTTTAACGAAAAAGATAAATTCTCTTTGAAAATAAATACCCCTCTGCTCCCATAGTATATGGTCTAATAAAACTATATAAACCAGGTGCTCCAACAAGACCAGTATCCTCTTCTTTCAATGCACCTTCACAAAAATTGGGAAAAAAATTAAGCACAATGTTACCCAAATTGCTAAATTTTGAAAACAAATACTCCATTAAGAATAGTACTGATCTCGTTAACAAAATTTATAATTTGAATTTACCATTAAATGCTAAGCTTGTGTCGTTTGATGTTTGTAATTTGTTTCCTTCCATTCCGTTAAAAAAACTAAAGACTTACTTATATGCTGAAGTTGAAGATAAGATCGTGGAAAGGGATAAATCATTAAATATTAAACAGCTCATTGACATATGTTTAGACCAAACTTACTTTTATTTTAACGAAAATTTCTATATTCAAATGGATGGTTTAGCAATGGGTGCTTCCTTATCACCTTTAATGGCTGAATTCTATCTGAATAAAATAGAACAAAAAATTTTTCATTCAAGCTGTGATTTAGTTAATAATGTATTGTGCTGGTATCGTTATGTTGACGATGTTTTTTGTGTATGGACGGGCTCTGAGCGACAGTTGTATATGTTTTTAAACAAATTTTTAAATACTACTGACGATAATTTACAGTTTACAATAGAGTATGGTAATGATAATTTAAATTTCCTTGACCTTAACATTAAAATTATTAATAACAAATTTGAATTTGATATATTTAGGAAACCTACTTCCACAAATGATGTAATTCCTAATGATTCTCAACATTTTGAATCTATAAAAAAATCATCCTTCATTAATTTTAATAGGGAACTCGAGACAATAGTAAAAATTGCAATGAAGAACGGTTATTCAGATAATTTAATTTATAAAATATTAAGGTCAAAAAACAAAAAATATGCACTTAACCTTATTTACCCACAAGGTACACAAGATATAAAAATTTGGAAAAAAATCCCATATATGAAGGAAACTTCGAATAAAATTAAATCCACGTTAAAACAATATAACGTTTCACCAGCTTTTTATAATAAAAAAACTTTAAATTTTTTTTTTCATTAACAACAAACTAAAACCGAAAGTTGATAAAATAGATAAGAGCGGAATTTATAGTATTGAGTGTAGTGACTGCAATGCAGTCTATATTGGTAAAACAAAACGCTCATTAAAAATTAGATACAAAGAACACGTATCATCGGCACTCTATAATAGACCAACATCAGGCATAAGCAAGCCTTTAGTTGATACTGGTCATACCACATGGATGGTGGAAAAGTCCAAGATAAATATGAGATATATTACAATAATAATGAAAGTCGTAAAGGTTCATTTTTGGTAAACGATCAGTTAGATTTCATGAATAATAGCCCCCTCTTATGTATGGATTTATAATTACCGTTACAGTAAAATTCAAATTCTAAAATATTACGATAGTCAGGTTTACCTAACGATCTACTTTTCAGTTGCTTGACAATGCCCTAAGAAGGCGAAACGCGTCGCGACTCAAATAAAATAAATTATTGTAGAACAGTATTACAAGTGTTTTTATTTTGAATATTTTTTTAAAAAAAAATTTTTTTTTAAAAAAGATGATTACAAACTTATTCCTTTTAATATAAAGTTTTTCTCATTTGTAAATTGTTAAATTGAAAAATGAAAACAAAGTTTATCCCGTCAATTCGATCCATATTGCTCTTTTAATATGATAAGTTTATCAAAACCAGTTTGACAGTACAACTTAATTAAAGAAATGGCTGTGTGTCTGCAGTTTAAAATGAATCATTATAGACTAATGAATGAGTCGTTTGTTATTTGTTCATTAAGAGCGCTGTGTGTCTAGAGCATAAAGCTATTATTCTGTAACTATAGTTACGCTTTTGAATTGGATTTGTGCTAAAGAAATAATGTTATCAGTTGAAGATATCTAATGCTATGAAACAGGAGTGAAAAAGTGCCTCCATTAACAGTAGAAAAGTTGAGGTCCCCGAGAGTCAGTAACGAATCTTTAGCAAGCCTGTCGATACAGTTCTACACCAGCTGCTGACTTTACTTAAGATTGTAACTTCACTTGTGAAACCCATACTTTATATCTATATCTCAATTAACAAAATTACTGAAAATTTTTAGTTCAACCAATGAAAACAAGGCAGCACACAGCAACATGACTATGATTATAATTGTATGTAGTATTTCTTTTCCACTGAAATTCTCTTATAATTTTATATTAATTTAATTATGTTAATTTGACCGCCTGAAGCTGAAAATATTTATAATGACTATCAAAATAAATATTTGTGTGTAAAACCATGAAATTATTTAATAATAACAAAGTATTTTTTGTTTCTATATTTACCAATAGTGAAAATTAGAGCACGTTTCAAAGGAAAAACGGTATATCTGCATATAACCTTTTTATATATATATATTTGACTTAATGCAAATAACGTTTTAAGGAGGAAAAAAGCTTTAAGCTTACTTTTCATTTGCCGTTCAAAGGAAAAAACTTTAAATACATGGAATGACTTTATTGAAAAGTAAACAGTATTCATAACATATATGAAAATATAAATAATAATAAATAAACATAAAAAATTCACACTACTTTTCCTATGTTAGTCTTATTTTCCAGAAAGACAATTTTCTAATCATCTTCTATGAGGTCTTTCGTGCCTTCGTTTGTTGGCAAATTTTCCGAAAACTCTCTCCGGTTTGGTGGAATTTTGGCCAAGTTTTTCAAAATAGTAGTTTTTATCCTTGAGCTTAATTTTATTATATTCAGTAAATTCACGGAAACTTTGTAGAACTTGCACAGAAACTGCATTTCCAATGAACCTTTTTCAAACTTTGTTTCTGTAATATCCTGAAAGGAGGATATAGTTTCAGATTTGGATTTGTTTCTTTGTCTTACGGCAGCATTATTATATTATTATATCACTTGGCTTCATTAAAATAACTCTGGGTCTGTTGGAAGTTGCCTCATAAACTTTTATATAATCATGAAGATCGTAGAAATTTTTCATGCGTCTCATTTGTTGTTCAATATGGCCATAAAAGTGTGACCGACGACGGTCAAATATTTGAATGAAATCAAATATGTAATGAGAAGCAACTACAGATAAAAGTTTTTAATTTGTCTTGTACAGTTATCCATCCATATTATGATGTGCTCAATATCCCTATTTTGAGTCGAAACATGAAGAACACATTAGAAATGTCCTCCTTTTTCTTCCCTTTACGACCTCATGCCATACGACAAATATGTGAACACTCACTCCTCTTGTTTCGATTCACAGATGCACTAGTTTCATTAAAAACTAGAAGCTTAGTCTTTTTGCGTCTCGCTAGAGCACAACACTACACTTAAGTCGTTTGAATTTTTCCGATATCGTACTGATATTCCTTTCCGGCGGCATCATGCTATAAAAAAATTAATTTAGAGAGTATATTGTTTAAATACATACTTACTATATGTACAATTTACATCGTAAGTTACCTTTAGGTCTGTTTACGTACTTCTCGGGTGTTTTTGTGTGAAAATGTGCAGGAGGGGAAGCTATCAAATTTGGAAAGTAGGTACATGAACAACTTTTGTGTGTTCTTAGGCAGAAAGCGAAAGTGACAACTACAAACTGTCAAGCTAACAACTTTAATTTGAAAATAAAATGCCAAACATAACTTATCTATTCATTTTAGTTACTATTTTGTAGATTTTTATACGACCTGGGCAAACAGTGCACATCATTTACAAATTCTGCCACCTTTTCCATTTTTCCTTTGACAATTTAAACTTCTGACAATTCTCGATTTCAAATTTTAATGTGTTTGACGGTTCTTACATATTTACCCCGAGTTTTTTCTTGGGTGGATTTTGGGCTAAAACTTTATTGAAGGGGAAGTGTGACGTCTACATACTTTCCCCAGTTTTCTGAGTACGCGAACAGAGTTTGGGTGCTTTCGGGTGAAAATGTTATATGCATTCACACAAATTCGAGTACGTGAACAGATTGTTTTGATTTTTTAATTTTCTGGAGTAACCTACCTACTATATTAATTTTATTTTATTTGTTCCCTATAAGTTTCGTATTACACCCGTTAATTTCGATAAGAATCATTAAAATCGGTAAGCATAAACTTAATTGTCAAGACAGAGGGCAAATACAATCTATGTGGTGCATGTTGCATTTATGATGCGATTTCCTTGATCCAAATTTATTAATATGCTCCTGCAAAAGATGTTCATCCCTTTTGTTGGGCGGAGTACTATTCTCTCGTAAATCTCCTCGAAGAACGATAAATTTCCCCCAATGAATTCATATTCTTCCATAGTCACTTGAACATTTTCGCCATCAGTAGAGAAAAGTTCTTATTGGCTAGAGATTTCAGGCATACTTTAGTGAAGGCAGAAGGTGCAACATTAATACCAGTCAGAGTGCTTAACACATCCGGAAATGAGGTACAACTAAAGGAAGGTGCTATAATTGGAAATTGTGAACCCATTTACCAAATCGTCAATTTGGATAATGGTAGTAATGTCAAGGAGACAAAAACTATACTAGCTACTACTCAACAGGTTCAGAAACTTCTTTCGTCCAGTGCCTTAAGTGAACAACAACACAACGATGCTAAAGAGGTGATCGATGAATTTTCGGAATTATTTGCAATAAATGATGATGACTATGGTAAAACAAATCTTGTCCAGCATCGGATCAATACAGGAGATTCCAAGCTTATTCGACAGACAACACGAAGATTTCCATTAGCCAAACAACCAGAAGTTGCAGACATGATGAACTCCATGAAGAAACAAGGCATAATAGAGGAATCTAACAGCCCTTGGACATCGCCGGTTGTTCTGGTTAGGAAAAAGGTTGGCAGCACCCGATTCTGTGTAGACTACCGCCAACTAAATAACGTGACGAGCAAAGATAGCTATCCATTGCCAAAGATTGATGACACATTGGATACCTTTCCGGAGCGCAATGGTTTTCCACGCTGGATTTGAAGAGTGGTTACTGGCAAGTGGAAATACATCCCGAGGACCGAGAGAAAACTGCTTTCTCAGTTGGCAGTGGCTTATGGCAATTTAAAGTAATGCCATTTGGGTTATGTAATGCTCCAGCCACATTCGAACGACTAATGGAATGTGTTCTACGCGGTTTAACCTGGAAAACATGTCTCGTCTATTTGGATGACATAATAGTAATCGGAAGGATATTCATGGAACATAAAAACAACTTACGGGACGTACTTCAAAGACTCCAAGATGCAAAATTGAAGCTCAGTGCGAGTAAATGTGCTCTATTCAAAAATGAAGTTAAATATTTAGGGCACAAAGTTTCATCACAAGGAGTGAGAACCGATCCAGAGAAGATAGAAGCCGTCAAAAATTGGCCAGCACCAATGGACAAACATCAATTACGGAGTTTTGTTGGTTTAGCTACCTACTACAGGCGATTCGTGAAAGGTTTTGCAGATATAGCAAGAAGCCTACATCAACTTACCGAAAAGGGAAAGCCGTTCATATGGTCGGATAAATGCAACGAAAGTTTTGAAAATTTGAAGCAACAGCTCTGTGAAGCGCCACACTATCCAAAGCTGGAAAAAACATTTATATTAGACACGGATGCCAGCAATGAAGGTATTGGTGCAGTGCTTTCTCAGGAGGAGAATGGTCAAGAAGTTCCAGTAGCTTACTGTAGCAAAACACTTTCAAAGTCAGAGAAAAATTATTGTGCTACAAGAAAGGAGCTACTTACCATTGTAAGTTCAACAAAACATTTTCATAAATATCTCTACGGGCAGAAATTCATCCTTCGCACCGACCATGCAGCGCTTAAATAGCTTCTGCAGTTTAAGAATCCTGAGGGACAAGTGGCGAGATGGATAGAGCGACTCCAGGCTTATGATTTTGAAATACAACACCGAAGAGGTCGTATCCATGGAAATGCAGACGCCCTTTCACGACGTCCATGTAAACTTGAGTGCAAACATTGCGCCCGAATAGAAGAAAAAGAAACAACAGCAACTATACAGTTGGTAACCGTGGAACCATCTACAGGTTGGGACAACGAGGACCTGCGAACAGCACAACGAGAAGATCCGGACATTTCACCTATTCTTGCTTGGAAAGAAGACATGGAAAGACCAGACTGTAAGGATATTTCGGAACGGAGTGAGAAGCTGAAAAGTTACTGGGCTTCATGTTGAATGTGGTATATTAAAACGCAAGTGGGAAGCACCTAATGGCGAATCTTTCCGAATGCAGATAGTCGTGCCGGCATCAAACGTCACAGATGTTCTAGAAGAAATGCACGGTGGAACCTCTGGAGGACATTTGGGAGTGAACAAAACCATTTCCAAAATACGAGAAAAGTTTTATTGGCTACATATGCGAGAAGATGTGGAGGAGTGGTGCCGCAGATGCACTGTCTGTGCTGCTTGCAAAGGGCCGCAACACAGAAACAGAGGAGAAATGCATAAGTATAATGTCGGAGCCCCCTTTGAAAGGATAGCTATAGACATCGCTGGACCTTTTCCAGAAACGAATGGCGGTAACCGATATATATTAGTTGCCATTGACTATTTCAGTAAATGGCCTGAAGCTTATGCAATCCCTAATCAAGAGGCAACCACAGTTGCGGAACAAATAATAACGAATTGAGTCAGTAGGTTTGGTGTGCCTCACGAACTTCATTCGGACCAAGGACGGAACTTCGAATCGCGGACTTTCCAGGAGATGTGTAAAATGTTGGGAATAAGAAAAACTAGAACAACTCCTCTACACCCACAATCTGATGGCATGGTAGAGCGCTTCAACAGAACATTGATCGAGCTTCTAAAGAAAGTAGTTGACTATCCTCAACGCGATTGGGATCGACATATTCCTGTATTCCTAATGACTTTAAGGTCAGCCGTTCATAGTACTACCGGACAAACACCAGCTAAAGTCATATTCGGAAGAGAGATGCGTTTACCTAGCGACCCCAAATTCGGTACTCCCAGAGGTGAACAAAAGCTACCAGAAGACTATGTATCGGAGCTCAAATAACAATTAGCTGATGTACACGAGGCCACGAGAACGAAATTAGCAACAAATACTGATCGGACCCGGTATGACTTACGTGCTAGTTCCGCAACAACACTGAGAAGGACCGTATTCAGTAGTAACTAGAGTTAATGACGTGGTATACAGGATTCAGCGTGGCACAAGAGGCAAGCATAAAATTGTTCATTTGGACCGCTTGTGTCAATACTACGAGCATCAAGACCGTGGACCACCTGTTGTTCGGGACGAACAAATTTAAGAAGGGGGCAGTGTTACGTACAATAGAAAGAGACAACTGGTGACATCTACTGGCAATGGAGAGTAAAAGACTTCAGGTTCGGAGAATCGATTATGGAATCGATTGGAAGGTTCAGGAATAAGAATGAATAGAACAGTCAAGAAGCTTTTAGAATAGAACACTCCAGAATAATCCGGAGAGTTTCTAGGGTATAAATATAACAGTTGTCACCGCCAAGAAAAGAGTCTTGTCTTAGACGTTTCAGTGTTAAGAAGCGAAAGTAATAAACAGGCGGAAGTGTTGTATGTAATTAGATTGCGATAATTGAAAGTACAGTGTTAGCGAGTTGAGTTGATTAATTGAAGGTTTATGAATTTTATATGATTAGAGTGAAATAAAGAGCTTATATATTAATTATTTAATATTGTGTTTTAAATAACGAACCAAAGGCCACGCTCGCAACAATACCATCATAGGCTTTGAGAATTCGAGAATGCTTCTATTTTTTCTTTGTATTTAAACGGAGAAAAATGTACGCCTGAAACTGAAACACTGTAGTTTATATTCTGGGAAATATTTAGCTAAATTTTTTAGTTTAGGTATACACGCTGCTAGTATGCATCACGAAACCTTTCTATTTTTTTGCTCAAATCTGGGTTTGAGTGAGTGCAGTGTGAGAGATCGTGGGAATTCTCCAATATTGTGGGAATTTCTGGCCTGAAGAAAATTAAAAAGGGGGAAGGGAATAATTTCGTTTCCCGTACAAAATTATGGGAAACATCATACATCCGAAGTTCAGAAAATATTTCCTTATACAATTGATACAAAAAATTACATTTTCCTTAGCAAGTATGTTAATTTGTTTATGTTTATGTTACGCCACTGCCTGGGAATAATCCAAGGTTAAAACCGGCTGTAATACACACAATTCAGAGGACTATAAGAACGCTTAAGAAGATACAAGGAAAAGCCTTCAGTGTTCTGGGGCGGCATTGAAAGTATTTCTTTCATAAAGGTTTCTCCTGATAGTTGTATGCTCATGGGACAACTTAAACTATCCTGATTTTCAGCGTCGTTATAATATATTTACAATTGGGAAATGATTAATCTTTGTATATTTTATCCTAAGAATGCGAAGAAAACTTACCATCATGCTCTGAGTGTAATTTTGGTTATTTGCTGCAACAATCCGGATTACTTAATCAAACAAAACAGATATTCTGTGGAGGGACAATATTTGTAAGACTATAAGTGAATCTTTTCCTTTGAAAATGAAAAAAAAAAATTCATCAAGATGCAGCAATGGCAAATTATTGCAAGAGAAAATTTAATCGGTTATACATTTTAAAGTTACATAACTTTTTCCCATTGTAAAGTCAGCCAAAGTCGCAGATAACTTATTTTGCCATTTTTTATCTTAGAAACTAAACACGATATTGCAACACCGATGCACCCCAATCTGGGATATCAAAAAAGGAATAAAGAAACGGTTCAAAGCAAAAACACGTTTTCGTCCTTTAAAGTTTTTTACCTCCGGACGGCAGATATATGCATTTAGTATTGAAAAGTATCAAGTAAAATTTCCTGGATGTGGCATGATTCCTCTTATTTCCTCTTGGACTTAATTAGGGTATTTACATAAATTCTAGAAGGATACATATGCATACATATGTAAAGATCCCACCGAAAAAAATTATATAGTAGCCAAGTGTAGATGAAATGGATACCACCTTGAAGAATTTCTTTTCTTTTCCTTGAATTGACATTAAAAGTAATTAAAATTCTCTCAAACAAGCTCATACTTATGCCTCTACGATAAATGGCTTCGCAGATACATTATAAGAATTTCAAACTAAAAATATGATGGCCTTCAAGTTATTATATCTATAAAAAAAAAGCCTTACCTATAAAAGTGCCCATATAATTTTTCATCATTAGGATAAATATTATGAGAAAGTATTGGTAGGTACTATTTTTCTGCAACTATCAACTTCACCTAAATTCTTTTCAGAAAACGACTGAATCTACTGATGACATTTAAATTTTTTAACTACCGATTCGCTTATTCGATTTCCGATGTATGTGTATAACAAGATTAAAAATGTTAATAATAATAAATAATCATTTCAAAATCAGGTAGCACTAGAGCTGCAACAAACTTCATGCGTATGTATTGTGAGAACATATTCGCGAGCTTTTATAACATTTGCAGGAAGAATACTTACACTTTTGCAACCATTTATTTAACTCAATTCCCAGATTCTTAAATGACGATACCATTCATCCAACCTACTACTTACTTTGATTATAGACTGTAGTAGATGCCTCCAGAGTCCAGATTCATGTTTGTTTTGTATAGGAGATATGTCTTTACTTGGCTTTTGCTTGTTATTTCCATCTTTAAAACTTGTAATAAAAGAATTTTTAATGACTGGATATTTAGTTTTTACTGGGGTTTTAACCATTTTTACTTTATATGCTGGAAAAATTTTATTTGTACTATTAAATAAAAGTTTTTATCACATTTTTGATAAGGAGCGACAACTCCTATATAACACAGAAATGATTCTGGAGACATCTATTACGGTCTATAAACAAATTGGTATATCATTTAAGTCATAATCCCTCCTATTCACAAATAGACAATTCGACTTGCCTGGATTTTGAGGTAACTGTGCATAGGAGAGTTACAGGTCATCTTCTCTTCGATTAAATCAATTGGCCTATCTATGCGAATTTTTACGTCATTGAAGTATCTTGTGAAATTTATCTCCTGAGGCAAGAGGAGTACGGAGCTGGTCGCGCAGTCATTGGAAGGGCAATGAAGTCCTACATACAATGAGCTCTGTAAGTGACCGTACACTCTGTACTTTTCAAAATACAGGGTATTTTGTGAAAGATAAGCAAATTTTCTTAATAACCCTGTAATTCCGAGACGGTTGAGATGTCGGCCCCCCTTGCCATACAATTTTTTGTTCGACTAAGTGACTACTATCACCGTCTCTCCTATGGATCACCATCGACGAAACACCCTGTATAAATGGTACCATATGTATACATTGTTTTGGAAGAATGCTTACGTTTCCGCCACCACTGTAACTCGTTACGCATCAGACTTACAAAAAAAGTGTTTATACAAAAAATTTAGGGAATTTAGTCTTCTCCAAATTTATGTTTTTACATTTTTGTCGTAGGATCAACCGTTGAAGAATTATTTTGAAGAAACCAATTTTTGGTACCTTTACTACAAGTTGGCGGACCGCGCGGGCGCCCACCCCCAAGAGTGAAAACTTGGATTTTTTATTGGGGCCCGGAACTAAATAACATATATTAAAATCACAACTACTCCACCTTTTGTAGGACAAAAAGCCCTATATAGGCGATATTTATTAAAGAATCAACTCTTGCTCGAAATCAAGCAACCGTAATCAATAAAATAGTTTTTTTGATGTAAGGAAACTTGGGTTTAATACTGATTAACGTTTTAGACAGTTTTACACATTTTTGAAAAACAATACAAATATTCTTCTTCAATTCTGTGTCAGGCTGGCACCTACTAGGCCCCCACAACAAAATCCTGGCTACGTCAATTCCCGAGGTCAGTTGTCGAGTTGGCAATAATTAAAAAAGTTCTTAATGACTATAACTAAACAATATACTATTAATAACAAAAAAATTAAAAAATATTTACCTTAGTCTAAGTATATTGATATTCAATAAAGATTAATCCATATTAATTCAAATCTTCTATCAGCATTTGTCGATATTTCCAGGCTAGTTTGGCGTATTGAAAATGACCTTCAACATTTTTCCCGTTCAGAAATGTAATGAGCCAGTATATGCAGCTCCCCAAGTAAGGATTCCATACTGAATGAGTGACTGTATTAAAACAAAATAAAACCATTGTCAAAAGATCAAGTTTTAAGATATTTCGCATTAGGAGTATTTTATATATTATTTTCCTCAGCCGTTTACATAAGCTTAAGATATGTTTTTCCCACTAAGCCTCTAATCTATAGGAACACCTAAATATTTCACTTCGCTCACGCTTTGGAGGATATTACTCTGCAACTCTACCTTAAGATTAACATTTGAATGTATATTTTCATGTCAAATTTGACACAAAACATATTTTATTTAGATTAATAGCTAATTTGGACATACTAACTAATCATATACTACTTTAATGCTTTTTTGCGCTAGTGATAAAGTACGGGGCAAATTTTCTCCACAAAATAATAAGAATGGGTCATCTGGCAAACGCTACAATATACTCCCTTCTTGACTGTTTGAATAATTCAACACACTCAGTTATATATATTAGATAGAGGATTGGGTCCAAAACCGTTCCCTGTGGGACCCCACATTTAATCCGAAGAGGATCACTTGTTCCCTGGCCAATTCTGACTACCTGTGTTCTCTTGTTAAGCTAGGAATGGAAAAAAGAAAGGACAGTATCTGTAATCTTTATAAATGTTAATTAATTTCTATAATAGGAGTTCATGATTCTTATCAAAAGCCTTTTTCTGATCTAAGAATATCATTCTCCTTTTTGTCAACTGCCGTGTTTATAAAATTGGTAACATCATAAGTTGCATCACTTTTGCTACATTAATTTTTAAAACCATACTAATTACTTGCAATAATGTTGTATTGGTCCAGATAACCAACCAATCTCGCCTTAATGCATTTCTCAAAAATCTTCGCGATATTGTATATCTTATTCTCTGAATATCTCGAGTTAATAAGTCGACAATTATGTTCCTCTTACTACGCTGGTAATCTTTCGCTATCGAGATTACAATTTACTCGCAAATAATTTTCAAATCATGATATTTGCAGGACTGTAATGACGACCCTCACCCAATTATTTTTGATTTACTGGAGGAAACAGATAGCACAAGTATGTACCTACATGCATGCGTTCAGATTTCTTCCTTCTACTTTCGATAATGGTACTATACTTTCGGTTACCGGAAATACACAATAATATGTTAATTTATGAATGATTCTCACGTTCCTTTTTATAAACTTTGTAGAAGACAATATTTCATAATATTTTAAAAATTTAAATTTTGAATTTCTAGTCATTTCACAACCGTTCGCAGAAAACTGATTTTTTTAACAATCGGTTCGGGCGACCGGTAAATATCAGCACTGACTACTATCATTACTTTCCGGACATAAATACATCTGGGCAACTGTAATCCGAGGTAGCAACTTTTATTTGTTTGCAACATATAGAAAAATTATGATACAGTTTAAATGCTATAAAAATAATATCGGTAAGGTAAAGAGTACAGTGAGGAGACTAGGGAAAAAATTTGGATTTTTATTTACAATTGTATAACTTTTTCTGAAAGTACATGGAATTCTCCTGGTTTTCCGGGTAGGTATACTTAAACCAACGGACATAAAACATTTATTTGCATCCATAGAACACAGAAAGCTTTATCTAATACCTTATTCTGAAGCTGCTATCATAATATCATTGTTTTTTTTTTAATTTCAAGAGCTTATATCTAAGTCTAAGTCTTTTAGTCTTCATCTGCATCATTTAATAGCTTATAAGATCGGTACCAGTTGAGCCCCTCTTTGTCTTGACATTCTTTAGCCAGCGAACTCAGTAACAGAATTTGGACATGTTAGTATCATCTTTATCTTTAGCTGACTTTTATAAAAGGGTTGTGTGGCATAATGCCAGTCTTCCAGTTCAGTTGGACAGTTGCATTATAGTAGTCTCTAGTGTTAGTAGTAAAAATTCCAAAGAGGTAACATAGTTTAAAGCTAGAAAATAATTTCCCAATCTTGTATAAATTCTGCTGTTCTATTAGAGCATGTCAATATTTCAGCACTTTTTTAGCCTACAAGCTTGGAGTTTCTAAACAGAGCCTGGGAGAACACCTAATACTAATTTTAATTAATACATTTTCATGTAGAAGTTCAGTAGCCACTTAAAATTATTCTCGGTATTTGTATGTATGAATGTATCTACACTGCTTGCTACACGTGCAATGTCATCATGGCTTTACCTTCCTCCACAAGTCGACCATATTTAAAGCAATGGCAACAGACAACCGACTCGACGGCTTCGATTTAGGTGGTAAAAGCAAGTTTTGAAGATGAAGCACGAACAGTTGTCAAGACGACACCACATATCCAACTTCAATCAAACTGTGCTTCCACCAGGTATTCATTCCTTTTTTTTTATACTGGTACATATTTCGCTCTTCAGTTTCATTCGAACTTCATGGCATGTTATTGTGGAAAAAGTATTCACTAGCCGGAGGAGCTTCACAGTCACGCCAGTAAAAAAATTTAAGAAGTGATTTTTCTCCTTTCACCAGAATAAATTTCGGTTAAAAAATCTTTAGCTTAACATGCTCGCGACTTGCGGTACTCTACTACAGAGCATTTTTATATAATTGAACTTTTGGAGCTCTCATTCTTTCGCAAAAAGAGAATAACGGAAAATTATTCGTATTTGTTACAGTTTATTTTTTTATTGAAGCATTAAGAGAAAGTTCACAGGAGCCATGATGACCATAAGAATATGATTCGAAAATTGGCTGTATTGGATAATGTTAGTAGCTTAGTAGATAACTCATTTTTTCATGGCTTGAAAGTTGAAACAAACATCGCGGACTCGACATCGATCGACGCCTACCAATAAACAAGATCGACATTTCGGAATACGGTTACTAACGTGAAAATTGTCATTAATATAATGGTAATGGTTAAAATAATGTATTAAATGATTTAACTGGCAGATGTTTATATGCAGGTAACATTTCTTTACTTTTTCTACTTCTATACTTTCTTTCCTTTGGGTCATTCCATTGCAAATCGACCAAAAATCACGAAAAGTGTGACATGATCAACACCAATTTTTTTGAAAATTTACATACTTAGAGGGTTTGTGAAAACAAAATCAAATTAAAATTTTTCCCCTATATTGGGTATTTTGCAAGTTATGGCATTTTCAAAATTTCCCAAAAATGCTGTCCTGGTCTACTTTAAAAATTCATATATATTTTTCTATTTATGCTAGAATAGTGAAATATGGCTCATTTGAAAGCTAGTACTTCAAACTATCTAAACAAATAGAATCCTAAAAATATACGCGAAAACGGACATCAATTTGTTACATCCAAAATTTTTATAGTTGGATCACAACTTGTTGCACATCCCTCGTTTCGCAACGATTGGTAGCTCAGTGAGAAGGGTCATGGGGATTTACGAAGAAAAGAATTCTCCACTAAAACTTTAATTCAATGGGCGCCACGTGATCTTTATTGGAAGATATCACGAAACCTTTTTTTTTTTATGTACAATATATCGGGTAGAAATTAATTGCTCACGTGTATAATATGTTGATTGTTATTATATAAAAAAAAAAGGAAGTACAATTACATTGGCACTAATATCGAATAGATTTTAAAAAAACTTAAGAGAATCGAACCAAAGCACAATATTTCCAAAATTTATACTTAACTTGGATAATCCCTTAGAAGCATGAAGCCGGCATCAGAAGAATAGCCTTAAAAATCAAACACATCTGACTCTCCTGAACTTGCTCCTTTCCTGATCACCTCACTTTTACTCACTTCGTTTTAATTATTTTGTTTGTTGTTTGGTTCCTTATCTTTTCCTTATCTTTTCTTCTTTACAATTTAACAATTTCGAACCTTTTACTTTTCTTCTTTTCTTTCTTTTTTAACTTTTAACTGTACGTCTCGACGATCTGTCCCCAAGTGTTCACTTCACCTACCGGATCGAGAGCCCCCAAGTCGCCGGCTCTTTTTCTGACATTTTTACTCCGAAATTCGGCAAAATCTACGACAATTGAAGTTGGTTGCAATGGTACTGCCTTATCAGCATGTTCGACTTTATCGTTTTTATATTGCATTTTATCAGTGGAATCATTCGTATTGTCGTTTGACTACTGGGATATGGTTACTTCTCGTCCGGGCTGTTCACACTTTCATGTTATGGGTTTGCCGCGAAATATTACATTTTTTGTGAATGGACCAATGAATGTTAAGTTATGAAGATCAGTTTAAGACTAACTATTGAATTTGAACGTAGGTGGAGCTACGCCCTAGGAAGACTTCAGCATAACATTCATGGGACCATGTAAGATACTACCCTACTACTTAATTTTTAACACAGTTCAATGGAATAGAAAGCCTTACATTCTAACCTAAAACTATCCAGTGTATCCAAAATTCCTTGCAAACTTTTAAGTGTGTATGTGTGTGTGTGTGAATGTTGTCTGCTATTTGAGTGGGATAACTGTTGTGGCTATTAGCTATATGCCGTATGGATTCCCTATGTTTATCTGCTTTGTCTGTATATGTTTTGCGTGCTGTGGGTTGTTTGGTTTGTTTTTGTGATGTGTGAGTACTTAAGCTTATCAGGAGATGTTTGACGCCATGGGTTCCTTTGCCGGCTTTTTCTTGGACCCCTGAAATGAACAAAGGTCGAAAAGTCAACGGTTCATCATATTCGCTACATATAGTGGACAATGACTAGAGATTAACACAAGTGACAAATAACCTGCCGATCAGAATAATGAGTCGTAACAAAGGATTTTATCATTTATCCTTGAATATCCTGGAAGACGTAATTTTTATTTTGTTAATTTTTTTATATTTTATACCTTATATTATCCACTAAAACATATTAAAATTTCAACTTGGGATCTCAATGGGATCAAGGAGTAAAGACTCAAGAAAGCTTCACCAAAATACATCTATAACTACTTACAAATAAACTTGTTTTTCACAGGGTATCCCGTATGATGTCTTGCATCTGAGGGTTATGGATAGACCATGCTTAGACAAGCAAAAAATTATATGAGTGGTGGAGGGAAATCCAAACGTACTCCAAGATAACGGGACTTTAAGATATTTGGGTATGTTTTTATAGATCCCCATGTAACTTCTGAACGTTACATCCTATGATGATGATTTAAAATTTGTTGGATTGACAATAGTTGGACCAATAGTCTACAAAATTTTCCCCTCCTCTTGTTCGTTTTGAAGTTTTGGTTCAGCAAATATAAAATTTCGGAATTTTAACTCGTTTTTTTAACTGCTACTTTTATCAAAAGCATGACTTCAACACCAAGCTTTCGTATTGGTTTTAAGAAGCCCAAAAGCTTCCCTTTAACATATTTTATTACACTCTGTACCTAAAACGTAGCCTTTTCTGTGTTTTTTGAACTTTTTCTTAAGCATACCAAGCGAAAAAATTCAATAAATGCCAGAAAGTAGGCAATTATCTTTTGGGAATGAGCAGAAAGGGTTAAGTTTTAGGTACAAAGTGTGATTTATTTATTTATTCTACAAATTTCATCAATGGCTGATTACTACAAAATTAAAAAAAAAATAAGGTCAAAATAGTACAATACGATTTAAAATAAAGTTTAAATTAAAAGAAAGAAGAACTCAAATACCTTAGAATAACATATTAGATTATAAGAGTAAACAGCACCGAAAAAAGAAAAACAATAATATAAACTAAAAATGAAAATGAATAGAAAAAACAGATACATCAAGAAGGCTGACCATTCAAGCCATACTTTAATTGAGCTTTAGTCATATATAAATCGAGTTCATGCCAGTGAGTATTAAACAAACGGGACATCGACGTAATAGGCTCATTAAAACTATAATTTGTATCACAAAACGGCAAATAAAAAAAGTCATGGTTTCTCAAGGAGCGACCAGGAGCAGAGATATTTACAAGGCCAAGCAGCCCAGGGGAATTGATTGTACCATGCAAGCAATCGAATACAAAGAAGATCCTAGAAATGTCACGCCTCCTCTCAAGGGTGTCGATAGAGAGCAATGTGAGTCTCTTAGCGTAAGGATCACTCCAAGGAAAGCCACGGAGAGCAAATTTAAGAAATCTGCGCTGGACCGCCTCAATCCGATTAATATGGACAGAGTAAAATGGAGCCCAAACAGGACTGGCATACTCCAAGATCGATCTAACAAACGCGCAATAGAGGGTTTTGATTACAAAAGGATCATTAAACTCACGAGACCACCTCTTAATAAAGTTCAAAGCAGAATTTGCCCTATTAACAATATTTAAAATATGGTTTTGAAATGAAAGTCTGGAATCAAAAATAACGCCCAGAGCATGTGGTCTCATACAGGATTTGAACGCCTTGCGCCTCCGTTAGACCGCGGGTACAGTCCTTCCAGACCGAAGGCTCCTGCACAAGCACCAATTTTTGTTGTTGGGGTTTTGTACTCAAGTCAGCAAAACAACGTTCTACCAAAGCAGACGCCGCCTTGCTGTGATTCAGGTTAATCTGGGTGAAGAGAAGTCCACTCATTTCTTCCCTACGCCCTTCCTCGTCGTAAGAAAGGATTCGTTCTTCTTCGCAGTGCTCAGTTTACCGATGCCGCGAGCCTGACTACCACTTTCCACTGCCTGCCTAGCCGGACCACCGACCACCTGCGGAGAGGAAGAAGGAGAATGCACAGGGACAGCGTTAGCCATCTCCTTAGCTTTTTTTCTTCTCTTCCTCTCTGCTCTACCAACACTCCTGCCTCGGGCAGTCCCACTTCGGCTGCCACCATCAGCATCTTTCGAATCTGAGGTTACAACATCAGCTAACCCACCCGAGTTAACTCGCCCTGAGCCATAAGGAGCATGAGTGTTCTCCATGGGGGTCATACCGCCCTCATAAGCCGAGCTCCCCTGCATGAGGAGATTTTTCATATATGTCGTGATCTCAGGGATAAAATTTTCCGATTCCTCAGACATCCGTGGATTTCTTATGCACTTACTAGAAGTGGATTTGTTAATATCTAAAAGAACCATATTGGGTCCCGAGAGTTGCAGAGAAAGACTGTCACTCACGTCAGATATCCGCATTACCGCAGGAAGGCTGGTATCCAGAGTTCGCATACTAGCGACTGAGCACCCCCTCAGCCACGTAGTGTATGCTATTCCACCTTGGCTTGGACTGGGAGCAGCTTTTAGCCCACTAATCAGTGTCAAGCCAATCGAACAAAGGTGAACAGCTCGTACTACGTGGGAGTAGCTGCACCTAAGACTAGCACCTACACCTCACTGTGGTTTTATTGTTTCAATTTTATTGTTTATTGTTAGATAATGTATCACATAACTAGACAATGTATCACATACATAGACAATGTATCACATACATAGACAATGTATCACATACATAGACAATGTATCACATACATAGACAATGTATCACATACATAGACAATGTATCACATACATAGACAATGTATCACATACATAGACAATTTATAATTTTTAACTTTTAAACATTAGCTAATTGGACTTCAATGAAATATGACTTGGAGCTTCCCAATTCGATAATGTTCACTCGCCGAAACATCGAATCGAAAAAGCATAATTAGAAGGCCTGTAGGAAAAAAAGTGAATAGTGGTTATTTTGACAGGTTAGTGTATAATGTTAGAAAAAGTAAAAGCTGTTTAGCTATATTAAAGTAAAAAAAATTTCCTGAGAAAGCTTGGAAAGCGGAGATCAAGATCGTTTAATAGTGCACATCAATGACTAAATGTGAATTTTAAAGCGAGATCAGTTATTGAACACTGTCAAAAATATAATTTTAGATAATGGAAGAGACATTGCTTTTCAACAAGGGCCTCCATGCAAAATGGTTAACTCTATTCCTTCATCGTAGTCCCAAGATAGGTTAGAGAGCCTGAGGGAATTTCGAAAGATGTGCACAAGTTACAAAAGAAGGCATTTTAAAGTTGTTTCGGAATTTAAAAGAGTATTTAAAAGAGTATTTAAAAGAAGTAAGAGAGTATTTTGAATGACCCTACAAAAATATTAAATGGAGATGAGACAGGATTTTGCCTTTGTCCAAAAAGTGGAAAAACTCTCACTCCAAAAGGATGTAAGAATATTACAAAGTACACAATGCGTACGAAAAGGAAATTATAGCAGTCCTTTTAGTCTTCATTGCGAATGGATATATTATCGTACCAATAGCAGCTTTTCTGTACATATGCCCACTAAGTACTTTCGTCAACAGTATGCCACCAGATCGGAAGATCGCAGACAGGGGATGAATTCTGAAAAATTCTTTGAGAACATCGCAAATGAAGTCAACTCATGGTTAAAGGACAAAAACATACCTAGGCCAGTATTTCTATATGTAGATGGGCTCAAATCTCATTTGGCCTTAGAGTTACCATCAAATGCCATACATTTAATAAAACCTGGCGGTGATGTAAGTGTTTTTTATTCACTCAAATCCGAGTGAAAAATACATTAATGGACTGTTAACGAAATCCAAAGAATATTAACGCTTGCGTCTCCAAATCAACATTGTGTTCACTTTTGAACTCAGTTTTAACAAGTAAAAAAGCTAGAATTGGTTTAAAACCAATTCTTATAATACCCTCTAGATGAATGCCCGTATAAAATTTCGTAAGGTCACTGATCTCTGAAGTGGTTTCTCGCATCTGTTTCTAGAACGTTTCGTCGGACAGAAAAAATGATTATAATCAATTTTATAGAATTTCATATTCTGAAGAAGTAAAATAAAAATGTCTAAGACTGATCGTTTTCACAGTATAAGTAAAAACCCCAAATTTTTATATGGCAACACCAAGAAAGGGTTGCGCGATTTAGTCCATTTTGAAATTTTATTTGTTATTACTATAAAAACGCCATGTACTAAATTTTATTGACATAATAATTTAGACCAATATATTGCTTTTATATGTCTATCTCTTACATCAAAACTGCAGAGGAACACATTTTTCAGAACTATTAAAAATTAATTTTTGTGTTAATTAAAACAAGCTTAACTTCCTAAACAATTTTTATTTAATGCAATACTATTTTACAACATCTTAGTGTTTCTAGTGGACAAATAATAATAAATTATAAATTACAGTTGTATGAAATGAAGGGTTTTCACAGCCTGTTCAAAATTTGTGCCATTTTTGAAGCAAAAACGCTCAGTCTATTCTTATTATATGTCAGTGTACGAGCCACTGACATGTATAACATAGACTGCTTGATCTTTTGTTTCATATGGATCCACTTTTGCTGTCAGGGGTATGAAAATTATCTAGTTTCAAGTTTCATTTTCTGTATTCATATTAGAAGTTCAAAAAATTGCAAATACGTTCGAAACTATTACCTTTAGCTTGTCTACTATGACATCAAATATTCCTTAAGCATAATTTTTAAGAAAATAAAATTAAGAAATTTTTATCTGGCCATCCCTAAAAGTCGGGGGACAGAGAAAAGATTACAAATGTTGTATTGCCATCTATTTCTATTCTTATATTCATTTGGAAAATCCACTGAACTGAAATTGGCCTATGCTTCATTTCGTATAGAATTTATTATTTGAAGTTCAACGGAATACAGTACTTAAACCAAAAAGAGAACTATAGAAAGTGATCCCTTGATAATGTAAGCGATTTAAGTAGTGTTAGTGATCCATGTTCTGATTTCATATTTTAATATCTTCTAGGAATTTGCTTAATCTTACTCGTACACCCCTTAGAGCATATAAGAACCATAGGAATGCGGATATCATATAAAATTTGTTTAGGTATATGAGTGAAGCCAAAATTACCTCTTTTGACTAAAAAGCTGGTAACTAAGGACGCAAAATGCAGAGAAAAATTAGATAAATGCAAAAAAAAAACAGGTATCAAGTGGAAACTTAAGTGACCTGTAGGATGCAATGTACTTGTACAAACTCTAGGTTTGTCTAAACTAATAACAGGGGTGCCAGATCAAAAACAAATAGACCAATTAAACAATCTTACAAATGTGCTTTATTGTAGCAATGAAATGAAAGAAGAATAATGAACAAATTAATTAAATAAACAACAACAATAATATAAATCAACCTAATCTAATGTTGACTTGGTTGTGGTGCTGGAATGAGAAAAGAAGAATTAGTACTCAGAAATATACTGGTTTTCGAATAGTGTGATGTGGTCTGAACTTTACTGTAGTTCAGTAGCATACAAATATAATAAACCTTACTGTAGTTTATTATATTTATATATGTGATAATTGTATGCCTTAATGTAGCATGCAAGTGTTGTTTGGTGTAGTGAATCCTTTGGTTAGGATTAGCTTGATAGTAACAGCTTAATATACTGTACTTGGTAATGAACGTTACTGTAGTTCAGTAATATATAAATATAATAAGTCTTATTGCAATTTATTATATTTATATGTGTGTTCCTTGTGGTGTAGTGTCACAGTCGCAAGTTAATGCGTTACGACTGTAATGTCAAGAATGCAATTTAATGTGTTGCACTCAAGTGATCAGATACGACTGACCTGGTGTGCTGGATCCTTTGGCTAGGACCAGCTCGAAAGTAACAGCTCATTGTAACTGTACTTCTGAACTGTAATTTATTGTATTACAGCTGAGTGGTGTTGTTGTAACTTAATGTATTACGACAACGTGGTTGTATGGTGTCACAGTCGCAATTTAATGCGTTACGACTGTAGTGTGAAGAATGCAATTTAATGTGTTGCACTCAAGTGATCAGACGAGACTGACTTGGTGTGCTGAATCCTTTGGCTAGGACCAGCTTGAAAGTAACAGTTTATTGTACTGTACTTCTGAGATAGTATCAGCTTATTGTACTGTACTTTTCAACTGTAATTGTATATTATGAGTGTGATGATAAGAATGCAATTTAATGTGTTGCACTCCTGTGATCAGATGAGACTGACGAAAACCCCTTTGCTTCACAGGCCTTTTATAGTAAGCAGGTTGCCGGGAATGCCTGCTCTGATTTGTTGATTCCCAGCAAGTTATTCAGAATGCCTGCTCTGATCAACAAATCAAAGCAAAGTGATTTAATTTTGTTCAAGGTCATTAATTTTGGTGTGCGTTCGCACAGAACTTTTACACCAGCAAATTTAAGCCCAACACAAATATTGGTCTGGCCTTACTTAATATAGCTTCTGTACATAATAGAACGCAAAAGTGCGTATCGCCTCATTTCCTTATCAATTGCGTAAAACCAAGTTGGAAAATTCCGCCGACTGGCTTTGTGTTTTTTTTTTGTTGGGGAAAAGTTGTTTTTACGTTTAATTTGTATTACAATTCGTAAAAACGAGCATGTATACCAACAACTTCCGTCGTGTTTTGTCCGAATCTAGTCCAAGTACTTACTGATAAAAGGACTCGACAATTTTTATTGCTAATATTTTTAATAAAACATCAGCTAAGTTACAACATGCTTTCTTTGAATTTACTTACGAAAAGAATGATGGAACGTGTCCGTAGAGTCGAGTCTAAATAAGATGATCCGAATCCGGTTCCGAAAATTCCTCGGGAGGACACATCTCTAGTGTCCAACTATGTACCTATTCCGCACGAAACTGATCACTTTGGAACTCGATCATTTCCGATTTGGATGACACTTTCAGAGTTTGTATGGAATACCAAAATAGCTCACCCATGCTTTTCTGTTTCTTCCTACCACCCCCCTCTCCACACTACGGGATTAGAAAGATCATGATTTTACACATCTCGTGAACGGAGCAACCGATTTTTCTGATTTAAAAACCAAATGAAGTTTAAAGGACGATTCACACCGCCGCGATAGCGATTGCGATAACGTAGCGATAGCGATAAATAAGCGACAGCGAAAGATCGCTACACATAGTTTTCAATGTAAACGCTCAAACCAACGCGATAGATCACAGTGATAAAAAGAATTTCTGCAGCGATTGACCAGCGATTCAAATGTGTATCTCAGCATGCACAATTTTAGTAGTCTATCGCTAGCTGTGATATGAATTTCAAACAAATATAGCAGAAAAAAGGACACAGTTGGAGTTGATATTACCAAGGAGTTGAATACAGGTTGGTTTAGCTTAAGAGTATTGGTGACTTGGCCACTGCGACCCTGTGGACACCGCGACCAGAGTTGTTTTATCTCATAATTTGTTGTTAATTTGTCGAGAAAACCATAAGTTTGTTGTGTCCTTTTTTCTAACGGAAACTGGATGGTGCGCTAACTTGAGGTCAAGTTAACACCGCAACTCACTATAACTCGACCAAACCCTATCAGACTGGAAAATTTTACATCTTATAATTTGTCGTTAATTTGTCCTAAAAACAATAAGTTTGTCGTGTTCTTTTTTCTAAAGGAAACTGGATGGGGTGCTAACTTGACGTCAACTTAGCCCCACATCTAGTTTCCTTTAGAAAAAAGGACAAATTTATATTTTTCACGAGAAATTAACGACAAATTATGAGATAGTTTCGAGTTAAGTCAGTCGAAGTTGCGGTGCTAACTTTACGTACGTAGGTTATAGTTAAAGTACAAAAACGTTGTTGGTTTTGGAAAATTTCTTCCATAGGCCTTATTCCATTAACTTCAAAATTTATCAAACCGCCCATTTTTGATTAAGAGGGCTCAAAATGTTGAGTGTTATCGTTCTTATTTGCTGTTTGTAAAAAAAAAATATGAAAAGTCTATGGGGCTTTGTTAATAGCTGCTTCAGGCTGTGTTGTAGTTGGATTGTAAATTTGAGTATTGTACTGATCTCTCTGAGGTTCTTGTGAAGCATACCTTGCTACGAAAGGACGCATCAGGTGTAATTTTAAAAGAATCCTTAATCGAAAATCGAGGCATGAGATGTTCTTTGAAATTAACAGCAAATATTTCGTGGTATTCTCCGAACAAACCATATTCAAATTTCATGTCTATAGCCGAAACATTTAAAATACCTGGGTCACTACCTTTTCCATATCTTTCAACGTCGATATATAAAAATTTATATTCAATATCAACGATGGTCAGTAGGGCAAACTTTTTCAAATTGAAAAATTAAGTCGAGCCAGTATAAGTCGACCTAGTAATTATTGAATTGACATATAATCGTAGCATGTCCACCATCGACACTAGCCAATATAATTGGGAAACTCTAATTTGTCCTATATTCAGATTTTTCCCAAATGTCTTTATTTGGTTCAGGCATATGCATTTAACTATAGCTGTGATCTATCGCGTTGGTGTGAAAGGAACTGCTTCGCTAGTTTATCGCTATGATTATCGCTATCGTTATCGTAATCGCTATCGCGGCGGTGTGAATCGTCCTTAAAGGACGATTCACACCGCCGCGCCGCGAAAGCGATTGCGATAACGTAGCGATAGCGATAAATAACCGACAGCGAAAGATCGCTACACATAGTTTTCAATGTAAACGCTGACACCAACGCGATAGATCACAGCGATACAAAGAATTTTTGCAGCGTTTGACCAGTGATTCAAATGTCTATCGCATCATGCACAATTTTAGTCATCTATCGCGAGCTATGAGATCAAATTGGATAGTGCAAATTCAACTGGGTGCTGAAAAATGAATTAAAATCTAAATAAATTAATACCCAATTTTATATGATCTCTATTTAAACCATTATAAAAATAGTATAAAAATGGACAAAGGGGGCGTTGATATTGCCAAGGAGTTGAATACAGATTGGGTTAGCTTAAGAATATTGGTGACTTGGCCACTGCGACTCTGCGGACACC